>VZTM01027988.1:115817-133985 GCA_013400555.1 Jacana jacana | reverse complement strand
TATAAATTGCAGCTGGCCAAGGTCAGCATTAACTGAAGTACTGGAGCTGACTGTTGGTATACACTGTTATCCACAAAAACAGGAACTGTTTTTGGGTCTTTTTGAGTTCCTGTATAAATCCATCTTTCTGTGCTTTAAGGGGAAGGAGCCAGGACTACATCTGTAGTGGTTCTCTAAATACATTTACTCAGCTTCACAGTTTCTCTGGTCACATTACCACTGCTGAAATTTGAAGGAAAGGGGGTAGGGAAGGGAGGATGAAAAATGATGACAAGTTTTATCTCACCGATTTTTTAATGAAAATTTGTCTCCATTTTGCAACCAGCTCTAATTTGACATTCCAGGGAGCTCAGTCCAGATTAAAGCCAAGAGAAATTCTCTTTTCCTATATGAGCTTGGCTGGAGCTGTGCTGGGTAACTCACCCTGCAGACAGACAGTTACACCAATGAACCTGTGAGTTGTACGTGTTCGTTAGTTGAGCCTCATAAAAATATGAAAAATATAACCAGAAGTCACATAAATAAGAGAAACTTCAAAAGATATTGATTATTTGGCATTTTGGAGTACGACTAGAGTTGCCTGAAAAAATTTGTTTCTCTTTTACATATCTTGACAGTATTTTTTCATTTCAAGATAGTTTGAAAATTGTAAATCACAAAATCTAGAACAACATTTTTCATTATAAAGAGATCTCGAATGACAGCTCCTGGCCAGCCTTTTGACAATAATTTTCCATCTCCCACCTTCTTTTCTGTTGCCAGCATCATCTGCAGCATTCTCTTATTCACATTTCCAAGCAAAAATATGCAGATATATTGTAACCTCTACATTTAAAGAGCTAGATTTCAACAATATTAGCAATCATCAAAATTAAAAATCAAATTCTGATACACGAATTGCTCATTGCTTCTCCTTTTTTCTTTTTTCCTCAGAGCAGTTTGGCATATTAGCATGAAAAAGAAAGATTATAATATTTTTAAAAACCCCACTAGTAGAATAATTTCCAACGTATAGACATATTCTGTGAAAGGAATAGAGCAAAAATCTCTGAAAATTCTTTTTTATCACAAGAAAGATAACACAGCTCTCAAAATTATGATAACACTGCATTTATTCTTGCAGTTCTGACCTTAGAATAGATTAATTGATATTCTATTCTGTGCATTTCTGGAGAAAGCAAACTCCTTGCCTTCATTTTTGACAGAAATCTTCCCATAGTTTTGGACTGGTAAAGACAAATGCAGAAGAGAAATAGGATTTATTCCAGCTCGACGAACAGATTTGACACCCGTGTCAAACATTATTACAACCTATATGCTTCAAATGTAGACTAGAAGTTAAATACCACACAGACTCAAGCCAACCATTACAAAAACAAAATGTTTCACAGCCCACATGCTTCTTTCTATATGTTCTCAGTGATTCAGTAATGAACAACATGCTGAGACAACATTTGAAGCACTGCAATGATGCGCAAAGTGCACAAAACAAAAATTAATGTATTTATAGGCTGAAATTCACTGCAGCCCCAGGAACCTTTCACAATCATGTTCTGCATGAGGGGAAATGATGCTTTGGGAGGTTAAACAAATTCACAAGCCAGACTATGGAGCTACTTGCTCCCTTGCCCTCTCCCTCAGCATGCAGCAACCACATTCCCTCATCAGTTCTTTAAAGTCACAGGAGTACTGGATCCTTACAAATATAAGTCCATAGCTTCGCATGCCCTCACTTTATTTCAGCAAGCATTTTAAGGAGAACACCCTTCTGGTCACTGTGCATGATGTACATGATGTGCTTTCCAACCTCTTTTACCTAGGGAGAGAATAAAGGGGTACAAAGATCTGGACCAGCTACACACTATCAGCAAAGGTTTTCCCACACTTACTTTCCACTGAGGGTTTCTTGCAGTTTCCACTCTCTGGAGCAGTCCTTTCCAAAGAGAGCTGCTCTGTTGGTCATGATGCAAAATCAGAGCTATTTTGGGGGTGCTACCAGGACTACATAGCTGACATTTTATCAAGTAGGATTCAATGATGTGGCAGGAACCCCCTCTCCCAGCAAAGAGCTTCATCAGCATTGAAAAGCAATGATACAGCTCTTCAAAACTTTGCGTGCTGCGAGTTGCTAAACCCACGTTCAACCCTGAGCGGTGCCTGCTGTTGGTCTCACTCAAGGATTCCTGATTAAGAACAACCACACATTTCACTGAAGACCAGGGCCTGAAGTCAATAACAACCATATTAAGGATGGAAAATCTTGGGCCCAACTGAGCAGAGCAAGAAGGTGAATGTTTAAAATTAATCAAGTTTTCTTTTTCTCCAGTGGATCAGAGTTTACAAATGCTTCCCCCTCCTTCCTGTCTGTGTGTGTGTGTATGCAACTCTTTCCCCTACTCCTACAGCACATACACACATATTTGCTTCAATACTCCTTCTGCATAAGCAAATCATTCAGTACTTCATGGATGCATTACAAGGATAAACTCAGCAACATTTAAGAGGTTGTCAGGCCCTGTTAATGCAAACACCATGGAGGCTGAGTGGCATAGCAAACAGAGTGCTGCTTTTTGAGTCCCAGCATTTCAGCTCTGTTCCAGCTCTACCACTAAGCCATGCCTCAGTTCCCCTACCTGCAAAAATATGTATAATCACACTGTGTCCCCTCTAGGCATTGTTTTGATTCAGCCTGCCATACAGGAAGAACGAGACATTATGAAGAATAGGCACCTGGTTCCTGCTCTTTTTTCATATTTACACTGAGGAAAGCAGGAATACTGTTCGAATCTGTCAAAAGAGAGGATGCTTACAGGTCTGGGGCTGATAAAATATAGTCTGCAAGCTTGGCAAAACCACACAGAACAAGATGAAAAATCTGCTCATTTAGTTTCCTGAGAACAAACACACAAAATGAATGTCACGCATTTCAATAACAATCGGCGTCTAAGTTGTTCAAAGAAAAACTTCTGGTCCAAAGAGACAACAGATTTTATTATACAAATTAGGAATAGCAATTGTCTGCCAAGACAAAGGAGCACTGATCAGAACACAACACGCAAAGAAGGAAGAAAGGAACTCAAATTTAACCTGCAGAATACTAAAATTCTTTCTGGATGGCTTGTGTGGTGGGGAATTAAGCTGAAATCCTTTATGCCTGCATGGCTTGATGCACTGAGATCCCTTATCAGCTCTGCAGTGACAGCTCCAGGGAAGCCATGCACACCTGTCCTGGGAGGAAGTGGGCACCACATCTCAGCAGCAGTCCCTTAGCTATCCACACACCTCCTCTTCTCTCCCCAAAACTGACCTGGTTCCATTTCTATGGGATACTTCTAAACCTTCAATAAAAACTAAGGTTTGCTGTCCAGTCTATAATTTTCTGTGCTACAAATGATGGAGAAATAAAAGGTCTGATTATCTGCAGGCAGGTGAGTAGCAGCAGCAGAAGTTGCCCTGCATGGAGCCTTGGCTCCAGACAAAAGAAAATTGTTGGGAATGAGATCAGCAGAGGGAAAAGTTGCTGTATCTACTATCTTGCCAAATTTTCTATCCAGCCTGCTTTGAATAACCACTGGCTGGTCCTCTCTGTGAGACTGGGAAGGGAAATTCCTTGAAGGAGCCGGACTGAAGGGGCAGACAGGAGGGCACAGGAGCTGCCCACGATAGCATGGGAAAATACTGAAGGGATGGAATACAGCCTGCCCCACTGCAGCAGCCTGGGCTATTTAAACCCACCAAGCACATCCCATCCCAGCACTGATTCATACCCAAATCAGTAACACCTGAAAACACACAACAACAAAAAAGTTAAGACTCCTTAAGAGGAGCATGTTTGACCCAAAAATCTCCATCAGCTCCATGTCCAGGTACATGGACAAAAGTAGTTGCCAGGCTGAGTCTTTGTTGACATATGCTTTTATGAGTCTGAACACTCAGCACCATCCCACACCAACGACAGGAGAAGGGTGGCTATAATTCTGCTCTCCTATACACCACCACAAATCCAAAGTTGAGCCGTTTGTCTAGTTCAGCTTAAATAATGCAGATTTTTTTTACATTACAACATAACCACATCTGCTTTGGATAATGTCTTCTTAACACATTCATTAGGCCAGGCTGTTTTTCAGGTGTCTGGTCTGCTACCTTGTCCAACCCTGATCCACCAAGACCAGATGCAAATGGCGTTTGAGAGAGAGCACAATTTCAACTTACTTTGCATGGAAAAAGTGAGGAGCAAGACAGGCTGCTGCTGATAGTATGAAATCATTTACTCCCTGGCATATTTAGAAAAATGTTGGGTTTTTTAATACAATGTGGTTTCACTATCTCTCAGCCTCTGCCTGCAAACCACACTCTTCTTCACTCACGGTAATACAGGCATGCCATTTTTCCTTCTTTTTCTTGATGTCTTAAGGAAACCATTTTGATGAAACATACTCGGAAGGAATTTCTGTTTCCTAACACTGAGCAACAGAGCCTCTAAAATGCTTATAGAGAGCACATTTTCCTGGGGCTGCAGAGAATGAGTCACACTAGATATATGCCAGATCAAATACAGCAAATAATCAGCAAGCTGGCACGCTGGCTGGCCTGAGAAAAGAGCATTTTGCTTGTCGGTCCCGCTGTACCTACCTACAGCAATAATTTTCAGGATACTATTCAACAAGAGGATAGACCGTCCCACACTATCTTCCTGCTTCAAAGTCATACAAATTAGTGTGAAATAGATAGCTGTACATTGTGAGAAGGCCATTCTGGGCTTGCTCCCATGCAGCGCTGAGCACTCTGGCTTAAGGCCACGCTGTGACTTAATACCAATTGTCCCATTGGCCTTGGTGGCTACCGGTAGGAGTCAGTGCCTCTGAACATCAGGCCTCAAGGACTCATCTTTTAAATACCATTTTAAAAGGCATTTAGGCACCTAACTATATTCTGCAGATTTAATTACTGCATAAATCACATCTGTGCAATAACCCCAGAGCACTGGGATCAGAAGGAAGGTCCCTCAGCTCCAAAACGGAGAGAAGTTTTTTACTTCTACGTTTTGCTGGCAATTGCCAGGAGGTGTGAGACATGAACTCTCTTTCTCGCTCTACTATCCACTCATAACAGATCACAATGAGGTTTAGAGAAGCAAGTTAATTACTCCATGCCCCAGTGTCCCCATCTGCAAAAGGGGGTTGTTCCAAGGTTGCTCCATCCCTTCTGCTGGAAAAGGTCCATTAAAAGTGTATGCGTCTCTGAATGTAGAAAGTGATGATGAAGAGCAAAACCACATTGGATGAAGTGTTTTGCTCTGTTTCAGTACTTCTAACAGAATTAATTTTTTAATTTTATTATGCCAACTCAGCACATCCCACACCTGCTGGCCACTACTGGCTAAACACAATTCGGGGAGCAAGAGCATTAAGTGTGAATGAAGTTGTGTGCGCTTTATTCTCAACAACTGAAAGAGCAGCTTAACACAAAAAAGGTCTGCACAAAGTGATAAAGTCCATTTTCCCAACTTTCTCTGTCAGCCATGCTAAAGCACAGTAATTTTCCCCTATAGTCAATAGTTACTGAACTTTCATGTGTTTTGGTTTGTACTTACCACCTGAAATAGAGAAAGAATATAAACATACAAGTAATTCTGCTCTAATAAAAAAAAAATCCAGAAATAATTATTTTTTATCGTTAAAGTATCTGCATTAAAGTTACCTCAAGGTCAGTTGCAAAGGTGTGGTAATTATTAGCTTAACTATTAACATCTCTCAGCAAGCTAATTAGCTGGGCACCAAATGAAAACCGTTTATGCCTGAGGTCTAGGGGGGCTAAAACAGAAGATTACTTTATTGTTTCAGGTTAAATTTTCAAAGCAGGAGAACTTCTGCCTCTGGGAATCATAAAATATTTCCTCACTCAAAATGAAATGAGAAAAGGCAAAAAAACCCATCAAACAAAAATGATGAAAATTGGCCCACACCCTAACTCTAGGCACCGTTAAAAGATGAGTAATAATAAAAAATAAGAATAAAAATAAAAGTGATACACCTTCCCCATTCAGTGCTGGTGGCTGTGCTTGTCTAGCAGGCTAGAGCCTGCATTTTCCACTTGGAGGACCCACCAGCACAACCTGCCATGTCACTGTCTGACAGGACAAATCCTCCACGTTTCTTACCACTGCACCTTCATGGGTGACCTGTTGAGCCCTGTGACTCCCTCTGGAGTAGAGGACACAGTCTCCTACAGGATGAGACCACTGGGAATTCATCCATAACCATCAGCAGGGATTAGATGAACTGAGCTGTGGTGAAGAGCAGCCTTTGGAGTGAAGTTTGTCGACTGATCTGCCCTGGGTAGGAAAGCTGTTTCACAGCAGACAGCCTATATCATGTGTAAAAGAAAGTACTAAACTCTTCAGAGGCCACCTGAACAGCGAGGGGCAGGAATGCCCCTGGGGTGAGAGATGCATGATGCACATACTGCCAGGTCCCACCTTGCCCTCCTCAGCAGTGGTGCCTGGGGCTAGGAGAAGGCAAAGCCGCATTGCAGCTGCTCTCCCACTCCAGGACCATAAATGTCACACACTGGCCAACTCTTATCTATGTGGCCCCTTCAACCGTGTCCTGCATGAGAGGTCACAGCTGCAATGCAGCAAGACAGAGTAACACCCTCCCCATTGCCATGAGGCCACTGAAACGGCCCACCTGCAGCCTGAAGGCCCAGGGCATCCCTCCCTCACTCACTGGAAAATAAGGTATGACGAGGTTTTCTTGTTGGTTCTGGAAGGGGAATGTTATCATGGGCATAACCTTGGAAGAAGCAAAGAGGCATAAGGCTTTATCATACAAAATCCTATATGTTACTTCTCCTGTTAAGGGAAATTCAGCTGCTCTCATATCTTCACTTTGTTAATATGAGAAGAGCCCATATTATTTCATTCTTATTTTCCATACAGCACATGCCTCATGCCTCATCAGCCTGGAAAGGCTCTGCCTCGCAGCCTTGCAGGGAAGCCACAGTCCTGCATGGCGAGCCTGGGTTGTGTAGCCTTATCTGTCCCTATCGAAGGCATCGTGTCATAGTCATTCATCTCAGAAACATATCTAGCACCGTCTCTCCAAACCTGATGTAACAGCCACTGCCCTGTACACACTCAGTGGGAGGCTGACAGAGAACCCTCTCATGTTTATCCAGGGCAAAAGTCTTTCTGAGGCTGCTGCTCTACTTGTTGTGCTATGAAAAATTACTGCTTCATGCAAAAATAAACAGGTTTGCAAACTGTTCCAGGGCACTAATGTTGTACTGGTGTAATATACATGGGGTCTGATGTAAAGCATTTTTTTTAGCAAACACACCAGTCTCATGCCTTCCTCTGATGTAAACACATTCTCATGGAGAAAGATAAACTAAATTTCTTCTTTTTAACTACTCAAACCTGGAAATAACTTAGTTAAGAAATGAACCTCCAATGAAAAGCTAAACCACCAAAATATTTGATTGAAATACAGCAAGAAATCACTTACTTACCAGCTGTTACTGATGGAACTGAATCAAAAACTACAGCTGGGTTTAAGGAAAGAAAGGATAATTTTATAAAACAACACATTCACTAAGGTAACAGAATCTATAGGCAACGTAAACTGAAGGAACCAGAGAGTATAACCCCATTTTCCTCCTCAGTGTCAGATGTGGACAGGCACAAGTCTTTTGTGGCCAAGGAATGAGAAAGGATTCACACAGCCAGCAGCCCCACCACCCCTCTGCTCTCCTGCAGTCCTTGTCCCTGCATGCCAGCTCCTGGCATCATACTGAAGCTGCCTCCCAGCACAGCTCTGCCCAGTACCCACTGACAAAGCCACACCAGGAGAATACGGGCAGGAGTGGTTTAGCTGCTGTTTGGATTGGGGCTGCTCTTGTCCACCTGAAGACAGGGTTTTTAGGGGAAGGTTTCCCCTCTCATTGAGTCTCCAACCATGTATCAAGGTATATCAGGATTCGGAAAGCCTGTGGTTCACCATGGTAATATACCCACCCTGAGGTTGATTAATCAGAATGATCAAAGCAAAGTAACAGATAAATACCCACACTGAAAATTAAGATGCAAAAGAGAGACTGTGTGCAGACCAAATCCCTGTTTTAATCCCAAGAGTTGGGCTTTCTGTTCAAAACTGTCCTGCAATCTGAACCCCACTGTGAGCCTCACAACCTCTCTGGCCTGATTATAGCCCATTCAAATAGAAAAGGCTGAGTTTCAGTATTCAACTTCACTTGCAGCATGATAATGCTCCAGCCCCAGAGATCAGCTATCCCTTTTTTCCAAGTGTCTGTCTGGAGTTCAATCCAACTGGCAGCCGGTCACAAGTGGTGTTCCTCAGGGTTCAGTACTGGGGCCTTTCCTTTTTAATATCTTCATTGACGATGTCAATAGGGACATAGAAAACACTATTTGTAAGTTTGCAGATGACACTAAGTTGGGTGGGAGTGTTGATCTGCTTGAGGGCAGGGATGCTCTATGGAGGGACTTGGATAGACTGGATAGATGGGCCAATGTTAACGGCATGGCCTTCAACGAGGCCAAGTGCCAGGTCCTGCACTTGGGCCACAACAACCCCATGCATCGCTACAGGCTTGGGGAAGTGTGGCTGGAGAGCTGCCTGGCGGAAAAGGACCTGGGGGTGCTGGTCAACGGGCAGCTGAACATGAGCCAGCAGTGTGCCCAGGTGGCCAAGAAGGCCAATGGCATCCTGGCTTGCATAAAGAATAATGTGACCAGCAGAAGTAGGGAGGTGATTGTCCCCCTGTACTCAGCACTGGTGAGGCCGCACCTTGAGTCTTGTGTCCATTTCTGGGCACCTCAACACAAGAGAGATATCGAGGTGTTGGAGCGAATGCAGAGGAGGGCAATGAAACTGGTGAGAGGCCTCGAGAATAAGTCTTATGAGGACAGATTGAGGGAGTTGGGATTGTTTAGTTTGAGGAAGAGAAGGCTGAGGGGAGACCTCATCACTCTCTACAACTGCTTGAAAGGGCATTGTAGAGACGTTGGTGCTGGTCTCTTCTCACAGGCAATTAGCGATAGAACAAGAGGGAATGGCTGCATGTTGCAGCAGGGTAGGTTTAGGCCTGACATTAGGAAAAAGTTTTTCACAGAGAGAGTGGTCAATCAGTGGAATCAGCTGCCCAGGGAGGTGGTGGAGTTACCATCCCTGACTGTGTTTAAGAGTAGATTAGATGTGGTGTTGAGGGATCTGGTGTAGGGGAGAACTTGTAGAGTAGGGCTGATGGTTGGACTTGATGATCCCAAGGGTCTCTTCCAACCTAAATGATTCTATGTTTCTATGATTCTAATTGCAGTGGTGTTCAAATAAGTCTATGCAAGACTGTAGTTGTTATGAGTTTATGCATTATTTTTTTATTGAAACAGGATTAGCCCCTTAGTTGCTGGAGCATCAAAACACATTTATGATCAGACAGAACAAATTTCCAGATGCACAGACTCTTATGAATAAAATGTAGGTTATTAGCTGGTCTCTTAATGCTCCCTTGAGGACACAGTCCTTATAAATAAAGTTTATAAACAAACCAGTTATGCTTACCTTTAACCAATCATGAAAACAAAAGAAAGAAAATGGTGTGGCTTCCTATATACAGCTTTTATTGGCAGTATGTGAGCATTTTTCTCAAACCACTTTAAAAGAAAAACAATGTACATCTAAATGGAAGGAAAGGTTGCTTTTTAACTGGATTTTGTGGCATGCAAGGGAGAGTGTCCATCACAAGAATAACAAGTTTGGGGAGCATAATTTACATCTGAAATGCTTGTTGACCCTTCGTGATTTAACAGTGGTGACCAAATCAAACCATATGAAGAGATAAATTGCATGCAGCTTAGAAACTTTACGATCACAACTGGATGTTTGGAATTTTCTGAGCTATATGTGTTTTAGTAATACCATCTAGATATTGTCAAACCATTCCTGAATAGAAAATACATAGCTCGAAAGCAGGGAGTTATAGATAGTAATTCGCCTCCTGTCCAAGGCTACATGTTTTTTTTTGTTTGCTGCACGCCTGTTTCAGAGCATATTGTGTAAGAATTAGCCAGCCCTGCATCTGTGCATCCAGCAAAATGAAGGTTAGTAGGTCAGGTGTGGAAACCAGAGGTGGGAGTGGTGTAGGAGAGCAGGAATGGTGTCCCTAGGGTTTGGCTTTGGGAAGGGAGGGAAAAGCTGTGGGCAGCTTTATCTGAGAGCTGGGAGGAGGGAGTGGAAAGACCAACATTGCCCAGATTTATCACACATCTGGTGCCTCTCAGCCACATGCACATTTTTATATGTGGTAGATAAGGTAATAACACTGGGCCATCCCTAAACCCCCAAAGGATTAGCAGTGTAAGAGGAATTTAATCTACCAGCGGGTCTAAGCAATGTTTCAGTCTATGCCATTTGGGAGTTTCTTAACGCTGGCAGCCCAGCAGCAGCAAGAGGCCCCCAGTGAGCTTCTCAGCTGGGAAGCATCTTTGTCCGATACACAGGGGGAATTAACTTTGGCTCCAAAGACCTTGCAAGCTAATGGAAAAGAGTGTCGTGCAGCAGAGCAGTGTGTGGCACAAAACCATTTTGTTTGGCTCTAGAGTGCTACCTACTTGACTGCCCACTTCTCTCTCATAAATAATCATACCCATGTTTGAGCAGGAGCTCTCTTCAATAAACTGAAAAATGTTAGTCTCCACCCTTCACAAAGGCTTAGAAAGAGAAGAATATTTAGAAGCCTTAAATCTAAATCATCTCCTTTATCCAGAAATAAAGGATTTTGTTACAACTTTTAGGCTTAAAATTAATCTAAATAACTTTGATCCCTCTCTGACGTCTGCCTTTTATTTCATAAGCCTTGGATAAGCATGCAGATAGGCTAGCAATTTTATGTTTATTTGTATATAAACACATGCATACATATATACGCATGCACATACTAAAGCTCCTTTATCTTTCACAGGGGAGAAAAAAAAACAGAAAACAAACTCACTTAACTACAACCTGCATGAAAAGGCACCCGACTGCTCTAATAGACTGCTCTGGTCCCGAAATCAACATCAACGAGGAAATGCTTCATTGTCCTTATTGGTCATTGAGTCACCAAATTTTAGTCTATGCAACCTGCCACTCTTTCCCATGAAGCATAAAGTGGGAGTAAGTTGCTATTAACTAGAACTCATTGTTCTCAGGGCTCCTGTTGGCCTATTTCACCCTCTAGGCCAAAGCTCCTACTGCCATCTTGGACTACTTCACCCCTTACTGCCAGACAGTATACAGAGCAACCACAGGGTAAAGATTGTAAGACAGCAGCTGAGTGGCTCGAAAAACTATTCTGATCTCCAGGTGAATAGGGGGAATTCTGTGTCACATCTTGATCCCACTTTTTTTTCTGTTGGGCTTGATCTATGGGAATCAATGGAAACAGGAAATTTGCAGCAAGGTAATTTGAAGTCTTCTACAAAGTGATGGGGGAAAGGAGGAACATTAAGTTTCTTTCTCCTGACTCGAGGCTTGAACCGGTCTTAAATGAAGTTAATAACTATTCCACCTATTTCAGAAGCAGAGCCATCCTCTACATTCAAATCACTAAAAACTTGAAGTGCCTCAATTATCAAGTATATTCCCACCATGTGGAGCATTCTAACAGCATAACAGACTGTATCTAGTGAATAGAAGTGTAATTTATTCTGTTTGCATACATAGATGACTTCTAAAAATCAGAGAGGTAAAACATTAAATGAAAAAGGAAACATAAAGCATCCAAAAAAGGCTATTGCCTCTTTGAATAGTTGAGAGTAGGGAGACAATAAATAGGATGCCAGATCAAGCTCCTTGGCCAAGATCTTAATAAATGTTGCACAAAATGGATTTGATATTCAAAGCATTCATACAAGAAAGAAAAAAAAAAGTTCCCTCTTGATTAAACATACATTACTGCTGGAGGTGTCTGAGGGCTTCCTGTCATAGTACTGGATTTCAATGCTTTATCTTCCTACCTGAGTTTTAACTGACATGTTGGCAATGCCTTTCTTTTTCAGTTTATAAATATGCTTCTTGTTCTCCTTTTTAAAGAAAATGTCAGTGTTCCTCACTTAAGTAATGCCATTAAGAAATCAAAACTGTTTTTTTCAGTTTGTGTGCATGAGCAATTGAAAAGCACAACCTCTATTTACCTCACTTGCACTTTTTGAACATCAGTAGAAAAATATGAATGCAGATAATCACAATGAAGAGAAATATCTAGTAGTCTTTCTCCAAGATTGTTCCCTACAGAATATTTTTTAACATTTTTTTCAATCATTTTAAATTACACATTTAATAAGCTAACTGTTCTGACCCATCCTAGGGGAGACTATTTTGCAGTGAAAGATGTTTGTGTTATGAAGGTCTCTCTGTTTAAGTTATTGCATTATTCCTAGTTAGATATTCTAATATCAGTCTACCTGACTATCCTTTCACCACTTTGCACCCTTCTTCTTCATGTTTCTATCAATACAGTAAAATGATCTCGTATTAAACAAAAGAATTAAGTTGTTATTGGTTTCCTCACCTCTCTACCCATTCCCATGAGAAGCTGTGGTTTAATGTCACGTGCAGTAGCTTCTTATTCTCACACTGAAGTATGGCTGATTGATTGTTTCAATACATGAAGACAATATTGTTTACAAAATCAAGGTCAGTTTAACATAGTGTGTTGCTTTCTGCTTAGCAGGTGGGTCCCTCTCTCTAGAAAGTGAGACTATTTTTCCTCCACAAAATCAAATATTTTTTGTGGAGGAAAATAATAAATAATATTAAAATTGAGCAAGGGTTTTGCAGTCTGGAGGGCTGCTTGAGTTAAGCTTTATAGCCCCTCATTCAGCTCAGATTTGTAGTTGAAAGCCAAGACCGTACAAAAATGTTTTTATTTTTGATGCAATGACCTTTTGGGGCATATCCCATGGAAAATTTGAAACAGGATGACAGTTTAGAGTGTAGTTTGGGGTAAATTGTCACTAGGTACACCTTTAGCCTGTGGTTAATCCACGGCCCCCAAAACTTGCCTGTAATGTTTGCTTTACAGTTACAATGATGTTCCTTTCCATCAGGAGAGCCAGACTGGGACCTGGGGTATATATGAGATTGAGCTGTACAATATTCCAGCTGCTTCACACATCCTTAACTCATGTTTTATGTGAGTTTATATGATACTGGGGGCATTATTTTAGCAACATCCAGTTGCCTGTTGATAGCATGGCCCTATCTCAGTGAAAAATTGTCTCCTCCTGGGAAATATCTCAGGATGTTTCTGTTTAGTTCAGCAAACAGCATCAAAATGTACAGGAGCAGAATTTCTGTTCACTTCAGTAATGTGATATTCTACTGCTGACAGTCTCCCTGGATGGTTTGTAGTCAACTGTCCAATCCAATAAACCAGTAATATGGGCATAAAAATGAAGCAGAGTCAGATAACCACAAATGAGATAGTTCTGCCAAGGAGACTGATAAAGCGCTGTGCAGGGTCTTAATAGTATAAAACAGAGAGGGAAAAGAGAAATTAAATAGGCCTGGGATGTAAGAATTTTTCTAATCAATACCTCTATATCATCTCCTCTCCCTGGAAGCATTATTTGCCATTTTTTCAGTTCCTCCAGGCCTAGCAAGATCTGCCAGACTATGAGTAAGAGAGTTTTCTTTGAAAGTTAACAATACCAGTCCCATCACCTGATTCTTCTGAAATTGCATCCATTGCTTGAAGCACACATGGTAGAACCATGTCAGCATATAAGACGTTTAAAACATACATGAAAACACTCTCTCCTTGTGAGTGTTGGCCCCTTCCTTGTGCTGCCATCTGTAATTCCTATTTTGTTGGAAGTGCTAACTGGTTCCCAGGCTTTCCACAAGCCTCTGCCTGAACAGAAAGTTCTTTTAGCACAGCTATCTCAGCCTGAAACCACAGGTATGTGCCAAGAAAGGTTACTGCCCTCATCAGAGAATGGGAAAAATAAGAAAAAAAATTAAAAGGTGATGAGTGAGAAAAATTAGCTCCTGTATTTTATTCTCATCACAAGTTCCACATTTGAGATCTCCTGAGATGAGACTGCTGCATGCTGATGATAAATATCATGCAGATAAACTATGGCAAAGAGAATATTTTTTATTCAATCAAATTATTTGCCTGGACTGCAAAGAAATATGTTACTTTCTGACAAAACCTGATTAGCACACCTCCACAAAGACTTGGTAAACTGGCACCGAAATGGCTACTGTTTGACAAAGTAGCATTCTGAAGACAGGAAACCTTGACACAAACACAAGAAAAACCCACATCTTTTTGAAACCAGAAATACCATGTTTCTGTGAGCAGTGTCACTCAGTCTGGTTTCAGCTGGTATAAATCACTGCTGTGCTACTGACAGTGAATGAAACTAATCTCAATTACTTCATTCGTACAGGACCATACCCCTACTTCAACTCACATCGGATTGGAAGATGTAGTGAAAAGGCTGCCATTGATTTACCTTGAATTTTAATAAAGCCTGAGAGCAGGCTTTGAAGAGCAGCTATAACATGGTTGTCCTGATTGGACTACATGATCTCACACACAAATCCACATGTACAATTAGACGTATATATATATATCCCTCCCCTGAGCACACACACACAGACATTATATTTATTGTGCATGTGTACCCATGCCACATTCACCTGACCATTAGGACAGCAGCAAAACTAATCACAGTGAAAAGCTGTGATGTAGAAATTGTTATAAAGAGTCCCTGCATGAAAAGAATACCTATAGCTCACTCCATCTGCTCCAGCCTCCCTGTAAAATGGCTTTCTAGGAAAGCACCATGCTACAATGAAAATGTATCCATTCGCGAAGAGAAATAGCAAATTAAAACACTTTGTTTAGTGCTGAGCCAGCCTTTTTGCTTCTCTCTGTAGCTCTTTCTGACTCCACTCCTGCTTATCAGGATTTAAACAAAAATAAAAGCAAACTATGCTTTTCTGTGCAGTCTCTGTTACAAACCTATCTAATCTACAAGATAATAAAGACAGACTGTTTTGTCTTACAGTGAAGCCTATCATTTTTAAGTAAAATTGATCAGAAAGGGTTTGAGTAAAAGCAGAAATTTATGTCAAGTTTACTGTTTCTTCAAAGCCTTAGAGTCTGTAAGTTTGGAAAGTTCAGAGCCATAAGGAAAAGCAGGGAAGAAGCTCATATCCAATATGGCATTTCTGCATGCCCTATTCTCACCTTGCAAAGATCAAACAGGAGTTGTGCCAGGAAACTCAATGGAATGAGTCTGTCAGCATTAAAACACTCTCATACAGTCAAACATGCTACCATTTTCATGATCATTTGTCATTAGAGGTAAGAAACCCTGGCAAATGTGGGTAGTGAAGGTCTGAAGTGAGACACAAAGCGGTCAAAATACCTCCACCTTGCAACTCCCAAAACGTCCAGGTTTTGTGGATTAGAAGCTTTTGCACACCTTGGTGCACACTGTTAGCAAGTGACATGGGAGAACATTTCATGGGCAGAGGTGTTAATTTTGCCCAGGTGTTGTTTATTGTTCTACTCACATTTAGTTAAATAAGAGCCAGAATACCTGAATAGCATTCAGTTCCCCTAGAAGTAACTGTAGGTATTAATGCATGTTTTTCTCTTACAAATAGCTATGTCCACAGCGAACTGAGCGCTGTATAAAAACTGTATAAAGGAGAGGAGCCTGCTTTGAAGAAATTGTACTCCAAGGACACCACAAGTAAAAAAGCAAAGGAGAGAACAGCAAGCAAACAACAAACCACTCTGGCCTAAACCTCATGACTAGCCAGGCACTGATAACACAAACTGTTAGAAACACAATAGAATTGCTGAGACTGGAAGGTGACATATTTTGTACTGATACAAGGACACAGTGTTTCACACCAATTTTAATTTATCTGTGGAAGTTTTTGCCATTATATATCGTCAAGGCCAGAGCTTCAAAGGAATCAAAAAGGCCCCAGATTTTATACAACTATCAAGGACAGACAGAATTATAGTAGCAAAGCCTAAAGATAAAGAAAAAAAAGAAAAAAAGGGGGAGGAGAAGAGGAAGACCTGCAAACTTTCCTACCTCCAGGCGTAAATGAATTTTCCACCCATGGAAGCTAGGAGGAAATTTCTCAGAGGTTAATTTTCAAATTGCCACTAGCTGTGAAACTTCTCATCTCCTTCTTTGAAGCAGCTGGTGCTGTCTGCTGCCAGCTGCAGAAGACTGGCCTTTGTCAACCTTGTGTCTGACCTGCTCTGGCAAGTCCCCTTGTCCTATATATTGCAAAGTGGAAGAAAAAAAAAATATGTCTGCTGTCACACAAGAAACCACAGACAAATATGTTTTAGAAGACAAGGTTATACTTTTCTCCTCCCTTAGTGAAGGCTGGAAATAGAGCTGCTTATATCAGGGATTTTCAAACATCCCAAATGTTTAGAAAGTAATATATGACAGCAAGAAGTCTGATAAAAAAAAAGTTCTATTCATCTTGTAGCATAACACCACAACAAGGGGATATTTAATAAAAAATGTGAGTGCAATGAACAGAATTTGAAATTGCCTTAAAATCTCATCTCCACTTCAATGATTAATCAATTTCAGCAACCGTTTATTGCTTAATACACAGCACATCAATAGAGATTATTGCTGAAACAACAATTCCTCTTAGTCAATCCTAGTAGTGGCTAAAATTTTCTAGGGCAAAACAAATTATTCACACTGATAGGTCAATGATTGTCTGTAGAGAAGGACAGGTAGCAGAATCTTTACAAAAGACAAATACAACACACCCTTTGGACCACAAAATGTGTCAAATGTGTTTTCCATTTTCAACTCTACAAAACACCAATGCAGCACTTTCTAAATGCATTGTGACTTGCTAATTCTCCTGAAATAGAGAATAATTATATTAACAAGTGACAGAACAGATATTATTTTCCTAGCAATGAGAAATGTGCCTCTAAGGCTCATAAATACACTTCTGAAATTGCTGGCTGCAATCCTTGCTTCATTACCTACAGCTACTTTCTATACAGGACTGTTTTATTCTGATTATGCATTTTAAGCCCTGGATCATCCTTGTTTGGTGGAAATAGGGATAGTTCCTCTGATTGTAATAGAACTATGCCAACCTGCATCACATACAGATCCAGCCAGAAAAGCAAAAAGAGAGATGAGACATAATCACTGTTATAAGCATTCAGAACAAAGTTTAAACAACACTTAACATTCAGGGGGGAAAAAAGGCCAGAGGGAAGGATGCAGACAGCAAGCTGATTTTTCTCAGTCAGGGCTTTGTTGGCACAGTGGTAAGTGTGTAGCCCCAGGTCTGTATACACTCATCTGCCCCAGCCCTTCCTAGAGGGATCATTTTGCAGGAGGATGCCAAGGTCCTGCAGATGTGGAGGTCTGTCTTATACACTCAGTCTGGGAATAAAATGGATGAGTCAGAGTGCAGATGCAACTTTGAGCAAATCAGAAGAAACTTCATTATAGAAAATGTCAGTAGCAATTTTTAGTCCACACCACAAAAATTAGGCTCTTGGCAAACATTTGTTGAGGCGAATTCCTCTCCATTTATTTTCATCACTGTCTTTTACTACTTTCTCTACTAAACATCGATTCTTTGTAACTTTCAAGCACCTGCTTCTGGCATCTCTTGTGCTACCTGCATCGTGATAGTCCTTGAAGGGTATATTAATCCGCAGGATTAATTCTAGCAGGAGCTAGGACACAGGGAGGGGAAACAGAACGAGGACATCACAATCAACGTGGAAGTGATCAGTGACCTGCTATGCCGCCTAGATGCACACAAGTCTATGGGACCGGATGGGTTACACCCAAGAGTGCTGGAAGAGATGGCAGACGTGCTGGCCAAGCCTCTCTCCATCATCTTCCTTAAATCGTGGTTAACTGCCTTCCAAGGTGGCAGATGTAACACCCATCTATAAGAAGGACAGAAGGGAAAATCCAGCAAACTATAGACCTGTCAGTCTGACCTCGATACCAGGAAAGATTATGGAACAGATCATCTTGAGTGCTATCACTAGCCATGTAATGAGCAACCAGGGGATCAGGCCTAGTCAGCATGGGTTTATGAAAGGCAGGTCCTGCCTGATGAA
>VZTM01027988.1:85481-115782 GCA_013400555.1 Jacana jacana | reverse complement strand
AGGGAGGTGATTGTCCCCCTGTACTCAGCACTGGTGAGGCCACACCTTGAGTCCTGTGTCCAGTTCTGGGCACCTCAACACAAGAGAGATATCGAGGTGCTGGAGTGAGTGCAGAGGAGGGAAATGAAGCTGGTGAAAGGCCTGGAGAATGAGTCTTATGAGGATCGATTGAGGGAGTTGGGATTGTTTAGTTTGAGGAAGAGGAGGCTGAGGGGAGACCTCATCACTCTCTACAACTGCTTGAAAGGGCATTGTAGAGACGTTGGTGCTGGTCTCTTCTCACGGGTAATTAGCGATAGAACAAGAGGGAATGGCTGCATGTTGCAGCAGGGTAGGTTTAGGCTTGACATTAGGAAAAAAATTTTCCCAGAAAGAGTGGTCAATCAGTGGAATCAGCTGCCCAGGGAGGTGGAGTTACCATCCCTGACTGTGTTTAAGAGTAGATTGGATGTGGTGTTGAGAGATATGGTGCAGGGGAGAACTTGTAGAGTAGGGCAGATGGTTGGACTTGATGATCCCAAGGGTCTCTTCCAACCTAAATGATTCTATGATTCTATGATTCTAATTCTGGAGCTGTTTACTAAAAGACGCACTTTTAAGTACCATAAATGTTGCCTATTTTCTTTAGAAAGAGATATAGCAATCCCATACTGTATATATAAGGAATCATAGAATGGTTTGGGTTGGAAGGCACCCTAAAGTTTATATAGTTTCAACCCTCCTCACACTAGACGTAGTTGCTCAAAGGAAAAGCATTCTCATTTAAGAAATGCAGAAAATACCCATCCTTGCTAACATAGGCATATGCTTGAAAAGATTTTTTGATGAGTGTCCCTAGCTGAGGATTGACCATTATCTGCCTTATAATACCAAAAAGGTTATTCACATCTGAAGAGGACGGTGAACAAGAACTCCTGCAAGGGCCAAGCAGTTGAAAGGGAGGAGTCTATGAACTTGGATCATGTGTCAAAATGCATCAAATCTACCGTCATTCAGTTCTGTAATGGATCCATGAGCAGTTCCCAGGACCGTAGTACCACACAGGGGACAAAACTTCCAGTCACCACACCCAAATGACTATGCAGTATCATCCATGTCACACAGAAGGTATCTTATGCACATACACACATTCAAACACGCATTTATAAAATCCAAACCAGTTTCTGGGAAATATTAATATTTCTCTTCCACCCCACCTCTGTCCTTTAGAAC
Organism: Jacana jacana; assembly: GCA_013400555.1. Classification (NCBI taxonomy): domain Eukaryota; kingdom Metazoa; phylum Chordata; class Aves; order Charadriiformes; family Jacanidae; genus Jacana; species Jacana jacana. The sequence continues at coordinate 114,570 of VZTM01027988.1, read as the reverse complement.
CCTTTAACCCTTTGCTCAAGCAAATTTCCGGGGAAATGGCTCACTGAAGAAGACCCCACACAAAAACAACCAACAGAACCCATCTGCTCCCAAATCAGGCAGCTTTCTCTTGAGTGAAGTTCAAGGTAAGACTCAGGAAAGGCAATGCTCACCTTGGCATCTAATGGGAAACACAGGTGCCACTACAAACCCAAGCATCTCTGACAAAAGTCTCTGGATTTTCAGGGGGATATGACCCAACAGCACTAAAATTCAGCAATGCTGGCTCATGTTTACTCATGCCAGCAAGCAGAGCCAGGAGTGATGTGTTCACTTCTGAGCCTGCCTGTGACTTGTTCAGGGGATGATGTATTGCACTGAGCACACATCTGAATCCCCTCTCCCAGCACAGCAATGGCTGATGTTCCAGGATTCCTTTCTCCTGACACACTTTATGTTGGATAATATTAGGTGCACTCATGGTTCATAATACTCAATGCTGTAGCTATTCCTGAAACTCCTGCTTTCAAGTAAAAGAGTAGGAAAACAGCAGGAACATTTCATCCCAGGAAGAGAGGGTTTACTTTGCCCTTTCTTTTATTCAGATCCTTTCCTGCAGCTCAGAGGAGATACAAGAATGAAAAAGAATAGTGAGTAGCTACTAAACTCTGTTGAAATAATTGATAACATTTCATGATAGTAGTGCTGGATTAACCTTTTTTTTTTTTTTCAAAGAGGGGGGGTTCTACTGGCTCTAACTGGGATGGAATTAATTTTCTTCTCATATGTTGCTGTGGATTAGATTTGTGACCAAAATAGCACACCCATGTTTTTGCCTGTTGCTGAACAGCAACAGCTGCACAGCATGAAAGCCTTCTCTGTTTCTTAGTCTATAACCTTCTTCTGTGATGGGGACACAACCAGGTAGATGATCCGAACTAACCAAAGAGATGATCTAGGCCATGGAACGTCATTCTCAGCCACAAAAATGGAGACAAGGGGGTTTAGCAATGCTACCCATCTTTTGCCCAGGAACTACCATGGGAGGCTACCCATGGGAGGAAGTGTGTGGCTGCCTTTGCACCACTTGCTTTGCTTTGCTTTCTTTCTTCGTTTATTTCTCCTCAGCTTATTAAGTGTTTGTTTACTTGACCTACAAGTTTTCTCACTTTTCCTCTTCTTTCTATTCCTCCATCCCACAGGGAGCTAGGTTTGAGGGAGGATTGAGTCAGCAGCTGTGTGGTGCCTATTTGCCTATCGGGGTTAACCCACAACAGTGTTTATAATTAAAAACTTTTCGTTTCATACCATACAGCCTTCTGCCACTGAGAAGTGCCTGTGACCAGTGGGCCATGCTATCACTGGCCCTCAGCAGCTATGCAATGGACAGGGTATGGCAGCCACCTTCTTTTCTCCAGGGGGTACCATGCCACAGCCAATGCTTTCCCTAATTGCAATTGCAAGACAGAGGAGACTGACCACAGGGCTACAGCCCTTCTGCCACACACAGACAGAAAGCCCCAGCTACATGGTTTCAGGCTCAGATGAGCTAAGTTTTCTTGCCTACAGCTGAGGAAGGCTGAGAGGAATGCTAACTGCTGGAAGCTCAGTTGGTGACTTTTCTAATTATGTCACCAGTGTAACAGTATGCAGTATTTTTCCTCAAGCACCAGCTCCCAGCATCCTGTGATTACAGAATATTTTTTTATTATTATTTCTTTTTAAAAGTATAAAGTTTCTAGGCCTTAGGATCACACAGAATACCTGGAAACTATAAGGCTCAAAAAATCCAAAGTAAACCAAGATCAGCCTCATTTCTTAATTGCATGTTAAGGACATGATATATGAAAAGTCATCATATGATAGTGGAAGATCAATCTCGGATGCCCTGAATAAATGGAAAAAAAGTTGGGGTTTGCTGCTTTCTGAAATATTGTTGGGGAAGTGAGAAGGAACAGAATAATGGCTGCCAACTCCTTTCAGCTAGAAATAAAGTTGGACTAACAATTTGATTCTTCGTTCCGGTGCTGTATCCTTGGTGGAGGACAGTGACAGCATTAATCATCTGGCACTATGTGCGAATGTCCCTCAGTCACACCGTCAGACACAATGAGAAGGGGAATTCATACTTTCCATTGGGGATATTGACCAGTGAAGGTATTTAACTGCACTGTGACCACAGTTAAGTGAGCACACTTCCTATAACTCAAATGGAGAGAGACAGGTCCCCAAGCAGAGGCAATAATATGTAAGTTGTCCATTTAATGTATACGAGTGACCCACTGGCACCCATACTGAGTATATAATGTGTAAAAACTTACCAACTGGTGTTTCCATCACCCAGAGCAAAAGACAGTGACTACCTTAGTTACTTGCACTAGCTCAAGGTGAATTATTTATAGACCAGTCTATTCTGATGGTCGTGGACAGCATTCTGCATTTAATTGCTTCTGTGTAAAGTGAAGTAACTGAATGGCATAATTAGAAACTCCAAATTTACAACAGTGGAAAAGCTGAGCCCCTGCTCTTCCCCACCCCCAACCCAAGGGTCACAGTTCCAACGGACTAATGATGATTTCTTCAGTGGGAACAGGAAGGCACAGAATCTGGATCTGATGAAGTTTAGAAAAGAAAGAAAAAACTAAGCAAAGAATACACAACTACTCTTAGGCTCTAATGAGTCAGTCAGGAAAGTGCCACAGACTACAATATGCAATTTTATTGACCAGCAGCATCCCAGACCTTGGCATTACAAGTGAAGGTAAAGAGCAACGTACTAAAAACTCAACCCCCTGTAGTTAACCTTGTTATATGTTTTTGAAGAAGACTAAAGAGAACATGACTTTAAAGTATGGATCTTCTGAGAAGCAGATGAGGGATATGGGGTTGTTCAGCCTGAAGAAAAGGAGGCTGAGAGGAGACCTTATCACTCTCTACAACTGCCTGAAATGAGATTTTGGAGAGTTGGGTGCTCTCCCGAGTAACAAGTGATAGGACAGGAGGAAACAGCCTCAAGTTACTGCAAAAGAGATTTAGATTGTATATGGGAAAAAGCTCTTCACCTAAAGAATTATCAAGCAAATGATAAGTGGAACAGGCTGCGCAGGGAAGTGGTGGAGTCACTATCCCTCAAGGTATTTAAAAGACATGTATATGTGGCACTTAGGGACATGCTTTAGTTGGTGGACTTGGCAGTGTTAGCTTTATGGTTAGATGATCTTAAAGGTCTTTTCCAACCAAAATGATCCTATGATTCTGAAGTCCCTCAGAAAATTATGGGATACTTATGCCACTGATTTCATTAGTGTTACATGGGAAAAATAATGAAAATGTCTTGCAGGCTTATGTGAATTTTTTAAGGACAGGGTAACACTATTACTTGACAGTGTTGTTAGTACAGTAGGAACCACACTTGGCACACATTCATCAAAATGTTCCTAAGAGAAATACGCTTTTAATATGCTTACTCACTGTCTCCAATTGTGGCTTTCTGTTATGCTCAAAACACTGCATTTACGCATTTCTAATGTTGCAAAATAACCTCTCTTATGTTTGCTTTCCAGCAATTAAATCAGACCTTGAAAAGGTCACAGGGTGAAAATAGGAAATAAAATAAATAAGTGCATAGTAATTACAGTTTGTACCGTTACAGCAGTTTACTGTTTATAAGAGAGACCTTGATTATACCATTTTGCCTTGATTGTTTCAAAGTTTGTTAGTCAAAGACTTTTGTGTAGCCCCATGTTTGGACACATCAAGTTCCTTTACTCCCTGGGTTATTCAGAGGGAGAATGACTCAGGGGCTGGAGACAGCAAACGTCACATTTCAAGTAGCGCTGACAGGTGGAATAAATACAGCAGATTGACTTAACCTTTAAGAGGTCTCTGACATATGTAGATGTTTATGTAGAAAGAGTGCAGAGGGAGATGCAAAGAAAAATGAAAATGGAGAGAATTTCATGAGCATGCCTAAGACAACCACACACCTCTGCCTTTCCACATTCTCCCAGCTTTGGAAACACTTTGCCACTGGCCAAAATTTCAGTTTCCCCCAACACCCGAGTAAAGAGGCAGAGAATAAATACTCTGCCCGTCACCCTCTACTCCAAGAGTCTGGCCCATGCACAGCACTGGGAATGTTCTACAGGTATCTCAGTGTCTCACTTCTCTGCTTTCCTATCAAGGAATGCAGACTTAGCCATCACCCAAATATCTTCATGACTAACCACAGCAGAAGGGCAGAGGCTTCCTTGTACAATCAGTGGAAAGGTCCTCAACATTGAGGGCAAATGGAGGCAAATTAGTGCCACAATTACGGTAAAGAATCACACAAGGCTTGGGCTCCACTTTGACTGAACTCTGCTTCATGGAGAGAACAGATATTTTGTGGGATAAATCCCCATGCAATTATTTGCTAAATAAAAAGATTCATCATGTACATTTGAACTATAATACAGAAAGCATGACACAACAGTGGAAAATATAACCCTTCTGTGAAATAACTTAGAGACCTACTATATATCATGCAACTCCCTATAAAAATACTGTTTCTATTTCATTTGCTCATTGACTTTGAATTTCTGAAGAAATGCATGCGTGCAAGTGGACGGATTTTTTCAGCAAATTTAATTAATTTTTTCTCAGAACATGCTAAGCAAAAGCATATGAAACAGGTATGCTTAAGTCAGTACATTTCCCATTAAATACTTCTAGATTCTTCTAAGGAAACTGAATGATGCATTTGTAGGCAAAGGAAAAAGAGGTCAAATGTTACTTACTTTTGGTAAGTAGTAATTCTGTCCATGACTTATGTATCCTGAAAAAAAATAAATGCAGGATTACATCAACGGATATTTTGGAGTTTCTTCACGCAAAATGTTCATCCACATGTATCACTTGGTTCTGGATGTCAACATGCTGGTTCTTAGTTAGGACACAACACCACCAACCACAAGGACCACCAGGGTTTCCCCTCCAGTCAGGTTCCATATTCTGCTGGAGACCTGAGTGGTAAATGGGAATCCTGCCAGGGAGAGAAATGTGCCTTTCAGCAGCTCACACTGCTCAGTTGTCAGGTCCAGGAGGACAGCTAATTGGCCATAAAGACAGACAAAATTCGTGAGCAGTAGCTGTTAAACAAAGATCAGCCTCTTACTCCACAGCGGTTAATACCAGACTAAAGAAAAAAGTGGGTGAGGAATGGTCAATGGCAGATGTAAAGCAGACACCAGTAAATGCACACATTGCCTGGATCCAAAGTACTTACAGCTCTAACAAATCTTGGATATCTTGTATTTGATAAGACAGGGTTCAGGGCCTGGATCGCAATACCCATTCAGATGTAAGGGCTGAAAGCCTGCCAACCTGTCTATCATTTATTTCACTTGAACCAGGTTGTTTCCCCTCTCTCCTGCAACCACACATGTGCTCTCAGGCTTTTACACTTGCTGTCAGATCACGTTTACATGTTCTGTGAGTGTCTATGGGTAAAATAGGTGATGAAACGATAATTTTAAGCACTGTATTTGTAATTTGTTTGAATTAAAGTGTAAGCTGGGTAAAGAGATTCAATAATGTAAGCAGCAACTTTCCTGTCCTTCCTTAAAACTGGAAGTTAGGCCTACATGAAAGCAAGTTTCTAAAAGTGATGACTCCAGTCCTCAGTGTGTTTAATTTTCTTTTTTTTTGGTATGTGCAAACTCCTATCAAGCCAGAACTCAGAGTGTCTCAGTGAAGGGTTCATGCTGTGCATTTGCCTTGATAAAAACCATGGGATCTAAAAAAAAGTGATATTTCAGAAAAAAATGTGTGTGACTTCTTATCTTGCTACAAAAATGAAGGTTACACTGTTACCCTTACCTTTACATCTCTATTGCTATGTGCCAGCTTGGTCAAAATAGAGACTTTCATGAGAACAAGACTGTGCCCAAGATAGCTAAATGCTGAACATCTGTCTTCATAGAATGTTCCAGGCTGGAAGGAACCTCTAGGGTCATCTAGTCTGACCTCCCCACGGTCAACAGAGACACTCCCAACTAGACCAGGTTGCCCATGGCCCCGTTGAGCCTCACCTTGAATATCTCAAGGAAAGGGCCTCAACCACCTCCCTGGACAACCTATTCCAGTGGTCCACCACCCTCATGGTAAAGAACTTATTTCTAATATCCAATTGTCATACAAACAAGCACGTCAAAATGCAATAAAAATCATTCCAAGGAGTGGTATTAAACTGAAATACAAACCAACCAACTTAGACTTTCAGCAGTACTTGCAATCCTCGGCATCAGAAATGACCTCTTAGATTTCCACTGAGCAACCTGATCCTGTTGGTCCTGCTTTGAGCAGGAGGCTGAGCTAGAAGGGCTGCAGTAAACGCTTCCAACCTAAATTATCCTACAAGTCTACAAAACGTGTATCAAGTGTCCTATTACCTGCGCAAAGGGTGTTCTCAGAAGGATACTGTCACCCTTTTGAGCATGTGATACAGATCTAAGCTGTCTTTTGCTGACCTACTTTTCCTTCCTCCCCCCATCTGGAGCCAAAATCAGACACAGCCACAATAACTGGCACTCTGGCAAGTGTTAGTTGTAACATCTATTCCAGACCAATTATTAGGCAGCGGCATTTAGAGAAGCTGTACAATTTCTCTGCTATATGTCAGAAGCTATGCCCAGTACCACACAGCGGAAAGACGGCTTTAATAGTCCTCAGTGCACATTTCAAGTTCATACCATTCTTCTAACGCTCTTCACAGATAGCGTCAAATTCTCTAGATGGCTCCGTGCTAGGGTCTGGAGAGTCTAAATTCTTCTGATTAGAAGTGAGGATCACTTAATCTCCCAAGCATTTCTGTGTTGCTGACTCTCCTCCCTCACAAAAGAAGCAAAATCCTATTATCGCTTTGTAAATTGCATCAGCAGGGTGGGTGCAAGGTTTTTTGTTGCCATGAGCAGATAAAAATTACATCCATCCATTCTTATCTTTCCTAAGGTAAATTATGCATGGGTAATAGCAAGATATGTAATAGCTGTTCCCTGATTTCTACCAGACATGAGCAGTCAAAATATTATAGGTCTTAGATACAAGTACAATCCCTTTTGTTTTGGACTGGTTCCAATTTTATTAGGCAAACTCCTTCCCTGCAAGTGAAAAAACACCGAGTTGGAAGTGGGATTGGCAAGTTTTCATTTCACAGATCTCTGGCCATTTTGTATTCTTATTTTTTTCCAGCTTCCTTCCAAGTCTTGCTTTCAGCACAGTGATCAAGGTCTCATTTTTCCACCAAACTAAAGATAAACCTACAAACAGAACCATGTCCTCTTGGTCTTCCATTTCTTAGGGTCTGTTTTCTTTTTCACTGAGAGATACAATTTTAAAAATCCTCGGCTTTCTGTATCACTCTTTTAATTTTATCTTCTCTTTTTGGAGCTTGCAATTAGCTTTTCCAAGCTGCACCCCAGAAAAATGCAATAAGTCTAGTTTAATTGAAGTAATCAGATACAAGATTCAAAATTGAAACATTCTATGACCATGTGACCTGCCTTCTGGATGAGGAAAAGGCTGTGGACATTGTCTATCCAGACTTTGTTAAGGCCTTTGACACCATCCCCTACAGCATTCTCCTGGAGAAGCTGGTGAATCATGGCATAGACAAGTGTAATCTTCACTGAGTAAAAAATTGACTGGACAGCAATACCCAGAGAATTGTGATTAATGGGGTGAAGTCTTGTTGGCAGCTGGTCAGCAGTGGTGTCCCTCAGGGTTGTTTTGGGGCCAGTCTTGTTTAATATCTTTATCAGTGATCTGGATGAGGGGATTGAGTGCACCCTCAGTAAGTTTGCAGACGACACTGAACTAGGTGGGAGTGTTGAACTGCTTGAGGGTAGGAAGGCTCTACAGAGGGACCTGGATAGGTTGGATCAATGAGACAAGGCCAATTGTATGAGGCTCAATTACACCAAGTGCCAGGTTCTGTATTTTGGTCAAAACAACCTCAGGCAATGCTTGGGGAAGAGTGACTGGAAAGCTGTCTGGCAGAAAAGGACCTGGGGGTGCTGGTAGACAACCAGTTTAACATGAGCCAGCAGTATGCACAGGTGACCAAGACCAACGGCATCCTGGCCTGTATCAGGAATAGTGTGGCCAGCAGGAGTAGGGAAGTAATAGGGCCCCTGTACTCGGCACTGGTGAGGCCTCACCTTGAGCACTGTTTTTGGTTCTGGACCCTCACTACAAGAAGGATATTGAAGTGCTGAAGCATGTCCAGAGGAGAGCCACCAAGCTGATGAGGGATCTAGAGAACAAGTCCTATGAGGAGAGGCTGAAGAAACCGGGCATGTTTAGCTTGGAGAAGAGGAAGCTGAGGGGAGACCTCATTGCACTCTACAACTACCTGAAAGGAGATGGTAGAGAACTGGGTGTTGGCCTCTTCTCCCAAGTGAATAATGACAGGACCAGAAGAAATTGTCTGAAGTTGTGGCAGGGGAGGTTTAGCTTAGATATTAGGAAGAATTACTTTACTGAATGAGTGGTCAGGCACTGGAACAGCCTGCCCAGGGAAGTGGTGGAGTCACCATCTCAGAGCTCATTTTCAACCATGAGGATTCTGTGATTTTACATTAAGAATCTCGAGGTCTGTGGGAACATGCCTCACAAGTTTTGAACACCACTAATTTTTAAGGAATAGAGGAAAAAAAACCACAGGTTTTAACCACCAGTAGTTAGAATTAAGACAAATTGCCTTGCATCTAAAGCCTAAGAAAGTCAAGAAAGCTCTTCGGAAAACAAGAACAGGTGCACTGCTTCTGTTGTATTCTGATTTTTAACGGTATGAGAATTGATTCTTTCACAAGACTCAAAGTCTTGATCAGAATTTGTACAAGCTGGGTGAATTTAGATCTACAACTGAGAAAGACCAGGTAAACTGCTTCAAGCTAGACCCATATATTTTCCCTTCAATTCCTTCACATCCATTAATTAATTTCCCATTTTAGGTGAAGCAGTGCTTGTGGAGATTAATCGCTCTTAATTAAAACTACATACCAAGTGCTAGAAATTCCTAAGTCTAGAAGAGACTAGAGTTTTATAAATAGAATAGAGTTTTACTTCCAAACTAATTCTCTCTTTTTAAAGATTTGGGGCCTTACACTATGAATATAAAAACACGTGTTTGCAACAGCTTCAGACTTGTTCCCTGGTTAAAGAAAACTGCAAAGCAAACATGGGTTTACAGTGGCAAATTACAACTATGCACACGATAAGCTTTCAGCTCTTGAGTTGAAAAGTTAGAGGAGAATTAACTATCTTAAGGCATATTTTGTGCTACGGGACTGAACAGCTGATATAATGCCTCCCTCTGTCTTGAACAGACAGCATTTTGCTTCCAAGAAGCATAGTGCCTTTGGAGCCAAAGCAAGAACAGCTATTGCTGAGAATCAGGCTGCAGAGCTCACCAATATTGGACTGTGTATAAAAAGCAAATCCAAATGCTCTATCTTCAGGAAGAAAAAAAGGGCTGTGAGTGTGTTTGACACATGCCCATGGACTTAAAGAACTAAGGAAACCTCCTTTTGTCCTCTTTTTCCAAGTGTTGCCTATGATAGTCAACCAGATATTTTGGAGCATTTATTGTGGCTGAGATATTTTGCTGTCTTCTATATATTACTATTATTTCTACATTTATTTTCCTCTTGTGACACTTATCAACCCAAAAAGGTTCTCTGTGCACCTATAAATGTATATATATATTATGCTTCCCACGGGCCTTTGCACCTTTTTTCACACATACATTTTTGTGGGTGTTAATAATTTTGAAACCATTCCTACATCAAGGCAAGGCATCCCTTTTCTGCTCACTCCCCATGCAGCTTTCTGAATCAACTTCTGCCATTCCACAAAAAGTGGAAAGCTTTCTGTAATAAATAGTAGCCAGCATTGACTAGATCAGAATTTCCTCCAGTGCAGATGTGGGGCTTGTCTCCAGTGGTGAACTAAGCCTCTTGCCTGTTTGTTCTCAGTCCTTTGGTTATTGCTCCAACCTGGTGCAAGAGCTGTTGTAGAGTTTAATCAGAAACACTGGTACAGGCTGCTGTGTATTTTAACTTCTTCCTTCCCGAGCTGTCAAATTAAGAAGAACCCTTAAGCAGACAACCTCCTGTTAGTTACAGTGAAGATTTTGTCTTGGTAAAAGAATAGGAGGCTGCAGAGACTTAACTTCCATCCGAAGGAAATATTACAGTAATCTGTGTCTAAAAGCTCAGAGCATTTCTTGGTTTTGGCAATATGAAGGCTGAATTTACAGCCTTTGAGTAGACAAGATTCCCACTGGCCTCATCAGAGTTTTTGCCAATAGAAGATGCCCAAATAGATCTATACAAGTATTCTTTGCAGGAGAATTTCTTCAGAGTTTGTAGAATATATTTAATGAAGATGGAAAGAAATCATACTTTAATGAGTAGACAGAATCAACACATGGTTATAAGTAACAATGAACAAACAAAAACAACTTTAAGAATATGTAACGTCAATCATTTTGACATTAAGGCAAGTTTTATATATGTTGGTGACACTACATAATCATTTGATTAAAAGAGGAGAGAATTGCACGGTGCATTTCTGACTAGATAAAAATAGGCAGATTAAATCTCTTAAATTTTGCCAGCACAGAGATTGTCTGCTGTAAGTTTACACATTGTTTCAACTAAAATTGAGTTAAAGCAGCTGTAAACATGGGAGCAAGTTCTATGTTAATCCTCCAGAAAATGAAAAACTCTCCAGAAACCTCTTTGAACTGGATATGGTTGGGTTTGTGTTTGAGCATTGTGCAAGTCTAAACTTTTAACATTTCAAAAAAGTTGCAACCAAACACAGCAGTCCAAAATAAGCAGTCACCCTCTGAATGAAGGTGTTTCTATCACACTTCTATCTCTGGCATATCAGGCATCAATTCACAGTATTAAAAAAAATGGTAATCATAAAATCAGAGAACAGTTTTAATTAGAAGGAACCTTTAAAAGCCATTTAGTCCAAACCCTGCCTCCTCCCTCAATGAGTAGGGACATTTTCAACTCAGTCAAGCTGCTCAGAGCCTCGTCCAACCTGACCTTGAATATTTCCAGAGGTGGGGCATCTACCACCTCTCTGGGCAATCTGTTCCAGTGTTTCACTACCATCATCATAAAAAATTTCTTTGTTATATAGAGTTGAAATCAACCTTCTTTTACTTTAAAGCCATTACCCTTTGTCCTATTGAAACAGGCCCTGCTAAAATGTTTATAGCCAACTTTCTTAAAGCCACCTTTAAGTACTGAAAGGCTGCAATAAGGTCTCCTCAGAACCTTCTCTTCTCCAGGCTGAAAAATACCAACCCTCTCATCCTGAACTCACAGTAGAAGTTCTCCCACCTCTCTGATAATTTTTGTGGTCCTNTCCAGCCACACTGCCCCAAGCCTGTAGCTATGCATGGGGTTGTTGTGGCCCAAGTGCAGGACCCGGCACTTGGCCTCGTTGAAGACCATGCCATTAACATTGGCCCATCTATCCAGTCTATCCAAGTCCCTCTGTAGAGCTTCCCTGTCCTCAAGCAGATCAACACTCCCACCCAACTTAGTGTCATCTGCGAACTTACTAATAGTGTTTTCTATATCCTTATCTATATCATTGATGAAAATATTAAAAAGGAAAGGCCCTAGTACTGAGCCCTGAGGAACACCACTTGTGACCGGCCGCCAGCTGGATTTAACTCCATTGAGCACCACCCTTTGGGATCGTCCTTCCAGCCAATGCTGGATCCAGCAGATCGTACGTTCGTCCAGGCCATGAGCAGCCAGCAGCCATTTCATTACATATTCTTTCATTATCTTGTCCAACTTTACTGAAATTACATCAGTGTCATAGAACTGATCATATTTCTTGATTTTTTCCTGGTCTATATCAAAATAAATCTAAAGATACTACTTAGAGATATGGGCTGAAAGATGACTTAAGTAGAATAATTCACTCCTTTCCTGCATCTCATGGAACGCTTTCATTACAACACAGCACATGTTCTCTGTTTGACACAAAGTTAGGACAGTGTTCTCACTTCCATGGACAGCAAAGGTGTCACACACACACACACAAAGCAGGGCATATAACATTGGCTAGGAATCCACAAAAAATCAAAACCCCATTAAAAAATCCCTCAGAATCAGAATTCCAAAATTAAAATCCAAATGACTGGAAGGGTTGGTTTTTCTGCTAAATCATCTCTTTTTTTATAGAAAGTTTATAAACATTTAGCTTGTAGCCTAATCACTTGGTGCAAAAGCAAAACTGAAGGTATGTCAACGTAGACCATACGTGCAGCATTATTCAGTGCTCAGTCACTTTGGATATATTATGGCAGAATAGAAGCCAGCTAGTTACCGTCCAGATATAAAGAGAACAGTTCATAAGGTAAGTCATTTTAAGTATAAGAAAACTAAATGAATGCACACTCTACCTTGTCAGTTTTCTTTTACAAGGGAAGCCTCTTCTGAAAGAATCTTCTGACTGATGGCAGTTAAAAACCTCCTCAGAAAATACAGTTTTATGAAATGTTGGTGTATTTGGACTATGTTACCCAAGCTTTCAGGCAGAATTACAGTTTGTCCCTGCCCCAATAAGGCAGCAGAAAAGTGAGGATCTCCACCATTATTTTATGCAACTAAACTCGGTAACTCTGCAATGGTCATCCAGTAGCATGGAGAATTTCATGGCTTAACTCGGGTGCAAACACTATCATGACCCAGACAATCCTATCTTGATTCACAGCACCAAAAACTTGCACTAATAAACAAAGATAGATGCCTCAGGAACCTTTGCAAGTAAGAATGCGCCCAACAGTCTCCTACACTTGGAAGAGCAGGAAAACCTCTTTCAACACAATAAACAATGCATACAACCAAATAGTAAACCAAATAGAAAATTTTATATTGCTGGAATATAGAAAAAAACCTTGGGCCATAACATCAGCTCTGAAGAGCTGAGATGCTACATGATTATAAAGTACATCAGGACCAAGAGTAGTTTTCTGTACAAGATATTTTTGTCCACCAGGGTTTTCTTCAGAGAAGAAATAAAATCAAGATAAGCAGTATTTCATCACTTTGTTTGTCAGCCTTGAGTCCATTACCACAGCAAATTGGAAGATGGAATGTCAAATAACACTAACAATTACTAGTGAAAAATGAGAGTGGAATTGCAGACAAATAATCTATGATGGCTGAAGATTTTTTTATGTATAACAATCAGTCAGTTAGATATGCCTCATTCCCTCTGTGGCTGTTAAGGGGCCATAACTGTCATCCCTACCCCTACTTTTGCTGCACTCACTCCTGAACTCTCTTCCTGGATTAAATAAGCATTAGACATCTCTCTGACAGTAGTGGAAAGACAATAGAGAGCCTTCAGATAGAGAAAGAAGAACACCTATTGACAATATGAAAGGATTTGCCACCTGCAGCTGTAGTAGAGATCTTTAATGAAATTATTTTTCAGAATGAGAAAGATTCAGTAGTTAAAAGATGAGAAATGAACAGAAAACCAAGATGTGCATGCAAGAATAACAAATTTACCATAAGAAATCAGAGATAAAGATTCAGCTATAAAGTCCAGATCAGGAATCCTCCCCCCGGGTTAGGAGGATGTACTGACCTATGCATTTACAGTATTTTCCCGAGCACACTCTCATAGACACTGTTAGAAAGACAGAGTACTATGGGAGCCTATGGCTCCAACAAATCTTCTTTGTTAGTATTTTTGACATGGAGGAGAATCAAAATGATAATGCCAGACCAGAGACCCAGTGAGACCAGATTCAGGATCTTTTCCCAGTGCTAAGAACCCTTCAGTTCAGGAATTTTCCCCCTGGCCTTAAGAAGTGCAGAGACTGTCACCTTGGCAAGTCACAGAGGGTTTTCAGTATGTGACTACCATTTTTTCCTTCTGACTAAATTAGGTGAGAACACAGCCACTGCTGGATTCTGGTTAATTAATCATTTAACCACCACAGCATCTTTGTAGCAGTGCATGCCATGCACTAATTTGGCTTTACATTAAAAAAGAACTCCTTTATTATCTGTGTATCCTTGTTCTGGTTGTTGCCTTTCATTTTGATTGATTGTCCTTTTGTCCATACTAGTAGAAGGAGTGAGTTGAAGCTCCTGACTGAGCTTTTGTTAACACTGGTTACCAAATGTTTTGTTCATGTTAGTGGATGGTGGATGCAAGGAGTCTGCCAGAAACATACAAAGGGACCTCAGAGTTAAAAAAAATAAGGTGCAGTAAACAAATGCAGCAGTAATATCTTCTAAGTTACAATATAAGAAATAAGCTTGAAAAAAATACCAAAAAACCATCACACTTCAAGGCCCCGGGGTCACCAGATCCAAACTACAGCCAGACAAGAAATTAGATGAACTAATATAAGCTGGAGGACAAAGGGTGAGGGTGACTTTTGTAAAAGTAACCTCTGCAGTATTACATACTACTTATTCAGAGCAGAAGAGGGGAGGACAGGATGGGGACTTCACTAATTGACTGGAGAGCTAATATAAAGGAAGAAGATTTAATCTTTGCCTTTTGTGACGTGCAAATGTTATTTTGAGATACAAAAAGCCTATCCAGATGGGACAGATTTCATCCAAACAGTGATTTTGTGGAAACAATAAACTCCTGAGAAAGAGCTCATGGGGGAACATAACTACTCAGAGGGAAAGAAGAGTGAAAAGCATGAGGATCTGGTTGAAGAGAGAAACAAAAGGCATGTCTGTGCTTGCAAATGAAGTGAACTATCTCAGAGATTAAATTTGGGATTTGAGAATTCTAATACAGGAATAAGAACCAAAACTTCCTGAAAAAGGTCACTAAAGGCCTAATGCCCAAATGTAAGAAGTTTAGCAAAAGAAAAAAGAATAGGGAATAGACATACCTATATAAAGAGAAAATGGCAGCAGGATAGCATGCCTGAAAATATACCCATTAACTCATGAAGGCTCACATATTAAAGTGCTTGTAAAGTTTGTGAATTATTTGTAATATGGTCCCCTGTGGTGGAGGCCATCCTGATGACTTAAAGGCAAGAAGCATGCCACCACATGGTCTGGCATCCTCTGATTTTTGGATTGAGAGGAAGATAGTGTTGTCACAGCATCACTTATATTATTTTGAAAAGGTTTCCTTAACTTCACAAACCTGGGAAGTTTGCTTTTCTCTCCAGAACCTTCTGTTCTGATGGTAACCAGATGAGCAATCTACAGCCCATGGGAAATAACTAGTATTTTAAACTAGAGAATAATTTCTCTAGTCTGTTCCTGGATACCATTTTTCATGGAAGCTCTCTTGTCCCAGGAGAGGCAGACCAGGCTCATAGGAGCAGAGAGGATCTGGAAGCCCACATCAGGGTACTTCTGAGGGTTACCCATTTCTTTCTCTGAGGAGCAGGGACATGATGCCCAAAAGGCCTGTGAGGAAGAAGGGAGTAAACCACAAGCCAGATCAATTGCCTTACTGCCCTCACCCCAGGGGATGTGTGTGGACCAAGACACTGTTTGTACTGGCACAACACATCTCATGCCTTCAGGCAACAGCAGACAGTTGGGCAGCATGGTCACCTTCGAGACAGAGTAGCCAGAAAGGTGTGCAGCAGGAGTTAGCCTACAGCCTACAGGGGATTCACAGATAATTTATTTTTTTCTCTAACTGAAAGTGTTCAACATTGATAAGGAAGAAGGACAAAGAGCAATTACAAGCAGCATAATGCCAGCTACTACACTTTGCAGTCTGTCTTAAATTTTATTTGACCTATTTTTATTGAGACAATGAGAGTTTGCTGGCAGCCACTTTGCTGGATGCCAAAGTCCACAAATGCAGTGTATATGCACACATCCCAGAAAATAGAACCGACTACTCTGAAAAAAATCTATTTTTTCTGCTGAGCATCTGTTATTCCTTCTTTTCCCCTGTAATGAACTATGTACTCAGTACCAGACCATGATGCTGCACTGGGACCTCCAATGTCTGTAATTCCTTGAAAATAAACAAGAAAAGGAACAACTCTGTACACACGCACAAGATTCATAAGGTTGTTGGGTTTTCCTTCTCCTGATGCCCCAGATCAGCCATCTCTTTCTTCCCTTCACTGTCTGTCTCTTGCTATTAGGGCCTATTCTACTACATGTTCACCACAAGACTTCTCCTGGCTACCTACCTTCCTGGTTCCTCAAGAATCTGCACTAAGTAAAAGTAAGAGAGAAGAAAAGCAGTTTCTAAAAGCTGCTAATTTAGCTACTCATCATGTGGCTTGCTCATTGTCAAGAAGGAGAATTAAGAGTGTCGTGTTGAAGGCTCTGTGGGCATATTAAATCATGCCTGTTTCACGAAGGCAGTCATACAATGCAAACAGCTACACTTCAGAAGATTTAGTTTAAGAATATTTTTTTTTGCAAGAGTAGTATATATTTTATTAATAAGATTACAGGGGAAATTTAATTATCCTATGAAGTTACTGAGCAAAGTTTTGAGACTGAATTCATAAATTATGAAGCCAAAAGAAAATATTGCAATGTTTAATTTACCAGCTACATGAAAACAAAAAAGTAACATTCTGTTGAATTAGCCCTGCCCAACTAAAGCATTATAAAGCAAGTGAAATCTTGATCTTGGTAATTTCTGCAGTAGAAACTTTATCATGGCTTTTACTAAATCATACCTGTTGCTGGTTACTTTTATTTCTTTAACATCGTTGTAAAACCTACAGAAATATTATGGTAGACTACACGTAGCTGCACTGAAGCACACAGTACCTGCTTGCACCCATATGTATCAACATTCTCTCCTACCAACGCCCCATTCTTTTATATTACTTTTACAAAGTCCTTTATCCTCCCACCTGATTCAAACTTCCAACAGTTTGCATTGTTTTTATAGCTGGCAAAGCCTTCTGTTCCCACTGTCAGAATGAGGCTTTTGAAGCGTCCAGTGAAATGTTCTGCAACTGCTCTCAGTCATAATTCATCAGTTTGCTGATAGTCTTTTCCCCAGCTGATTTACCTCCTAATTGTTTTCCTTTCTGTGAAACAGAATATTTTAAAACACCAAGTATCTATTTTAGTCCATTGATCTTAGTTCTGTTGTTGTGCTTGCAAATGTAATTAAGTAAAAATCATTTGTACCTAAGCAACCCTGTCTTTCAGGTTTGTGGTCTATTTCTCTTAATCTTTCAAAATCATGTTTAAGTTACAGTTCCCCAAGCTTAGATGCTAAAACTAAAGAACTTTCCATTTCTTCCAGTACAAGAATCAAACATATCTGACATAGCATCCCACTGTGCCTGTTAGCGCAGCTTTTCCCCCACTGTAAGAGCAGAGGTCAGTCATCCCACACAGTCTTGGCTCGGCCTGGTCTGTTGCAGATACTGCCAAGTTGTCATTTGGTCTGGCAACTCATAAGTGAACTTCGGAAGAGTACTTGTCTCCTTTACATAGTCCACTCATGAAAAGTACTGTGGGTTTTTTTGAAATTTTCAGTCACACAGACCTTCCTATCAGGATTTACAAATGCCCAGATGGTTAATAAAATCTTACAAAGAAATGGTTTCAAATCCTTACTATTTTAAATTTCATCTCCTAGTTATTGGCATAAAGCTAATCAAAGATATTCTCTCTGTGTCTCTTGATGCTTTGAATCATTTTATTCTCAACATTTTTGGATATTATGCTGAGTTCTCATTTTCATCCATTTTGTTATTAATTTAACCTTTTCTGGCAATATCCTCCTTCCCCAGAAAACTGGCTGCTCTTCTACTGTTGAGGATTGAAGTTTTATCATTCCCCTGTCTCCTTAGTAAGAGAAGCAGTGATCCAGAACAACAAAATCCTACCCCTCACGCCAAGTGAGCTTCTCACTTCCAGAATGATCTTTCTTTACTTTGGTTTCTTCTCTTCAGAAGCTTCCTCAGCTCTGTTGGCTATATCTCCATACAGCAATGTCAATACCCATCATCACCAGCAGATCTGTGGCCTCCCACAGACAGAAGCCTATCCAACTCTCCATTCCCATTTCCTATTAGCATTCTGGAAAGTGCACAGTACTGTTTACTTGTTCCTTGAAAATATTTCCCCACCATTTTTGGCACAGAATTCCTACGAGGCTCATCTTTTCTCTTTAGCCTGCTGGAGATCTCCATTTAGACACACACAATTGCATTGCAGGCTGGGCTGGCAGCCAGCCACAGGTATGTCATCTCATAGCTGTCTAGTTCAGTCAACCAGCTGTGTCTTCAGAAATGTTTTCTGCTGGTTTAATATTAGAGATATGAAAATAGCAGGGAGGCTTCAAATTGTGTTGCTCCTATTCTTTTTCTTTGTCTGGGTGAACTGAAGGAGCTATAAGGGAGGGTTGTATACCACATACCTTCATTGGCTAAGTTTTGACACAAATTTCCTTAAGCTTCTTCTATACCCTTAGGAATAAGATAAATCCCTTCAGGGAATGATTCAGGCACATAAACAGCAATACATAGGAAAGCAATTCTTAGGAGTAGCCCTTTCCATCTCCATTGTCTGCAGACAGACCAAAGGAAAGCAGGTTCACAACACACCCAGCTACTCAGGGTGCTCATTGGGAGATCTGGATATCTCTATTTCATAAGCCATCTTGCAGGCCTGCTTGACACGTTTGTTTGAATTGACCAGAAGAAATTTCCGTATTTGAGTCTGGCCATTGCAAAACTAGTGCAGTATCCATCTCCTTATTCAGAAACTCTTTAGTCATTACATGTGCTATCTGCATTTGTCCTTCTGATCTTTTCTTCCAGTACAGCCACCAATTTGTATTCTGGATACAGAAAAGTCCTTACTAACTTCAGGCAGGAAAAAAGGTGAGTTGTGGAGTCAGTCACTGTTCCATCTCAAGTCACTGTATACATAAGAATATGTATGCCATCTGAAGCAAAGTGTATATGTTGTCTCAAAGTATTTTCTAAGTAACTCAAGCACCTCAAGCAACCCATCATTTGCTGTTCCTGCTGCCCTTCTCCACCAGTCTGTTGGCAAGAGGGGGCTGTTCCCTCCAGTGCAGAGAGGGTGACCTCTGCCTCCAAGGTCTCAGCTACACAAACTCATTGACATGCAGAAGTGGCTTGTCTGCCATGACCCTAATCATGGGAAGAACAAAATGGAGGAAGTAAAAACATCTCCACAAGCCTACACTGGGGAATCATTTTAACCAGTTGCCGTGCCCTCTCTCCCAGAAGAAGTGCCTCTGACTAAAATTATAATTTTTATAAGAACCCAACTTCTTAAGAGAGCTAACTGAAGTAACAGACGTAAATCTGTGGTAGCACAACTCACTTATGCCTGAGGAAGCTTTATGCAATGCGGGTAATAACAATATCAATAGTAATAAGCATGACTGAAACTGCAGGGATACCAAGGAGCCACAGTTTTCAACCAGTCAGTTGACACCACTCCTCAGACACATAAGACCAGGCCATTTATCTCTGGTGTCATTTGTTCCATCTGAAACTGCAAGCAATGAAGCCTATTGGAGAAATGAAGTGAAGCAGGTTCAATGCCTACTTTCAGTCACCTCATTTGATAGTCCCACAAATCTGTGTAATAACATTTTTGACCATAAAATATACTACTCTATTTTAACACCCAACGTGTTTATGCTTGAAGCTGCCTCTTGAATTCCCAGGGAGGCATTAGAGGAAAATTAAAAAGCACAGCCAAAAAATATAACCATAGTCAACCCCCACTCATAAAGTTTAATTGGAAAACAGCTATTAAGTATGTATCTTTATTACATTTTGAAATAATGAATAATATATGTTGTTGGCTAAAGACTGAGCTCTGAAGAGTGAGTACATTGTTTTATTATTCAAACACAAATGAAAGTGCATTGTATTATCAATTAATATGGGCACCATTTTCTGTGCAATAAATAAACAAATCCACCAGCCTCAGCTGGTGATTTACATACTCAAGTACCTTTAATCACAAGTGTAAAAGCAAGGGTGGGAATAATAGTAGCCAAAACTGTTGCCAGGACAACTTATCCCTGGATTTAGCAGTATCATGAAGGGAAAACCTAGAAGGAATTTAATTAACCAATACCTCAACCTTCCAGCCTGCCAAGCACTGCCTGCTCCCTTTCAACTCCAAATCCCTCAGGAATTGCTGCACTACTGGTGGCTGCACCAGCTCAACAGAGAAACAGAGCGGAATATGTCCACATGATTCCTTGCAAGCTGGCATGAGCCTCCTCTGCCCTGTAGACCACAGCGAGAGACAGGAGTCAACCCTCTCTCCAGAACTGGTTGCCAGCCTGCAGCCAAGCCCCAGCTAATATATCCTTTCTTTTCAACAGCACATATTAACCTGAGTTTTGCATTGCACTGATGTGATCACACTGCCCTTGATGAGCTGAGTGAGCTGGCAGAGCTGGCTTGCATCTGTCACTCTCAGCAGTGCAGGTTTAATCATCAGCATGATCAGCTGCCGGTGAGGTTAAGGAGAAAACCAATCTATCAGACACATGTGGCTCATGCCGTTCTGTTGGATGGTAGACAAAGGTGTGACAAAATAGAGAAGACCTCCACCCCGTTGCAGCTGCTCCCTGCTCATGTAGACCCCTTATGCATACTGGATTTGGTCGGGAGATGACAGGATTTCTCCCATTATTGAAAAATAACCTTATAGTCTTCCTCCAGACTTGAACGGCTGTTGTGGATAGATCCTGGCTGGACATCAGGTCCCCACCAAAGATTTCCTATCACTTCCCTTCTCAGCTGGACAGGGGAGCGAAAATATAACAAAAGGCTTATGGGTCAAGATAAGGACAAGGAGAAATCACCCACCAATTACTATTATGGGCAAAACAGACTTGACCAGGGGAGAATTAATTTAATTTATTACCAATCAAATTAGGATAGGATAATGAGAAATAAATCCAAATCTTAAAATGCCTTCCTCCTACCCCAGGCGGAAGTTGAGTCTTCCTGGACTCGACTTCACTCCTGAATCCTCTACCTTCTTCCCACCAGCAGCACAGGGGAATGGGGACTGCAGTGTTTCTTACACATTGTTTCTGCTGCTTATTCTTCTCTATCCTCCAGGCATCTCTCTCCAGAGCTCCACAGGTCCTGCCAGGAGTCTGCTCTATCATGGGCTTCCCACACAGCCTCCTTTGGGCATCTACTTGCTCCACGGTTAAATCTCCACGGGCTGCAGGGGGACAGCCTGCCTCACCATGGTCTTCACCACAGACTGCATGGGAATCCTGCTCTGGTGCCTGGTGCACCTCTTCCCCTCCTTCTTCACTGACCCCGGTATCTGCAGAGTTGTTGCTCTCACATATTCTCACACCTCTCTTTACTGTTGCTGCAGTTGCACAGAAGCTTTTTCCCTTCTTAAATATGTTATCCCAGAGGCACTACTGCCATCGCTCATGGGCTTGGGCTTGGCCAGCAGCGGGTCCATCATGGAGTTGTTTGGCATTGGCTCTGTCAGACATGGGGGAGGCTTCTAAGAGATTCTCACAGAAGCCACTCCTGTAGCTCCCCACTACCAAAACCTTGCCACATAAATAAAAAAAATTGCCCAATGCCCACACTGCTCTTGTCAGCGAAACAGTACTGCTGCTCAACTGGTGAAGTCCTATAAAAAGTCTTCCTACATTTGCTGAAAGGACAAGGTGGGATACCTGACTCCTACTCACAGTACCATAACTGTTTGTTCTTTTGGGGTAATATCAGAAAAATACACCTGGAAGCATGTATGAAGCTACAGAGTATTCAATTATACTGCTCTTCAGTGAGCAGCACATCATGCTTTTTTTCCACTTGTAATTTATTACATATGATTGAATTGTCACTTTATACTATGTGGAACAAAGAGATGCACTGATGTTACTGGGAAAGAACTAGAAACTGTTGTGTTTTTTTTTTTAATCCAACAGGATATGGATGAAATTAGTTCTGTTTATCAAAATTTTACACATTTTAGGCTTATAGACCCAATCAGTGAAAGAACCCCAGCTTCTTTTGGGCTAGATGCTTTCTTTTCAAATATTAGCATACATTACTAACTAATCCTGCAAAGGAACAATAACTGACTATGGAGTTTTCAGATGCAGTGGCAGAAGAAATGTGTTGCCCCAGCTGGATACCCAGTCTCTTAAAGCATGGACCAAGACTGTGCCAAGATCGTTCATGCAATGACTGTGTAGAAATCTATTAGGGAAAAAAATTAATCATCATGTTTATAAAAAATATGCCACTGCTTCAGCATAGCAGATATTCTTTCAGAATTCTCACGTTTTCTGTCTTTAAGAACAACTGAATTTATTTTAGAGACTGTAGAATGCCATCAAGGTACAGAGGAACACCTTCCTTGGCTAATCCTACAATTTTCAGCACCATTTCAGGTGCACATCCTTACAACTACAATTCACTTTGGTGAATTTTAGCTGTCCAAAGGTTAGTCTCTGGAGTGTGTTCTCCTATGGAGACAGACAGTTACTACCTGAGAAGGCTCCTGGCAGGATCTGTGGACCCACGGAAAGAGGAGCCCACAATGGAGCAGGTTTGCTGGCAGGATTTGTGCCGCTCTGGGAGACCCACAGTGGAGCAGTCTGTTCCTGAAGGACTGCACCCTATGGGTGAGACCCACACTGGAGCACTTTGTGAAGAACTGCAGCCCATGGAAAGGACTCACATGGGAGAAGTTCACAGAGGACTCTCTCCCATGGGAGGGACCCAATTCTGGAGCACAGAAAGAGTGTGAGGAGGAAGAAGCAGCAGAGACAAAGTGTAATGAACTGACTGCAAACCCCATTCCCCATCCCCCTGTGTTGCAGACAGAGAGAAGGTAAAGAAACTGGGAGTGAGGCTGAGACTTGGAAGAAGGGGAGGGTGAAGGTGGGAGGTGTTTTAAGATTTAGCACTGGATGGAAGGACGGTCCCAAAGAGTGGTGTTCAATGGAGTTAAATCCAGCTGGCAANGCTGGAGCAAGTGCAGAGGAGGGCAACGAAGCTGGTGAAGGGCCTGGAGCATAAATCTAATGAAGAGCAATTGAAGGAGCTGGGGCTGTTTAGTTTGAAGAAGAGGAGGCTGAGGGGAGACCTCATCGCTCTATACAACTACTGGAAAGGACATTGTAGAAAGATTGGTGCTGGTCTCTTCTCACAGGCAATTAGCAATAGTCCAAGAGGGAATGGCTTCAATCTGCAGCAGGGTAGGTTTAGGCTGGACATTAGGAACAAATTCTTCAGAGAAAGAGTGGTCAGTCACTGAAATGGGCTGCCCAGGGAGGTGGTTGAGTCATCACCCCTGAATGTTTTTAAGAGCTGATTGGATGTGGTGTTGAGGGATATGGTGTAGGGGAGAACTTTGTAGAGTAGGGCTGACAATGGTTGGACTTGATGACCCCAAGGATGTCTTCCAACCAAAATGATTCTATGATTCTATGATTTGCGTTTATTTAATATTATCCTATGCTAATTTGATTGGTAATAAATTAAATCAGTTTTCCCTAGGTTGAGTCTGTTTTGCCCATGATGGTAATGGTTGAGTGGTCCCTTCTTGTCCTTATCTTGGTCCATGAGCTTTTCATTATATTTTCTCTCCACTGTCCAGCTGAAAGGGGAATGATAAAGGAGCTTTGGTGAGCACTTGGTGTCCAGCCAGGGTCAACTCAAAACACAGTTAAAGAGAAGAGAAAGCTTTTTTACTATGGGAGTGGTCAAATAGTGGAGCAGTTTGGTCAGAGAGGTTGTGGAGTCTACATCCTTGGATATTGTTACAACCTAACTGGACATGGCTTTGAGCAATTTGCTCTAATTGACCCTACTTGGGAGTCAGCCAGTAACTACCCATCTGGAGTACTGTTTTGCCACCACCACACTGCATTTGATGCTGCAAAGTAGTCACTCTTCTCTTTTTCCTCCTTGCTGAAAAATAAAAATTAATAATTGTTAATCAGCAACTGACATAATTTTTATTTCTCTGTGTTTTTTTTTCATGTCTCCCAGTCATTGTTTTCATCAGTCTTAGCCTGTTCAATCTGTATGAAGACAATGGATTAGGTATTTTTTCTTCTCTCTTTATGTTTTTTGTTTTTATCTTTCAGAATCTTCATTAGCAATTTATCAGTTAAAGTTTTAACCATGGTGGCAGAAGTAGCCAGGTTTTTTAGGTTGAGGTTAAAAAAGTGGATTTAAGAATGCGAGCATTAAAGCAGCACCCAAGGAAGTTTAGAATTTCATGAATACTATCAAGCAATAAATCAATATATGGAGGAGAAAGAAACAACAGAAGTTTGAATTACTCATGCAAGAAGAGAATAAAAGAAACATCACCAGGCTTTCAACATTTGACTTTCATTCTTTTTTTCTGAAGTTCTTCATACAGTCATGCTTACAATATTTATTTTTTAGCCTCTCATTCTTCACATTCTTTTCAAGAGAAGCTCAAGAGATGAAAGTACAGAGCAGATATTCTGTATTACTTCATCACGTCTAAAAAACAATACTGGCACATCAGCACATACTGACAGATTATCAAGCCGGATTTTTTTTACAGATGTAAGTGCTGACTAATGGTCTAATCCCTGTCTTTCTCATGCCATAACTGGCAAAGATAAGGACTGGAATCTTTTAAAATCATATCTCAGGAAAGCTTCAGTCAAAAGTCTTTTAATCACGTTTCTTTGTACTAAGAGAGAAGCCAAGGATTTCCAATTGGGATACTGACATCAAAGCTTGTGCAATGCACGCATTATAAATACACCATTCACAAAGCCGCCGTTCAACATTCAGGCAGCTTATGGGAAAAGATAAAGTGTTTGATTGAAACAAAAATTCTTTAGACACCTTCAGACTATACTTAAACCTGAGTTTCTGGATTCCCTCTCCTGCTGATGAGTGGTGGCACTGAAGCATTTTCATATTTGGCCATTATAAACAATAGGCATGCTCTTCCTTCAAAATGCTAAAGGAATTTCCCCATTATCTTCAAGGAGAGCATCCACTCAAGAGTGAGTTAAGTTATGCTTGACTCAAAAATGCAAAATCCAGGGGAAATCAAGAGCACACAGGGCCTTTTGCTCCTTTGATGCCCCTGCTCATGAGGAATTGCAAAACTGCAGCAGTGCGGTGTTGTTTACATCCTCACACACTGGTGCAAATGGTCTTGGAAGTGTCCTCTCCAGAGAATTTCATGTTTAACACAGTCGCAGTTATTCTCTCTTGCCCTTCATATGTCATAATCTGTATGTTTACAACTTTGTTGAAAGTCCATGGAGTGATTTAGTAATTGTGTGATGTACAAAATGGGAATACACAGTCAGGTTGACTTAAGAATCCCATGTATTTTTAAAAGTTATATACAATATACAATGGGTTCCTCCCCAGCCCCCGTCTTCTGTGTCTGGGTCAGCGTAACTGTGCCATCATCCAGGATGGTTCAAATCCTGCATATTCTTATGCCTCGCTTTAAGTCTACAAGTCCTATGGCCTTCAGGTAAAGAATCCCAGAGTGGGAATCATTTGGGGTATTCATAATAATAAAGATAAAATCATATAGGTAACATAAGACTTTTTTTTAATCAAAGGAGTGGGTATTAATGCAAACACAAGTCTTTGCAGAAGTTATGGAAGTGCCTACGAGGGAGATGGAGAAAATTTGGATTTCATTTGAGAGTTAGAGGCAAAAGTTTGTAAAAATCCTGCATTAGGATACTCGGTAATAAGGGGGGGGAGGGGGGAAGACATAAGCCTAGGCTACTGGAAGGAAACATCCAGGGTGTATTTGCACATACCCATGCTGATAAAATCATCTTAGAGTGAGTCCATTAGAATGTGTAATGCCTCACTGTAGTGTATCCCGGACCAGTCCCTTACTGCTTGCAGTGCTGCCTAGCTCAGAGAGCAAGCAGAAAAATGTATGTTAATGTGTCTGTGTATATTGAGAGGTTTTGGATGTAGTCTGAAGGCAGTGCCCTGGTATCTCCATATGGAGGTAATATACTTTCAACATCCATTACCCTTTTCCCCAACTCAAAACGTCCTTCTTTGTCAGGCGACTCTTTTCTGCAGTCTTTGACACGTCTTGCTGTGCTGTCTTGAAACGTTCCACTTGAGAAGGGAGTTGCTGGATGTATCTAGAAGGTAAAAAAAGGAAACAAGAGCCCTGGCCCCATGATCACAATCACTCATCAGGAATCACATGGTACAACTGGTAGAGAGGAGGCAATACCAGGGTCTTTGTGTCTGGTGTGCTTGCGTGGATACAAGGTGGGGGAGGAAACAAACTATGGATGGAGGTACTGCACAATATTGTGAGCAGCTCTTCAGTTTGAGCATTGTGGCTATCAAAAAGCCACTTGCTGAAAGCAGTTGGCAAATAGGAGGAGAGCAATAGATGCAGCTGTCAAATAAAATCTTGCAAAAAATTTAGCCGTAAGTTGGTCCCTTTTCTTGTAAACACAGACCTACCTAGAATGAGGAACATGGTCATACTGGCTGGTAAATAAGCATGCGGTGTCAAAGTGAAGGGAGGAAAAATGCAAATGTGTTTTCTGGGAGAGACACAAGTGATAGGATAAATCTTTGTGTGGCTGTTTAACAATGGGTTGACTGCTCTGCAGGAATAAGTCAATGCTGCAGAAGCTGAGTTATGTTAACTGAACATCTGGCCCGCTATGGTCAGCTATTTTATATTTATGTAACTCTAACCTGAGCCCAAAAACACATATTTCTGCACACTAAAAAACTGAACTTCAGCCTGAACAAAGGTGGGAATGGAGTAGGAGAAAGAAGCAAGCAACTTGCAAAAAGGGAAATAGTGGACAAATCCACGAGGGAAAAGTCATTGTTCTTAGAAGGAAGCCACCAGTCCATTCTGTGTTTTTTCCATCACTATGCTCAGAGCACTGGCATGTTCAGTTACTAGCCCAGCTTGTTTTGTTCAGGTTTGAGGACTAGATATTTGTCACTCAGATCAGCTTTGCAGCAAGTTTACATTGACCTCAGTGGACTAAGACCTGATTTATACCATCTTAAGTAAGATTAAGAGTCAGCTTCTTGTTTTTTAATAACTCAAGCAGAGCATCAGGCAAGGCAAAGCTAAGCCCCGTAGCTGAGATACTCACTTCCAGGTGCTTGTGCAGTTTTGGATCGTCATGCTCTGTCTTGAACAGCAAATCTGCTTTGAAAGGTGAGCCAAAAAACAGAGAAAGCAGAGAAAAATCTTGTCAGGTCTGGATGTACTGGCTTCTGTTCTGCCAAACTAGTGTTATTTAACACCTCAAAAGCTGGTCTAAAAGCAAGACACATCGTGTAAAAAGGCAGAGTACTGATGAGAGTGAGATTTACTCTACCCAATTCTGTTCTGAATTACCCCATCAGATATTTTTACCCTTGCGCAGTGGTTGTATCTGTGCATAGCAGGGAGGGTGGAGAGGTCCCTTTCTGCCTCATCTGTAACTCAAGCTTGGGTTACACCCAACCAGTGTGGCCCATGCAATGGCAGACCATTTCTACGTTTCCTTATGGGTACCCATCATCATGACGCCAACAGGAAGGTACAGCACTTCCTGCAGAGCCCTATCAGCCAGGCAGAAGTTCAGCAGATATTTTTCATATGCCATTTGCTGCATGGCCCTGTTGGGATGTGAGGCAGTGGGCTAACAAAACACAAATACCTTGAGTGAAATAGCTGCAGAGAACTTCAATGAGGCACCAGGTTTTGAGGACTGAAAATATGACCTTTTTGTCCCATTTGGATTGGACAAAAAAAATGACCAATTTGGAAAATCAATACTTTCATCCTTGTTCTGTTCTCAAAATAAATAATTGCACAGCCGTTTTTCTTTTTCTTTTTTTTTTTCTTTTTTCTTTCTTTCTTTCTTTTTGTTTTTTAATCCCATGCCAGATCCCCAGTACTCACAAGCAGCTCTGCAATAAGTAGCTGTTAGGCTGAGGAGTGTGCAAGGCAGGAATCTCAAAGGTTACAGACTCCTGGCTTGTGACTTGCTATGTCTACTTGTCACTGATGGTCATGGAAGATCTCAATGAGAAAACATCTATGCCAACATATTTTCAGGAGAACTTCATCTTCCTAGCACTAAGTAGGTGTAGTTGTGGGTGTCTTTGTTCCCTCTCTCCTGATAACTTTTGAACTATTTAAAATATGTTGTCAATTAAATTCATCAGGTTTAACTCATTTAAATAATTCTGCTGTACACACAATAAAAAGGACATTGGAGAGATCAGAGTCTCCATCCCTCAATTCTGTCTTTTCACTAAAATCAGACAAAACCTTTAATTTCCAGTCCCCTCTAACTTGCCATGTCTCTGTGGTGCAGGCACTTGTGCGATGGATGGCTACCAAGTGCCTGCATCCCTCCCACACAGAGCAGAGTGTGCAGCACATCAGGAAATTAAATTCAGTGGAGCTAAAGCTCAGTCCTCCATTTCAATCAGCACCCTAAGAAACTGTGCCCACTACATAAATAATGAAATCTTCAGAATACGGAGCTTTTCTTTATACATGTTTGGACAGTGCCTAATTGCACAATAAAGCCCTGGTCACCACAGAAGCCTTTACATGCTTCTATAATATAAATAAATAATCATAAAAAATGAGTTGTCAGAGAAAGAGGTCATGGATCAGCAGAGTAAATCAAACTTTAACATCCCATCAGGGCCCGACTGCCTGGCAACAAAACAATTCATCATTAAGAAGTTTTTGTGCTTTATTATAAATTTAGATTTAAAAGAAATGTTGCAATCCCTAGGTCAAATTTTGCTCTCAGTTATTTTGGTGCAAACTGAGAGCAATTTATTGAAGTCAATGGAGCTGCTATAAATTGAAGGAAGAAAGAAAAAATATCTCCATATTTTGTGGAAAATACTATTTTATGCTTTAAGTCTAGAGAGTACATACTACTGTTTTAAATACTTACTGCTATATAGATATGGCTATTTTCTCAAAGAAATTATTGATTTGGATTTCTTTGTTATTTACACTTCCTGTGTCACAGTCATTTCAAACATATATAAAGCAAGAGGCTTGTATCTCAAGTG
>VZTM01027988.1:30832-78190 GCA_013400555.1 Jacana jacana | reverse complement strand
TAAAAATCTAAAGATGGTTTGATCTAAACTTATTTTGGAATCTCAGTACAGCAAGGCACAGTGTTGCTTTCTTTAGAGATCAAGCCAGGTAGCAGAAGTCCAAGTTCTTATACTGTCACCAGCAACGCCCTTTATCCCTGACCCAGGAAGGGTAGCTTAACTACCAGTGTCTTCAGTCTTCACAGAAAATGCCAGCAAAACCACAACATGGTGCCAACAGCAAAGAAAAAGGGATAGTCCTTTAATCGAACACTAACAGATCTCAGGTCCTCATAATTTCAGATCAGTCTCTATCAGGGCTACAATTCATTCTACTTAATAGGATTTCAATGACTTGTAATTGATATGGCAGTTACACACTATATCTTGCTAAAATGTTATATAAATATCTTACTGTCATATATCTGAAAGCTCACAGGTCCTATGTTTGCACAATACAAGATCATATTGATTTGATTCTTTACAGCCCCCAAGCCTTCTGATGCCCTGAGTATATCCATGTCAAATACAAATCCAGAAGAGCTTTATTAATGTTAGACCATAATACTGGTGATAAGCATTTGACAGATATTAGAGACGGATCTACAGTACCCCTGTTTATACAAAATAGTATATTACTGCAAAAGTGGACACCAGTGATCTATTAAAGTGAGGAGGGCATTATGTGCATTTATTTGTTTATATGTGAATGCTGAAAAATCTTTTCTTGAGTTGGTGATTAATCCTTTGATAATCCAATATTAATTTTGACCTCCACCTGGTATTAAAAATTTTGATGTATTAACTGTGTGAACGATTAAAATGCAATTATTTGTTTAGGACAGCAAATTAACATTTTGATAAAGAGGGATAATGCACAAGCAACTGCTTTTCAAATGTTTAATTTCAGTGATTTCCCTATTGGCAAGTATTTAAAACAGACACACAATAGGTCAGTAGAAAATTCAAGTATTGCATTCTCTTCTGTTAAGCTATTTCTGTCTCCTTCTTTGTGGTCAGAATGAAAACCAGAGGGTAAAAGAGGTTTGTCTATTGCTTTTATTCCTGATCTGCCAGAGGGATATAGAAGGAGATATTACATGGGAGAATCACAACATATTTTTATGATTCTCCACAGATACATAAAATCTAGTATGATGGCAGCTAAAAAAAAATTATCTCAGAAAATAACCTTAAATGAGTGAATATTTGGGTGGGTGTGTTTTACTGCCTTAATCTTTTGGAGAGTCCATGTTTATGTGAATCTTGTATTTCTAGATCAAGAAGGTCAAGCAACTGCTGAATAATGTCAGAACACTAAATAAATTGTTTTATTCCATCTTTCTGAAGCCATCGATACCCACTGGCCCAGGAAAAAAAATACAGCTAAAAATGCTGTCACATATTTTTGCGGGTAGTTAAGGCCATGGAGCTACTAAATAAGTTACAAACACATGCATGTTATATAAAATATCAGTAAGATTATAGCTGCCAATTTCAACCTTAAATATCCCAGAAGCTCCCAAGCTGCCTAGTCCTAAAACGGCACTCTTTAACCAAGGGCCAGCTCTTACTCAAATTATTTCAGTACTAAAAGTTCCCAATGCTTCAAAGAAGCAGTGTAAGTCTGGACTCTGTACTTCTTTACCTATCTGCTTCTGCTACCTGTCTGCCTTATTATCTCCACCCAAGAGAAATGACTGGACCTTTTTTTGTCCTGAGAAAATACCTGATAGTCTCTGCTGAGTCCTTTGGCTTTCTGAACCTCCTCACCACATTTTTAAGTACCATGATTTTTGAAGTCAGCCCTTCTTTGAACAAGAGTTGGAGTAGATAGATCACCTCCTGAGGTCTCTTGCAACCAAAATTGTTTTATGATTCAATGATTTTTCCAGGGTGCTTCCCTTTGTCTCACAAAGTATATCCTTTTGCCATCTGATGGGAAACTTTGGAAGTTTTACTGAAAGCAAGCCAAAATATGATAATTAGCACAGATGTCTTGCTTGTGTATTTTCATACCACACTACGTTTGGATTCCAATAAAATGTAAATAATTCCAGATTTCTTATAGTGCAACACATTTTTGGGAGGTAATTATTGCAACCATGTAATGGTTTTCATACCTTTAAATTATCCAAACATAATCCCAGTCTGAATGAGCACAGTAATCTCTTAGAATAGAGAAACACTTGTGGCAAGGCAGCAAAATCCTAAGAGCTTTATCTTGAAGTTGACTATCAAAACCTCTCTGATGTTTATCTCATATTTCAGTTGCCTAATGCACAAGCGTCTGGAGGTATCTTTGATCTACTAAGGTACTTGACACACATGCCTACTTTTGAGAAAGATGAAACTGGGCCTGTAGAGTAGGGCAGCTGGTGGACAGGTAACCTACAGCCTCCGGAAGAGAGCTCCACACTTCTGCCATGCAACCAACTCTCCCCCTTTGTGTGGGGCTGAGTTTTAGATTAGGACAGTTAAATGTAGGTGTCACTATGTAGCTGCCTACATATGGACTAAGTGCCAAAGATCCCTGTCTAATCAATGCAGAGCTAAGATGAAAGTAAACTCTTTAAATATAGGTATCTGGTGCCACTTCCAATGCTTAAGAGTAGCCAAGACCTACAGGTGAAATGGACAGATACGACACAGGGTCTGTGGAAGACCAGGTGAAATGCCTTACTCTATCTTAAATGATGGGTAATTTCTATTTTTAGGAAAGTGAGTCAAGCCATTAGTTCTTCCAGTCCACAGTGCCTCTCTAATGAACGGCATACTAGTGGGTCAGGGAAGTACCTGTGGGACTCCCCAGCCAAACTCCCAGCATCTTCACTGTCCATAACAAGAGTTCAGACAACATGTGTACATTAACTAAATTACACCTTTCAGATAGCCAAATGTAGGTACCTTAATGTACATTGAATCCCACGCTTAATGTAATTTATCTGAGTGAGGCAGTATCTGTTATCAGAAATAGTTTAACAGTTACCCTTGAAACAGTAGGATCAATGAACGTTGTAATGTTTTGTAATGGCAATCATAATGATATTTATAAACCAAGTTAAAGAATAAAGAAAGTTCAGCTTTCTCCAGCACCCCCTTAATCCCATAAGAGTCTTATGAACCTCAGTCCAAGAATCAAGAGCTATAAAGTCTTTTTTTTTTAAAGAGATCTGTAGGTGGGTATGAGAAGACATAATTAAATTGCAATTAAGGCATAATAAGTGTGGGAAGGAGCAAGAATCTTGCCTAAACTCTTGCATGAGCTCTTAGGTCTCTATAAGCAGATCTGTAAAAACATTACAGATTTTCTGATCTAGAAGGATAGGAAAACCTGATTCCCACTATCTGCCCTTCCCCAAGTGGCCAACCCCAAATGTCTGCTGGGATATGGTATGCTAGATTAGGGCTGAGGTCAGGCATAGGATTAAAGGCATGTCTATAACTGAGATATTTGGGTGGGCTACTGTTAGGGATGAGACTAAAATATTGTTGAGAGCAGCAGGAACTGAAGAATGTGAATCATTCCTCAATTATCCAAGAATTTCAGTGCAAGGGGAGAGTCAGTGCCAGCCAAATTTAACACTATTATAGAACTATATCTGGAGGATAAAACCAGTTTTACAGGCACAGTTAGGGCTAGGTGTATAACTGAAGCTAGAGGTCGTGAAGGATAAAATGGTTACAAGGGATGGTGTTGAATGGACTGTAGCATTAGCAATTAGTTCTAGGTAGAGTTTATGAAGCTAATGTTAAAAGTAGGATTAGTGTACATCAACTGTTTAATAAGGCAAGCCTTAAAACCTGCAGTAGTGCTCCTTCCAGCTTGGGTGAAAGTCTTCCATCCAAGATGAACTTTGCTTATTCAACTCTCTTCTGTTAACAAAAGGTAGCATGACATTTAAAAAGAGTGGAGAGAATCCCCTCAGCCTAAGAAGGGCAGGGAAGGACTGTTTATGACAGGAGTGGATAAAATTCATTGTGAGATAGTGAAAGACACAGTCAGCAAATCCACAAAACCATACACACATGTACACATTCAAACACAAACCTCTGGTCCCACACACCAGAGGTTTGTGGGATTTTGATTTGACTTTTATTTCAGGCCTTCACACAACAATGTAATAATTCCAGGTTTTGTTTCTCTTGTGCACTTAAATTAATCCCAGCCTTCAGTCTAATCATACTCTAATCACTGATACAAATGTCTTCTAAAAATAACAAAAATAACAAAAATAAGTAAATGATCGGCACTAATATTTTTTTGCCAATTTAATAAAAATAATATAACAAATAGACTTCTTCCTGCCCTCTTTTTTTAAATTCTGTGCTTAACATGAGTTTCCATAGTAGTACCATAATTGATAGCTACACATAAAATACAAATAGAAATTATTGGCATGAGCATCTTAAAATTAATTTTACATTTGTGTAAGATAAATGATGTAATTCTTTTTTCCCTCTCCTCTATTCTGCTCTGCAACTCTGTTCTACCAGCTGCTCAGAGACTGAAAGAAGTAACCATGGTCCCTTTTTTAAAATACTGTAACTTTTCATTAGCTCATCTAAGGAATCACTAAAGCTAGACCATTGCTAAAGCTAGACCGTCATTAAAGCTAAAGAAAAAATATAACACAAGCTTTGCTCACAAAAGACCCAGAAATGGTAACCAGATCTGAGACAGAAAAAATAATTTTCAATAGTACAAATCAAATCCACATTTTACATTAGTGTTTGTCCTGATTTCACCTGGGATGGAGATAATCTTCTTTCTAGTAGCTGGTGTGTTTTGGATTTAGTATGAGAATAATGATAATAACACGTATAGTTTTAGTTGTTGTTGAGTGATGTTTACACTACTCAAGGACTTTTTCTGCTTTCCCTACAAGTTGAGAGGAAGCACATACCGAACAAGCTGGCCTAAGGAATATTCCATACCAGAAGACGTCAAGGTCAGTACATAAACAGGAGTTGTCGCGGGGGAGCAGGAATCGGTGATCAGGACTAGGGATGGGCTGGGAAACCAATAGTTGTGTGGTGAGAGCTACTTGTGTTGTATCGCTTAATTTTTTATATTTTTTCCCATTATTATAGAATCATAGAATCATAGAATCATTTAGGTTGGAAGAGACCCTTGGGATCATCAAGTCCAACCATCAGCCCTACTCTACAAGTTCTCCCCTACACTAGATCCCTCAACACCACATCTAATCTGCTCTTAAACACAGTCAGGGAGGGTGACTCCACCACCTCCCTGGGCAGCTGATTCCACTGACTGACCACTCTCTCCGTGAAAAATTTTTTCCTAATGTCTAGCCTAAACCTACCCTGCTGCAGCTTGCAGCCATTCCCTCTTGTCCTGTCGCTCATTGCCCCTGAGAAGAGACCAGCACCAATATCTCTACAGTGCCCTTTCAAGCAGTTGTAGAGAGTGATGAGGTCTCCCCTCAGCCTCCTCTTCCTCANATTATCATTATTAATAACTATTTTCCCCTTCCATTACTTTTCCATTAAACTGTCCATAGTCTAGAAATTGTACCACAAAAATTGTATCTCTTCCTCATTTTCTGATCCCTTACCCTTAGCTTTAGATTTCTATATTCCTCCGTCATTGATAAAAATTTAAATAACTACGAACTTTTGGCTAGGCAATTTGAAATTATTTTGTTGTGAAGGTCTGAAGTCAGTACAATAGCACTCTCAGTTTTTGAAGATAAACACTAACCTTGTTATAGCTATTTTGCAATCACCAGCCATAACCTGAAAGAAAAATATAATTATAAAAAGTGGTTCTTATGGAAGCACCATCTGCAATATACAACCATAATTATAGCACTTATCTCACTCATTCCCATAACTCTAGTCCTAACCCTACTGTGCTTCCTAGTCACAGCTAAAAGGAACCAGATAAGCCTTTATCTCAAAAAGACACAAGCAAGAATATTACTTTTCTTATATAAGGTATAACCATGTTGTAGCTTTTATCCTATTCCTTTCCTTATTCAAAAAACTATTAAAATTTTTTCATGAATCCATGGAAGTTGTTACAAAAGCCAGTCATCCCCCACCCCATGTTCTCATTAACACCTGTATTCAGCTTAACTCCTGGGTAATACTCACTACTACCACAAAAGATTATTGTCATTTCCCCCAATCCAATCCAAATCCTTGCTATTGAAACATTAACTATTATTTAAGCCTTGAACTGTGGCATTAAACAAAAAAAAGGCTGCAAAGTCACCCTGGAGTAATTAGACAAAATAAAGGAATATCAATGTCAATGCTCTTTCCAGTACAGTTAGATTATACCACACACACACACCACAACATGATAGATAAGTTTCAACTCCTTCTTTTCCCAAACCCCACTCTAACCAAAACTTCATCCATCTTGTCATCTTCATACTGAGCAAAAACTTGTTCCTGAATGGAATAGTAATTCTTGGCTGTTAGTCTATGCCATCAATCATTTTATTGCAAGGCTCTACTTTCAATACACCAATAGACCCAGACCTTTCTTCCATTCTTTTCTTAAAGCTGCCACTATCCTCCCTGGTTGGAAAGTTCCCACAGAACCTTAGACGACCCCATTACAACAACCAACCTCACCAAGAGTTTTATTTTTCATGTTGCACAAAACACGTCACATATTTGTCCCTTCTCTCTTCTAAAAGTTTTGAACCATCAAAGAGTACCGAAAGGTTGTGAAAGGAAAATAGACAATTAGCTCCAGCTGCACACAGGATTCACTTTTTCATAGTGTGTAGTTCTAAATATTGACTATTTTTGGAGTAGCCTACCCCAGATCCTTCTCCTCAGTGCATTGCCATCCATAACTTTAATTCTTGCTGTTAAGAAAATTTCCCAGCGCCTCAGTTCTATTCCTTAGCTTTCTGCAATAGCCTCCAAACAATAACGATAAAAAAAATAGGTGCTCGTTTTCCTTTTCCAGTCACCCTACTCTTTAAATCTTTTTGCTGCTTCTTTTCAGAAGCTATGACCTAACGTCAAACAGAAATCTTTCTTTTTGAAAGTAAAAACCAGAAGTAAAAACCTAAAAATATATGAGTCATACTAACATCAACATTCACTATATCCTTAAAGGTCTGGAAAGTTTTGGCTTTTTTTTTTTTCCCTAACCATGGACATAATTATTCCTCTTTAATAAGTTCAGTGGACTCCAAGAGCTTCCTATAAAAATGGACCAATGAGAAGGTGGGGTGCAGGGCAATGGCAACAAAGAGGAGAGTCTGGAGAGAGTAGAGATATGTATGAACCGTCACTTTGAATGTAAACCAACAAAGGAATAATGGAGAAGAGGAGAGGATACATAGGTTGGGATGACTTGTAATGGTTTTAGAACAGATTTGCTGTCATGAAATGAAATGCTATAGGGCATATCTTAGGGATAGAGACTAGATTTTGAATGGAAGAAGGACTGCATATTAGGAAAAAAGATTTTATGGGTCACTCCTTCCAACTTTAGCTTGATACCTCCTCTCGCCTTCAGACAGAGGATACTTGGCAAGGCTCAGTATGTGCTAGGAAAATAGTATAAGGGCAAAATTACTGTACCGGAATAGGACCTGAAACAGCCAAACAAAGTAACTAGTTAACAATGTGATCAAACACCCATAACCCCTACATTTAAGAAATCAAATGGGAGCATATGGCTAGATACACACGAAACCATGAAAGAGTTAGAGATAATAATAATAATAACAATAACAATAATAATAATAATGTTATTATAGTGATACTATATTATAGCATTATAATTATATTATTATAATATTGTTGTAGTATTATTAATTTTTATTATTACTATTATACTACAATGAAGAATTGCACAGAAACTGTCAGGTATACAAAATATGTTTAATATCATTGAAGGAACGATGGTGGTGAAAAACAAGCTTCCCATTTCTATTTATTTCTTAATCTCTTTACTGAATAGGCTATAGATGGGTTGGTTGGTTTTTTTTGTTTAACATTCACTATGAAAGGGGCTGAAATTGATTGTGTACCAAGAGACACAAATATTACAGTCATGTTTCACTCAGGGTTGCAGGTAAAACTGACAGATTCTCAGGATTTCTTCTGCGTTTTCTAGGAAGAGGCTGATTAGAAGTATATCTATAAAGGATTTTTACAAAGACTGACAGTTTTAGAAAAGCTTCCAAACTAATCCAGTATAGGTACTGATACGCTCCACAAATGCTGTGGCTGGAGAAGCACTTGGACCATGCTGTGCTTGAAAAGAGATTTAGTTTGGGACCATTGCAAACTGCTTAGAAATTCTGGCATCATGTTTACCAGAGGGAAAATCAAGGAATAAGGTTTAACAGTCTCATAAACTGAATTTACGTCATCCTCCTTTGCATCACAGGCCACTAGTCATGCATGTACAATAAAGATTTCTGAGGTCTCAGCATTGAGATGTGTCACTAGATAGAGTATAACTTTAAGGACTGTAAATGTATTCTTGTAGGAAGAAACTATCTATTTCCCCAGACATGCTGGCAGGATTAGACTGACTTTAGCACCGTATATGTATTTCAAAAATCCACTGCAAAATATTCAAGAAGAGTGCTCCACAGAGAACATTGAATAGGAGATTTTTCTTAAACATATGGCAGAAAGCATATTAGCATAAGTAACTTCTATGACATTTCCCCCTCCTCCCATTCCCAGAATTGCTATGAGGCAAATACAAAGTGTAAGTGAGGATCTGAAAGAAGAAGAGAAACAAGTAGGAGTTCGAAATCAGGGCTGGAGTTCGAAATCAGGGCTGGAATTCAAAATCAGAGGGTTTCTGAGGCCCAGGTTTTCTTCTTAGACAGGCAGTTGTGTTTTTGTAGCTCTAGAAATAAAAATTCTCGAAATTCAAAAAGTCCTAATTCAACTGATGAACCCATGAAGGGATTTTTGTGTGTATTTACACTCCTGTGTAATTAATCTACTAATGAAATTCTTGTGACTGGGACTTTCAACATTCCTATCTCTACCACGGAGCTGCTTTGGTAAATTATATAAATGCAATGTGCCTCAGCTCCCCACATGCAAATTTAGAATAGCAGTGCTTCCCTTCTGTAATTTATTTAAGTTGTGAGCAATTTGGGAAGGAGATTGGGTCTACCAATGCCAGAGGCTACCCCAAATCATCCATGTCCACTGCTAACAATTCAAAGTTTCACACACTTGCAGTCTTGCAACATTAAAGATAAATCTGATCACAGTAAAGCCTAAGAAACCATTTTCATCTTCTCCTAGTCTAGTCTTTGCAATGCACCTGGGAGGCCCAACAATGCTATAAAAATAATTATCACAAGTGATTTCATAAAGAAAAAGAAGCAGACAGCAGAATTTCCATCCCTCTTCAGTCACCTGCTATCAGCGATGCGACAAACCTGAACTACATCATTACACCCATGCACAGACCTGTATGTCATTTCATATAGTCATAAACATATATTAGGGGAAGTATGATAGGGAAATGTAGCTACTTTTCCTGCACCAAAATCTTGATAGCCGAGTTCCAGAAAAAGAGCACTCAAAACACCAAGAGACTTAATCGATTTTGTTTCTTTGCCTGATTAGGACCTTGGCTGTACCAGTCAGTAGTTTCACGGTCCTGTCTCGTTGTAGTTGCTCTTCTTTGCCTGAGACAGGAACTCTGTGATGCCCAAAATCTATGCTGACTGCATGTAATCCCACAATTTGAGAATTAGAGCACTCCAAACAGGAGCGAGCTTCTCATTTGTTTCTGTCAGATTGATGCTAAAATGTGATTTCATAGAAAAAGCGGCAAGATTCTTTTTTTGACGAAAGGCCAAAAACAGACCAGTTGCACAAAATTTCAAGTGTTCACTAATAAATGTGCTACAAATGAAAACTTTCTACTTTGTGAAAATGTCAGGAGAACAAACAATAGAAATAAACTTTTCTCAGCACTATCACACTCGTGAAAGCAAGTGAAGCAAATGAAACAAGTGAAATAGTCATTTAACCAGTAAGTTTGGGATTTCAGTTATATGATTATCCTGTCTCTCAACTAGATTTTTCAGACTCAGAAAGCACTGAGATTTCTAATTCGGGCTTTCATAACCAGAACAAAGTTGATCTCATTGAAGCTGACAGTGGAGAGACTAAGTGGATCCTAAAAGTAATTTCAAATGACAAAAGAAAATCAGACAGCATTCGGCTTCAAAAAGTAAATGGTCCTCAGGCTGAGATCTTATTACAACAGGAAGACAGTCAAATTATCATCTCACCAAAACCCAGAGAAAGTGACACTTTTGGGTATCGTCATGTAGACTGAATAGTCCAACCCAGGTAAGGAAGAGAAAATGCTCCAGACATAGCATGGCCGTCTTGATCACTTTTGAAAAGGTCCCGGGTGCTGCAGTCAGTCGCTGGAGCTGATTTCAGAACATGTTATTGCTGCTCAAAGACAGCCCAGGGATAGGCATCGTCACACAAGAGATGAGCAGAGAAACAGGACAAAAAAAGAATTTGAAAAAGGTTGGGCTTTCAAGCTTTAAATATTTTTGTAGCACTGCAGTACACTGTGCTCCTCCCCTGCACTGGTGTTTGTATCCAGCCTTACCAGCAAGTTTTGCCATTAATAAATTCATGGGTTTTCCCATTTCTTACCATATCAGAAGTTACTAAGCTATCTGGTGCGAGTTCAGCTTTGAGCTGCAACAGAAACTGGAAGTTCTGTTACACTGACGGCATCAACAGTGTAAAACAGGTTTTTTTTTATAAAAACTGATGTTAGCTGTTTAGATTTTAAGGCAATTTGCGTTGCTATCCTCCATCACAGTACTTAACTGAAGTTTCTTAACAGTCTGTAGTATACAAGTCAGAATAAATTTGTGTTTAAAATGCTAATTCCCTTTAAATATTTCTGCAGCCAAGCCCTTATCAGAAGAATGTGTAATTATCTGTTCAGCAGTGATTTCAGATAGATGACTACATGTCCCTTTCATTTTGAAGAGAGTTTCCTTACAAATTTTCAACACAATTGTTTTCCACTGTGAAGGGCAGCATGAAATTTTAAAAGCAGAATAGGAAGATGGTATGGGATGAGGAACAAGGGATGGAGTTTCATTCTGAGAGGGTTTTTTGATAAAGATAAAAAGGCTATGCGGTTCTCCTTCTTTTTCTCTAGCTCCAATATTTTTCATAAAGGATTAAGCTGATGGAGAATGACAGAGTGCATTTCACCCACAAGATCACAGATTATTTAGTATACATAATACCTGAAAAAAACAAATGCAGATCACAACACTTTTCAAGCTTTCCACATGAGTAAGTGGATTGTGGTTTTGTTCCAGTCTTCCTTCAAAGAGATCAGACTTCACAGGTCTTGGACTAATTTGCACAGAGGGCAAACCAGAAGGACATTCACAAGCAATATAAACACATTAATAAGACTTAACTAGTTCATTGGCTGGCAATCAGGAGAGCTGTGGCCTCGAGCAGCTACAGAGTAACTGGCCTGAATTTTTGTGTAGTAATCATAGCAAAGTGGCAGATGTTGTTTACATCCACTGTTGGAGGATTCCCCTTGAACGCAAGCTCAGATTGGACTGTGACAGACTGATCTGGCACAACAGAGCCCTCCGCTCCTTTTTAGGCAAGTTTAACAGAAAATAAATGGATTCCCCCCAGTATTCACAAACAGCTCTAGCCCTGAAATAATTATGCCACTGTTCAAAGTTTTAGAGTCTATTCTAGCATGTGTGAAGAGAATGACAAGAAAAACACCCTTCTAAAGTATATTTTAGTAAATGCCCAGCATTAAGTACTCTTTCCATCTCATAATAAGTTCTCTACTATGACTTTCATGTCCTTTTTTGAGAGCATAAAGGAAGCATGGACACATGTACTTATTTTTTAGAACGTTAGTGACATAAAGGGTACGGCCCAGAGCAGTATTTGTAGAAAGAATTGTGAACACAACACCTGACTTGTATCCTCACAAACCCCTGTGCTTGAAGATTTTCAGTACTTCCAACAAGTCCTTCAAAGAGCTCTTGAATTGCCTTTTCCACACTGTGGAATAGTGATACTGCAGTTCATACCTCCCAAGAGACACCCTTCCTGGATGGCACTCAACACCTTCATTTTTTTCCTTATTTTATCTATAAGGAGCAAATTCTGCTCTTACACAGGTCTACAATCACATTATTCTGGTTACACAGCTCCATTTATTCTTTCCATCATTCCATGTAGAATCATAGAATCGTAGAATGGTTGGAAGGGACCCATAGTGTTCTAACCTTCCTGCCATGGGCAGGGACGCCTCCCACTAGTCCAGGTTGCTGAAAGCCTGGCCTTAAACACTTGCAGGGATGGGGCATTCACAACTTCTCCGAGCAACCTGTTCCAGTGCCTCACCACCCTCACAGTAAAGAATTTCTTTCAAATATCCAATCTAAATCTCCCCTCTTTCAATTTAAAACCATTACCCCTTGTCCTGTTAGACCAACTCCACCAAAGTACTTCTGACAATGAGCTGTAAGAGTGTCATAGGCATTTCTGATCTGTAAAATCATTACAAACAGCATATACAGGACTTGGTACAACCTCCTTACACACACTAGTACCCACTTTCCAATTTTCAGACCCCATTTTCAAGCTTTTTTTTTTCTTTTTACCAGAACCATTACCATCAGATGTGTATATAAATCATAGATGCAGAATCTCCTGCCATAATAACAACACCTGTGTGATATGTCATGAAAATTCACTATGGAAACTGTAACACCTTAGTTGATAAACAGTCCTAGGATGTTCTTGACAAGAGAAAATAAAGGCATCCTCTTTGTCTGGAAAATGCATATTAAAAAAATTTTATCCATGTATTTGCTCAGGGCTTGGATACCGAAAACTGGATTTTGGAACCTAAATTATCCTGAATACTATATTCACACTGAGAAATAATTTGTCATTACTGCCCTTCATCTGATGGGAAGACTTTTCCTTAAATATTTTAAAAGGCTCCCCGACAGATGGATAATAGTGCTGCGTGATCCAAAATGCAGTGTTAAAAAGTGATAGGTTTAAATTTCATTTTTAAATAAGATTGGTGCATTTAATATAGTCAAATTAAATGTCATATTTGGTGATAAAAATATTCCTTCTCCTTTAAAGCACCTCTTAAAGAGAAGAGTAGTTAGTGTGCTCCTGACCTGTATATTTCCTGTTTTATTGAAAACCTGAGTTTTCTGAACAATATCAAATAGAATAAAATACTTTGGTGCTTGCATGATAATACTAATATTATCAAAATCACATTTAAAAAATAAAAATGTGCTTTTCCTTTCTAAAAAAAAAGTCAGTCCTACATTTCTGCATGATTCCTTTGAATTATTTATGAAATCAAAGCTTGTAAAACAACAAATTATCAGGGAATATTCTGAATTCAGCAAAACAGAATTTTCTGACGGAGAAACTTCTACAGAAAACTTTTGACAAGTTCCACAAACTGCAGCCAAATAAAAGGTATCTATCAGAAAAAAAAAATCTAGTTTGGAAGTCTTAGAAGAGGTGCTTACATGCTCTGCACATAATATTATTTCCTCCAAAGACTTATCTCTTCCTAAGATAGAATTGATGTTTTTTATGTCAGCGGGTCTCATACCCATATGGAGAGCATCTCTTGTGAACCAATTTCTTCCCAAACTTCACAGCTCATATCCAAACTGGAATAACAATAGTGCTTGAAAAAGAAATAAAAAGCCTACCACAACCCCTATGTATACACTGTAAAATAGTAACAATTCACTTTTGATCCCTTCTTACATTATTAGGTTTTGTAAATGTCATCAGATCACCAAACATAAAATTCTATCATGGTATTTGTATTACTGCAGAATCCGACCATCTCTAACTGCTTGGAAAGGAACCAATTTTCTACCATGTCTGCTTTTTTTGAAAATGGCAGGAGAAAGATCTCAGAGAAAATGGAGTTTTGTAGTGCTTTTAAAATAAGCAGAAGTGTGAAGCTCGTTGAAGGAAGATGGCTTTTGTCTGTAGTTCTAGGGATTATCAAAATTGAGTCTTCACCCAGAAAGACTATAATCTACCCTTGCAACTCATTTATGGCCATATCTTAAAATGTCCTGGTTTCTTATTCCTTTTCTTCTCTGCCCCTGGATAGGGATGAGAAAGCCAAGTGCCTCACTGCTTTCTACAGATGCTGGCATAAAATTTCATTGTCAGAGCAAGCCCCAGCAGAGTACCTCACCATTTAATCAGACGGGCTTCCAGGGGGTAGACGAGCACTATTGAGTGGATAAACAGCAGTTCTCAAAGTATTTTAAAAATATCAGGTGAAACACTGAAAATTGACTTAAGAGAGAGGAGCAGCTTGTGGGGGGAAAAAAAAAAAAGAAAAAAAAAAAAAAAGGAATAATATGTTGGTAATTTATCCCACTGACTGCTTTACTCAGATGATAAGCAAGGCTGGGCAAGGAGAAGATCTTTCTCTGCTTTCACAGAAAATAAGGAGAATATCAGTAGGCCACAGATGGGATGAGAATATAAACCAGTATGGGTGAAATTTTCTCTCTAGAG
Organism: Jacana jacana; assembly: GCA_013400555.1. Lineage (NCBI taxonomy): Eukaryota > Metazoa > Chordata > Aves > Charadriiformes > Jacanidae > Jacana > Jacana jacana. The sequence goes on along the minus strand of VZTM01027988.1, from coordinate 63,622 downwards.
CATGTGTGGGACTGACTGCTTAATGGACACCAGGGATGACAAAACCCAGAAGATACCTCGATGCGCTTACTCCTTCCCAGATAAAAATGTCTATCATTTCTTTTATTCATTCTCTTTGCAAGAAACTAGTGCATCAGTATGGATCCCCAAGAAAAATGCAGTAAGAGGCTAATATTTTGAATTACCAGCCATTTTTTTTCAGCATGACACTGAGCAAAATTGAGGGAAAACACAGAAAACATAAATTTCTCTGACAATGTTAGTTCCACAGACTTCACAAAATAAGGATGAGAAAAAAATGAGTAAGATACACCTAATGTAAAATACCATGCAAGTGGAAAACTGAAGGATAAGTGTTTATCTAATTTCTTCTGAAATAAATCTTTGTGTGCTGTGGCAAAATGCAATGCCAGGTCACATAACACCATCACAGCAACTACAACAAACAGAACATCCCAGGAGCATTTACCATGTGTAAAGAATAATAAATAATAACACAGTACTTTACATTTATATAGCACCTTTCATCCCGAAGGATTCTGAAAAACTTGACAAGTTTAAGCATCCACACAGATTTATATACAGAAAACAACTTCTTCCAGTGCTGAAACAAATAACTTTCATAAAACACAGTGAGTCAGAAAGCAAAGAAAATTACTTAATCTAAATCTACAGAGAAAATCTTTTCTTTCTATCTTGTGTTGTAGTGTAGAAGATCTAACAGAAGAGTTAGAATCTGGTCTAATTTGCTTCTTCTAGTTCTAATTCTTCATTTGTTGTGGAGTCTCCATCTGAAGAAACGATATTCATAACCCAGATGGACCTGGTTCTGGGCAACTTGCTCTAGCTGATGCTGCCTGAGTCAGCTGGTTGGACTAGATATCCTCAGGATGTCCCTTTCAATCTAAATAGTTCTGTGATTTTACTGTATAGCTCAAGCAAATATTTTTGGTGGTACATGGCAGCAATTGTATAATTTTATCATAAAATATCTACCTCCCTATTTACTCTTGATCTGTGATAGCAAAAAGAGTTTCAAACTTCTAAGGGATCAGATTAAGGACCAAGAAGATATTTTTCCAATAGTGATAACAAGTACTCAGCCTTAAAGAAAATAATTTTTTTTTGATGCAAAGTAATGGAGCTTTTCCTTGCATGGAAAACTGTGAGAAAAGGCCAACTGCCGGTCTGCAAGCTAACCAGCTAGTAATGGTAACTGGTGGGGAATGGAGTCTGAAATGCTTTAAAATACTCTACCTGGTGTTTGGGATTGCAGAGGACACCCATCTGCAGAATTTGTTCTTCACTCAGAAAGACCTGGAAATCCTATTGTGCAAGAGAACTAAGCAGTCTCACCAATACCATCATGTCTCCAAAAGCCATCATGGAAAATCTCCATTGTATAGAAAGACAGAAGATTTCACAACCAGAAGTTTATTGAAGGTTCAAGGTGACCACCCATCCTAACTTGAAGTTATGAAGCTATAATATATTTGAAGCTGTTAGGGAAGTTCTCAAAAAGTTCAGATTAAGTACTCAAGATGGCAGAATTTTTTTATCAACACATGAAGCTCAGGGTTGAATCCCAAGCAGACATTTCAGAGACTAAACTTCCCAATAAAAAATGACACACACTTGTGTGTGAGGTTGGCAAACAGAAAACCCCAGAAAAACATTTCAGAGAAACTGAAACAGTTAAGTGTCCACCTAGTTGTTCTGAAATCACTTTTGACAGCTAACCATAGTTTTGGCATACTATAAATAACCTCATCTGAAATCCACAGTGTGAAGAAAACATCAGAGAATTAAAATTTAAATCTTGATAAATATATACACCCACACATGCACACACACTGTCCTGACATTTAAAGGGCAATGCTTAGCCAGCTGTATTTCTATTTTCCTTCATGATTCACAAAAGTATGATCCAGGCTAATAATAACACATAGCAAAATACCTTCTCTCCATATTGCTGTGATTTATGAAAAGCTTTTTCAAGATAACCGTGCCAAAGCTCCAGGTGCTGGCCAGGTTAAATTGATGTTGGAACAGAGGGAAGCACTCTTCTCTGTCATTGCTGAGAAACAAATATCATCTCAGTCTGGCTCAGTACTGGGGTTTACAGAATAAATGAGGCTATATTTTTATATAAATGAGCGACTTGAGCTACAAAGCAGAACTACATAATTTTATATAGCTGCACAGTAATTTGTGTATCTGTAAGAGTCTGCTGCCACAGACAAGAAAAGACCAACTCTTTAAGCATTATGGTGGTTTCACACAGTGGACTAGCACTTGGTGAACAAGAGGAAATCTTCCTAGATTTCTGAGCTTCTTAGAGCTCAGATCAGTGCCAAACACTTCAAAATCTCCCATCACCTTCTGACATGATGTGGACAGATAGAACTCTCCTGAAACAATCACATTCCAGAAATTAGTGACTTACCATTAAGGACCAAGGGCAATACCTAAAATAGAACTCATCTTCAGTTTATGCTACTTGACCTTGATATCGATGTCTCAAACTGATCTGTATAGAGTGAAAAAGGTAGGAGAAGACCTGTGACATGATATGGAAGAAGGAAAACAAGAAGCCGGGACAATGAAATTATTTTCCCCATTTTTTACTGTTAAGAATATATAATTATATATAGATATAAAAGAATATAAATACACTAAAATATATTTTTATGTTTGTTTTACTAAGGCTTTGATAGTTACCAACTCTGAAGGCTCAGAAACTAAAGAGAATAATCTGAGAGCATAACAGAGGGATCCTGCAGTGATCTTACGTGCACAGACCCTTTGAGCCAGCCACTTTTCACTGATGCAGGTTTGAGTATTGCAAAAATGTTTTGGTGGGCATAAAACTACCACTAGTGTCCATGGCAATGGGCACAGAGAGCTGACGTTTCTAACATGCGTAGAAACAGAGCAGAAATCACAGATTTACTCAGCACATCAATACACAGAAATGCACCAAGTCAGGCAAGTGAAGGAATATACATGTGCAACGGGAACACCCAGCTAGGTTTGGATTTGCATGGTGGTAATGCTAAAAGACCTGCAGAGCATGTTCTGTTCCATGGAGGCACTGACTGTGCTGTAAATAAGGGACAGTGCTCCAGGTTGCTTTGTTTGCATCTCAGCTGCTGTGGAAGGGACACTAGGAATGAGTCAGTTCTGCAGGCTCCCATCCATTGTTCACCAGCTCTGCCAATGTGCCAGAGAAACGTAGTTTTATAGTATATCCCTATTTTCTGCATGCAAAGACATTGTTTTGCCTGTATCAGAGGAAAAGCAATAACCCTTGGTTAGTCCAGTGCCAAGATCCTAAAACCCAGGATTAAAGTGCTAAGTAGCATCAGAAGACACCACTTACCCTGAAGATACAGAAAAGGATTTATCCTGAGTTAAAAAGCAACAGAAAGGAACCCAAGAAAAGGGGTGAGCAGGGCAGTGCCATGTGTGCACTACAAACATGTGCTGTGTAGTCTCTGGCATCCACATTTTCCTGATATTCTGTCATGAATGGAGGGAGGAATTTGAAATGTGAAACAAAGGCATAGGGATAATTAATCTACAAAATAGTATATATATATATTTATATATATATAAAAGAGGAATAGATATATTCATACTGTTTTGTAAGTAAAAAGAAGGGGGGAAGATGCTCTGTATAGTGGCAAGGGTGAAGGACATGACTAATAGCACAGCCTTTCCAACATTTAAAAAACACAAGGGCAAAGTGGGTCTGTTGATTGCAACAGCCATTCATTCCATAAAACTGTGTAATAAGTAAGTAAATGAGGTTCACATCCTAATCAGAAGTCAAATGAAGAGCAAGAAAGTGAGAATTCCTTAATAAAATTGAAAATTACACTACTGAGGCTCTGTATGAGTCTCGTTAAAAAAGAAGGTGGAGGCATAACTTCTGTGGATCACATTCACTCATCATGACAAAACAGAGAGAGCAGGAAGTCCACCAGAGAGAAACAAAGAGAAATAAAGGCATGGGAACAGTGATCTCCATCCATCTGCCTACTGCAAAGAGTTATCAACACCCAGAAGTCACGGACAATGAAGGTGGTTCATTGTATGCTATGAAACTGAAAATCAGTCCTAAGGTCAGATACAGTCATTCTCAAAGGTTCTTGTCATAAAGAACTTCAAAGTTTAATCTGAGGACCTCACAGCTTGTCTGAGTAAGTGTGGTCTGGATGATCAGGTAGTGAGGTGGATTGTGAACTGGCTGAAGGAAAGAAGCCAGAGAGTTGTGGTCAGTGGGACAGAGTCTAGTTGGAACCAGTAGTATTCAATATATTCATCAATGACCTGAATGAGACAATAGAATGCACTGTCAGTGAGTTTGCTGATGACACAAAACTGGGAGGAGCGGCTGACATGCCAGAACGCTGTGCTGCCATCCAGCGAGACCTGGACAGGCTGGAGAGTTGGGCAGGGAGAAATTTAATGAAATATAACAAGGGCAAGTGTAGAGTCTTGCATCTGGGCAAAAACAACCCCAGGTACCCATAGGTCAGGAACTGACCTGTTGGAGAGCAGCGCAGGGGAAAGGGACCTGGGGATCCTGGTAGACAGCAGGATGAACATGAGCCAGGACTGTGCCCTTGTGGCCAAGAAGGCCTGCCCTGGTGAGACCACATCTGGAATATTGTGCCCAGTTTTGGCCCCCTCAGTTCAAGAAGGACAGGGAACTGCTTGAGAGAGTCCAGGGCAGGGCTACCAGGATGATTAAGGGAGTGGAGCATCTCCCATACGAGGAAAGACTGAGGGAGCTAGGTCCCTTTAGCTTGGAGGAGACTGAGGGGTTACCTCATTAACGTTTATAAATATGAAAAGGGACATGAAATATGTCAGAGGATGGAGCCAGGCTCTTCTCAGTGACATCCAATGATAAGACAAGAGGCAATGGGTACAAACTGGAACATAGGAGGTTCCACTTAAATATGAAGGAAAACTTATTCACAGTGAGAGTAACATAACACTGGACGAGGCTACCCTGGGAGGTTGTGGAGTCTCCTTCTCTGGAGACATTCAAAACCCACCTGGACACGTTCCTGTGTGACCTGATCTAGGTGTTCCTGCTCCGGCAGGGGGATTGGACTAGATGATCTTTCAAGGTCCCTTCCAATCCCTGATATTCCATGATTCTGTAAAAAACAGTAAAAAAGTGAATCCAAGTAAGTTCCTGATGATCCTTCACGTGAAGTTACCTGGGGAAACCTCCAGTGAAAACATCAGCCTATAACAGGATTTACTATGTTTTATAAAAATATTATTTTATATATAAGTATAAAATATTTTTATATATTTATATAAAGTAAAAAGTATATAAAGTGTATTTATAAAATCTCAGTAAAGGCCTGCTTAGAGAGAAAATATCAGTCCTGAGTTTTAAATCCAACTTTCCCAAAAGTTTGGCTGGTAAGTATTATATTGTCATTTTTCTATACATTATTTCACACACACAAGATTGGGTTGTCTGCCTGGATGAGCTGCTAATCACTGTGTCATTCAGAATGCTGCCTCTTACTTTGCCCATATTTTCTTTCTAGACAGACCCATTTTTTTATTCAGTTGTGTTCCAAAGTTTGGTGCAATCCTTAAGGACAACAGTTTCTGCAACAGCACGTCTGCATTCAAGGAAGATGCACCGTTGACTGAGGCAAAAGGCATTTGAGTTCAGTTTTTCTAAACTTATAATACCAAAAATTACACAGAGAAGAGCCCAAAGAGCAGGTCTTGTAGATTCACAGCAGGGTTCCCAGAAATTGTTGGATAAGATATCGGTGTGAAAGGAAGAGCTGAAGCAATAGGGACCTCATCAGAAAGGGAAAGTCTGCATCCTGGCTCAGTGAAACACATAATCTTCTTCTGTTTGTTAAAATAAAACAGAGCAAAAATACATTTCAGAAATCAGATTTGCAGCAGCTCCCTTATGGAGGAAACATGGCAGTAAGCCTGCTGTGAGATACTAGGTTGCTCAGCCATGGTGAAGTGAGCACAGATCTGGACTGTAATGTTTGATGATCAATTTGGTGTTTGTTTCTTTTCTTTTCCTTTGCTTTAGTGTGCTTTCATGATATTCCTCAGACAGATCCATATTCTTTACACAGAACCATAGTGCCTGAGGCTGGTAACTGTATGACCTCTCTCAGTGCCATCATAAATCTTGCCTTTAGGTGTCTTTTCTCGAAGTTAAGTTGTCTTTTGTGCCACATGTACTTCACTTTCTCAAACACCTCCTGCAGGTTTTGGGGGCAGAGTTTTGTTCGTTTCCCCCCTTCTCTAGGACTGCGGTGAGTTGTGGGTTTCTTGATTCTGCTGCTGTTATGTAGAAAACAAATAGATAATTACGAAGAGCCAGCGGCAGAGTATAGCTCTTCATGTTCCTGATGCCCCTGCATTTGCATGTCCCTGCAAAAGGTATGTTTCCTTCCCTTGCAGTGAAATCTTGTGTTGTGCCAGCACCAGGAACTAGAGTGCAACTCTAAAACTACTCACTCAACGCCCTAGGGCTCAGAGAAGAAGTTTTCCTTGAAGCACCCAAGGTCTAAATAGCTTTTCTTATTGCTCCCTGTAATATCACAGAGCACTGGCCGCCTGGCAGGGCTCCCTTGCCACCTCCCTGTCTGCAAAGGAGACTGCACAGAGGGACCTTAATATTTGTACTGACAGGCTGAGTGAGGGCTGTTCTGAGATTCCTACTCTGCCTGACACACCAGCATCTACCGCCCCTTCAGTTAAGCTGCTAGTTTGTTTGTTTGGTTTGTTCATCTAAATCTTGCTGTTGGATATTAAACATCGTTTGCCGTAACCACACAAACTGGGCTCACATGGGCTTTAGAAAGTGAAAATTACTGTGAGTGAGGAGCGACAGATTATTATTTGTGTTCTATTATAATTAATTACTTTGCACAGCTGGAAATCATGTTACAAGTCTTAGGTGTTTGCAAGAATGAATGGCCTTGTAAAACGTAGCTGGCAGTTAAATCCATTCTTGTCATCCATGCTCATTTTTGGTGCTCTCAGTGCTGAATAGATGTGCCTGCCAAAGACTCTCATAGGCCCATTAGTGTCTGGAGTGGCTATGCTCTTAAATAGACATTTTTATTGTTCTCTGCCCTTTGAGTCATAGTAGTTGCAGGCCCAGGGAAATGCATGATACACATAAACAGCTAGAACCAGCCGCATAACCAGGCCTTGCACAAAAAAATGCACATTATGTGTATTGATAAATGTGTATAAATATTTTTCAGATCCCTTTCTAGCCCCCCGGGTATAACTCAGGATGTAGTTTTGCTGTTCCAAGTAAAAAGCATTTAATTTATCTGAGAGTGAACTCTAATTTAACTCTGAAGACTGGTTGAAAGCTCTATCAGGATATGGAAACAAGGCTTAACCAAACAAGAAAACAACATTAAACATTTATATTTCAATTGTCACAAAACTTCACACAGACCTTTAAAATTAAAGGCCATCAAAACATATGCTGCATGTTCAAGTAGAGATGCAAATGATAGCTTTTGACAGGTCATATATGGATTGTGGGGAGATATTTTATGTGTAGTTTCCCAGTAGTCACTGAGAAAATAAACATGTAGTAGAGTGAAAAAAAAAAAGCATTATCAAAGAAAATCTGCAGTGGAATATGAAGGCAGTGGGAGTAGTCAGTGTCATGAAGGCCTGAGTGTCTTTGTACATGAGAGGAATATCATCAACCAGGGAATGCAAGAGGTTCAAATATATTAAAGAAGTAATAGGATCCTGCATGATACAAAGTGAAGGTGGACAAACGTCTCTGACAGCTGAAAAGTGTGACTCAAACTCATTGTCAGCCAAGTGCAAGAGCTAGTTTCCTCCAGATTTTGATCCAAATTAAATAGAAGTCCCTTGGTATGACCAGCCTTAAGAATGCCTGGGTAAAGAATAAAGATGATTTTATTTAAAATTAGTGTTTAAAGAAGACAAATGAAAGGTCAGATGTGATAAGATTTACTGATCCAGTTCACTAAACTTTCTGATCATAAGGCAAGCATATTGTATTATTGAGTAGTACTGCTTTATAGAAAGCTATCCACTGACATATTGTTGTCACTGTTTTTATAGTATGAAATTTATATACATTTAGAGGCAGATGACTTCAAGAAGTCTTGACAATACTGGTGTCATGTGAAACAAGTAATAGAAATTATTTATTTACTAGATTTAGTTCCATCAATAAAGATCTTTCATGTTATCCTCACCCCTTAGCATGTTTAAGGATTCATTCCTCTGTTATTCCTTTGCACTGTACACTAGAATATCTCTCCATTGTTCATGGGTATCTGTTGACAGGTAACAAGTCATAAGGATTCAGTCTACATTTCAGCCTCATTCATTTGTGATGTTGAAACCAATGATCAGGGTTGAGGGGGAGAGACCCTGAATCAGTACTGGAAATAAGAGACAGAAAAAGATGCCTGATATGTAGGTCCTGCCACCTTCTAAGCAATAATCCTTCCCGGGTTGGCAGTGCTGTGCTGGTCCATGGAAGAAAACATTACATAGAAGTAGGGATTAGATTCAGTTCACCTAAGTTTTGGCATCTGCCCCAGAGCTGATGTTTGAGTTATCCATGCTCCTGTTATAGTGATCTTAGGATGCAACTCATCTGTAAAAAACCAGATATTTATTTTAGAATGAGGTGAATTAATTCCTACATTACAAACATACTGAATTTGGAAACACTGGTTTCTACCAATTGATCTACCAAGAGATCTACCAACAGATCTAGCAAGATCTGTTTTTCCACTGGCTTGAAATGGAGAAATACAATTATTCTAGCTAACACATTGTTATTTCTGAAGCCCTCAAAACAGGGAAAAGTAAAAGAGAATACATGGAGGCAGAGAACATCCTGAAGAACAGCCAGAGCATCCAAGGCTTGTGCAGTCAAGGTTATGGCAAAGGGTATTACAGAAGCACAAACACTTCATTTACCTTCCTACCAGCTGCTGATCCCTGCACTAGGTCAGCTCCACTTGGACTGATCTGGCTCCGTGGTCCTACCCTGCTCCGCTTGTGGCAAGAAAAATTATGCTTCAGCTCAAACAAAACAGGGAAGTGAACATCAGGAAAAAAAAAACAAAACCTGTCCTCCTTCACATTTGATGTAGGGAGGAGAAGAAAAAGAAAATATCAACCAAAGAACATGGGGAATCAGCTGGGGGAAAGAATCCCCAAACCCTCACTGGAAATCTGAATTCTGCCAGAAGAGACCTGCATGAACAGCTGCTTTTTTGCTTATTTTGTTTCTGAAAGGACTGAAAGAACCTACGAAGGATGTGGCAGAAGATCCACCGTAACAACATGAAGCTGAGGGAAGTTTGGCACTTCCCTATGAATGTCAGGCTAAAGGCATGACAGAAGAGAGCTTATATTTTCCTCATATGTCCCTGTTACGTCTGGCTTTATTGCCCCAGGCTAATATTTTGCACATAGAAAGTGATAAATCTGTGCTCCAACTGCAATATAATGTATTAGTGAGGTATGCGAGTACCGATCCAATTGCTTAGCTGACCATTACCTGTAAAACCTAATTAAAATCAATGAAGATATGTAGCTGGAGGTCCATGTTTTATCAGAGCATGAAAATGAGACAAAACTCTCAGTAATACTGCTTTGTTTTTCTGTTTATCTTTGCAGACATCTTACAGTAGCATGTGATTAACCAACACTTCAGAGTATTTATGATAGACCTGACCAAAGTTTATCTGTCAACCCTGTAGTAATACTGGCATAGTTAACATTTTCTTCATCTCTAAGCCTGTCACGGGACTAATCTTTTGCTCTCTAGGAGAGTAATTTTAGGCTAACATCAGTGTTAAATTCTGTAATAAGCTTTCTAATGATGTGGCTCTGAAACCCATCAGTTTGACTTTCATCCAGGACTTTTTAGCTTAAAAAAGCAGTTTTCTTTTCCCTGGAGAAGCTCTAAACAGTGCCTTTAAACAGATGTAAGGGAAGAAAAGTCTGAATCTGAACTGAGAGTCTGATCTGAATCTGAAGAGCTGCATTTTCACAGCCAACTTTTATAGCAGACAATTCTCAGTCCATGAAAGTACAAAACTATGGTTTGAGAAGGTGCTTCTGACTGGTGTTTCTTTAATTCCTCTTTCTTTAACATATCAAACTTTGATCAGATACAGAATTCTTAGGTGATATCACTGATAGCTATCATACTAGTGTTTGGCCACCATAGTCAAATCTATAGTTTACCAGGAAATCAGCACAAAACAAAGCAAGCAGTCAGGGTCTTTTTACTCGGTCCTCCATATACAAGGCTTCTGAGTGTCAAAGACTTTTAAAGGAAAAATGACAGCAATGTCTTCTTCACCTCCCTGCAATGTCTCTGAAGATCTTGCAGAGGAAGAGGCATATGAGAACTTCATTTTCCATGCAGCTTTGCACATGATAAGATCCATGACAGAAGCAGATTTTCTTCCTCATCTGTAGACACCCATCTCCATCCCTGAGACACAGTAGCCAGTTTGCAGAGGATCCGAGTCCACGTACCTACAATATCAGCTTGAGGTTCCCTTGCTAATGAAGAGGACTTACCTAACTAAGTTCATGTAGTTCCATTCCTGTTTCCAGTACGTAGTACTGGGTGTCATTAGCACACGCATCTTGGGGATAAATCTGGAAGTCTCCCTCTGGCCATCTAGGTATGGTAGAAAATGCACTCATCTACTTTGTAGGATCATCACACTTGCATTAATGAATGCGACAACAAATTAAAGGCAAAGGGACCAACTACTGCCTGTGTGCTGCAGCTTTAAGCTTTTTTTTTTTAGCTTTTTTAGTTCATTTCTCTTAATTTTCCTTTCAGCAGTTCATTACCTACTAATCTTGTGATTCTCTAGTGGTGATAAAATTAAAAATGAAAGAATCAAACCGCCTAATGATATCATCAATATTATAATTTCTTAATATTAAACATAAAAGTTGTGACCAAGTATTTGCTGATTCTTCTTTTTGAGTAATTTGTGATGGTGTGTTTTTCATTTCTGCATTACATATAAAAAATTGTTAAGATCTGTATTTCATACCATTGTGAGGTTGTGTCATATGTTGCAGCAGAAGTAAAGGCAAGGCCTTGGGTGACTTTTATGACCAGAATGATTTGATATGGAAGCAGAGTCAAATGAATTTCCCATCTCCCAGATCTGTGTCCAGAATATTCAGCTGTTGCTAAGCGCCCTGCATTTTGATGGCAAAAGCAGCAGATCTGCAGCAACTGATACACCTGGCACTTCGCAGGGCTTTAAGTTTTGAAAGGGGGGGGAAGGTAAGCTGAAGCTTTTACTTTGAGTACAATTTTTGATGTATTACTAAAACCGTGGCAATAGGATCACTTTGCTGTTAAGGGTGTGCAATCAAACTGACAGGTAAGGATTGCTTTTGGCTTTAATTCATTATTCTGTCAAGGATTTAGCCATGTCAGCCAATTAAAAATTATGTGAGTTGAAGATTATCACACTTGTTATGTTTTTTTTTACCAATTACCATGGTGCCAAATCCTTGAGAGTATAGTGATTTATGGGCAATGACAATTGTTTGTAGGTTTTTTTTCCCTTTTCCAGCTGTGTATTTTATCTTTCTCTGCTGATTTTTGAGATATAATACCATCCTTTTATTTATCAGAATTCTAGGCCTGTTTTTTTGATATGTAGAGATATCCACAGGCTCCCCTAACCTTGCCACCTGTTGCCATGTTGTATGAATTATTCAGAAAGTTTAGGTTTTGAAGCGGTCAGTAATTACGCAACTTAACACCCAGATGAAAGAGAGACAGAGAACATGAAGAGACATCACATAACAGATTTTCTATCCTTCAGGTAAAGCCTTAGTGGATAAATTTTAGAGACAATGTGCAATTAAATGAGTATATTTAATGTACTCATTGTCTTTTTACATTTTTAGAGTTCAAAGTTTCCACCCTGCTCCCTAAAGAACACTCAACATCTCTTTTCCCTTATCCACCTGCCTACCTTTTGAACTGTTCCTCTTCGTGGGGCTAGTAAATCCTTAAAATACTGGATTATGAGAACTAAGAATGTAGAAAATGCCAGTCATACATGCATAGGTCAATACCAGATCTGTCTATGGTACTAGCAAAAAGAGGTACTGTTTGAGGAGACAAAAGCGTGGCCTCTCCCCATGATTTCCTTGAGCACTTAAAATGGTTCTGGTGGCATGTTAGAGGCTCATCTCCATCGATCTTTCATTTAGCATTTGTTTGGATCTATTGTCCATGCATTTGCATTTTTTAATATTCTGGTATAGTTTGCTTCCTGTGACAGCAAGTCCCATAAATTGTAATTTTTTCTTTTTTTTCCTTTTTTTTTTTTTTTAATCCTGTTTTAACTTCAGCAAGTGCTGTCTAGTTCTAGAGTTGTACAATTTGATGGGTAGCAGTTCTGCATTTATTTTTTCCTCCGCCTGTTTGATATTTCAGAGTTTAGCACTATCGGAGCTTTGTTTAAATTCTTTTTCTCTGGATACATTACCCTATGTTTATCTACACCAAACCTCACCTGTAAGCTTTTTGGCTTCATTATGGTTTTTTTGATCACACAATTTTGTGAAAACCAGATGTAATTTCTTGACATTGACACAGCTCTTGGCTACCTGAAAGATTTTAATACCATCCTCACATTTTGAGATTCCACCACATGTTCACTTTTTCAGGTCATTGAGATATCAAATAAACCTGTCTCAACACTGACCCATTGCTGAGTGTTAACCAGCCTGAAAACCACTAAGTCCTAGTCTGCTCTTCTTATCCTTTAACCAGCATTAAATTCATAGAAAGACCTTCTTTCCAGATTCACAACAACTTCATAACCTTAATAACCTTTTGCTGGAGAACCATTGGCCATTTCAAAACCCATGTTTCTTGTATCCACTGGGTCTCCATGCCACCCATCTGCTTGCTGAAACCATGGTAGAGCAGCAGCAGGTGTCTGAGGTAGGCTTTCCTATCATAGGAGTGGTGCTGAACCTATCACAACAGGATGTGTACTCCATGATCTTATTCTTTCCTTCTGATCTCTACATCTTACTGATGATAGAAGTCTTCTTTGTAAATAAGAGTCACACTGGAAGTTCAAACATATCTTTTTGGTCTAATACTTTCTGCATATTTACCTAAAATAAATGTAACTCCTCTGACTGCAATGAAGAGTATACCGAGTACAGGAACTTCCCAAGTATCTTGCACAGATAAGACCAATAAAAATAATTTATCAAGCTTATCTGCCCTAGCCTTATCACTCCTCAGTGCCCCTCTGACACCATGGTCATCAAGCAAACATGTTAATTTCCTACCTTTTTTCTTTTTCTTTCTTCTATTAAAATAACATTTTGCTCTCAGATGACACATTGTTTGCAAGGTGTTATTCAAAGACTTTTTTAGCTCTCTTCATTTCATGTTTACATTTGACCTGCCATGAGTTTTCTCCTCTTTTGGTCAGGCTTACTATTTTTAAATATCAGCCTTTTCTGTGGGAGAGCATCCTTGTATTTCACAGAATCATAGAATGGTTTTAGTTGGAATGGGCCTTAAAAGCTCATCTAGTCCAACCTTCCCTGCAATGAGCAGGGACATCAACTAAATCAAGTTGCTCAAGGCCCTGTCCAACCTGGCCTTGAAAGTCTCCAGACATGGGACATCTACCACCTCTCTGGAAAATTTGTGCCAGTGTTTCACCATCCTCATTTTAAGCGAGTTCTTCCTTGTATCTACTCTAAATCTACCTTCTTTTAGCTTAAAATTATTACTCCTGTCCTATTGCTACAGGCTGTACTAAAAGGTCTGTCCTCCTTTCTACTCTTTTTAAAAATGGGTGCAATGTTTCCCTTTCTCCAGTCATTGGGGACTTCACCTGACTGCCATGATTTTTCAAATATCATGGAGAGTGGTTTGGCAACTACATCAGCCAATTCCCTCAGGATTCTGGGATACATCTTGTCAATCCCGTAGGCTTCTGTATGTTCAGGTTCCTCAGGTGTTTACAACCCTGATCTTCTCTTACATTGGGAGGAACTTTGCTCCCCCAGTCCCTGCTTTGCAGTCCATTCACTCCAGAGGTGTGGGTAGAGAGGTGGAGAATGAAGACTGAGGCAAAAAATGTTGCTGACTATCTCATCCTTCTTCTAGTCCATCATTACCAGTTTGTCAGTCAAGTTCATCAGGGGGTACACTTTCTTTGACCTTATTTTCCTGGATGACATACCTGTAGAAGTCTTTCTTATTCTTTGTGTCCCCTGCCAATTTCAGCTCCCGCTGTGCCTTGACCTTCCCCCATCCCTCCCCAGTCCCTGCTGGTCCCTGCTGGTCCCTGCTGCCACCAGCTATGCATTTCCTTCTTGCCCCTTAGTTTGACCAGCAGGTCTCAAATGAGCCATGCTGGTCTCTTGCCTTCCTTTTCTGATTTCTTGCACTTGGGAATTGAGAGCTCTTGTGCTCTATGGAATCCTGTTCTGCTCCCTTGTCCCTGAGAGCAGTTTCCCAGGAGGCCCTATTGACTACTTGAAGAGCTAGAAGAGTCACAACTTTACTCTTCACATGTCCTATAACCCTCAGGGCTGCAAACTCCACCAGTGCACTCTCACTTCAGCCCAGGTTGCCTTCAGTCTTTATGTCACTGATTAAATCACATGCACTGATTCATTTCCTATGAAGGTGTTCAGCAATTCTATCAGATTTCTTTGTTTTCTTTTTCATTTGTGTTAGAGAGTTTACCTGGGATTCTAAAAGTACTTTTGAACAGACATCAGATTGCTTGGAGGTTTATTGCTTGGTAGCCTTTTTTTTTTTCTTTTTATTTTCTTTTTGTGTGTGTGTACTAATGGTCTCCTTTTTGTATAGTTCCATATGTGCTCTCTTTGACCTTCTCTCTCCCTCCACAGTGGTATATCAAATCACATTTTGATCACACTTAAAGACTGCTCCTCCCTTTCTATGTGTTAAATTTGGTCCTTCAAGAACAAATTCAGGGTGGTGTCCTTTCTTGAGTGCAGTGAGACTAGTTGTGCTTGGAAGTAGCGACTCTCTGTGTCCAAAGACTTTTATCATCTTGATAACACATTGATCCAGTCTATATGCAGATCACAGAGAATTCCCACTTTTACAGTTTGCTCTAAATCTGCTTTAAAAAAGGCCTCACTATAAAACTCTTGGTTTCAAGAAGAGAGTAACCAACACAGGTCATGAATCTTAAGCCCTTGTGTTTGAAACCTAGATTCAAGCCACCGCACATGACTGCCCATTCACACTGAGGTTGCAGCTGTGGAAAAAGCTTCCCAGAACAGCGTGAAGCAAATCAGTGTTTTACACCAACAAGTGAGGTTTGCCATTATTTTTGTGACTCTTCCATAGCACTGGTCTTCCTCTTTAGCATTACATTTCAGAGTAGCAGGAAGAAACAATTCCTGTCAATCAGAATGCCAGCATTTCAAACGTGCTTTTCAGAAAGGCATCAGTTCAAATTGTATCACAAAATGGGCATCCCATATTTCTTTCTGTAGTGAAACAACCGAGTTAAATTTTTTTGTTTTGCTTCATCCAAATACTACTCTATATTAAAGAGAAATTATGAATATATGTTTGGTTTTCAGTCAGGTGTTCAAATAAGGATCAGCATGAGGTAATCTCAGTGAAATACCACTTGTTTTCAGGCAAATGGTTTCTCCTCTGAGAAACCATTTTCAGCACCTTCCTACAGAATGCTTCTGATTTTACTGCCCTACCAGAAACCTTTTAAACCATACCTGCTGCACTTTTTGTAAATCTTTTTTGCAGCTGTTACACTACAAATATGTCAATCGATTGCCTCTGTATTACATTCACAGACTCAGTTCAGACCCTTTGTATTTGAATTTAGGAGCTGCCCTCTCATGCTGGGGGTATCTAAGAGAACTGGAAGTGATTGCAGGTTTGATGGGGAAGTCTGTTGTGTCTGTCAAGAGCAAGGATTCATCATTTCTATTGAAAGCAGGTAAATAGCTCCATGTATTTCCCACACATTTACCAGTGTCCCCCAGCAGATCCTTTCTACCTTTGAGCTTGTCAAACTGTCTTCAAGGAGTTGCAAATGCTCACAAAAATTCAGGCGTGTAGCCTAATTTCCAATAGTGGAAAAAATTAGCAAGCCCAGGACTCTGTTTTAAAAATTGAGGATGGTACACCACCAGTAAGTGACATTCAGGATCTTCCTTATTTCTCACAGCATATAGCTGCATGCTATGCGTTAAAGCTCAGCTGCTTGGCAGCAGCACCTACCTGGGTAACAAGTCACTTTTGGAACTGCTTCTGTTTTCATGGGACCACCATCTCACTTGCAACTTTTCTCTCATTAGTTGGATCCATGCAGATACTTTAATCAAATTCCAGCATTCACATTTTCAATTAAAAAAGATTTTATGATCTACTGACACCACCATTTAGTCACAGATCATATTGAAATGTACGTTCTCAAACAGTTTTTAAACAGGAGATTTCTTTTGCCTGATAAGCTATATTTTAAAACCACTCCAATTGGAGAAAATAATTCTTCATCTCTAACTGTCCCTGAAACAGTTCAAAGGAGTCTCCATGGTACATTCATGCCCTTAGGGCAAAATGTCATTATGAATGTAAGAATATTGTAGAGGATCAATGACTTTCAGAAGGTCAGGCAAATCTTTTTCTGTCCCATTTGGAGAAAAAAAAAAAAGGAGTATTTGCATGTATTAAATCTTGGTGTGGTATGGAAAAAATTATTGATTTCTGCTGAAGCTGTCTCAGTCACACACAGAACCTCACTGGTCAGGCCACCAATATTTCTTTTTTCTCATAGCACTAGCAAAACTCTTAATATTTCTGAATACTTCTTTGCTATTTGCATCATTTTATAGAACACTTCCTTGAAAATGATAGGTGACCCTTCGGTCAAGAAGTGCATCCCCTCCCCAAGCTACCTATGCTATCCACTCAAGTCACCCAAGGGGATTGAAAGCCATATCCAGACAGTGAATCATATGCAGGAAATTCGCATTCATGTTCCTTTTCTGAGAGATTCAGATCAGTGATTAAAACCCATGCTCCAAATTTCAGCTGAATCCAAAGGGCACAGATATACCCCGTGTGACACACAAGATTTTGGGTTATGATGCACAAGTTACTTTAGGATCAAAGGTAGATGTAAATCAGTTGCTTTGCATTGCAAATGCTTTGTGCTGTCCCTGTACATGTTCCTCCTTGGGGGTACAGTACAGTAAACCCAGGGCAATCTCAGGAACTTTAGTCCTAAAAGAAGAAAGGGCTGAGATACCTTGAGACTGTTGAAGAGGACAATGTGATAAAGGCAAGTGGAGGACAACAAATGAGTGGCTCACTTAAGGGATGAAATTCATTCAGTGAATGTAAGCATCTTTTACCTGTGTTCAAGTATAACACAGTCACCCAGGGCTTGTTCACTCAGTTTTTCTTGTCTTAAAATAGCTCCTCAAAATATGTCAGATTAATTGCTCCCTAAATTTACATATTCTTTCTACTGGCTGGAAAAGGAGCAACGATTAGGTCACTTAGAGATGTACATGATGCACAGAGTTAGGTAGGATGAGCTCCTCTCATGGAAACTCTTCATTCTACAGCCATTTACAGAAATGTAATGTTGTCCCAATGTGATATGTGCACATGCTCATGACTTTTCATGAGCATTTCAATTTTTCCTCCTGTTGAGGAGTGTCTTGCCCAGAAAAAGGTGATGGGGCACAGCTGCAATAATGATTTTTATAAGCTTTTTTTGTAAGGATCATCTTTTATTCCAAACCTATTAGGAGGATAACATTTTTATATTAATTAGCACTTTCATTTGTGTATCTATGGAAGCATTTTGCAAATTTCATTTTTATTTCTGAAAGCATTTCATGCTGCCTTCAACACTATCCCTAGAAACTTGGATTGTTTGTGTTAAAAATAATAATAAACAAGCAGGAGTTCATTTGAAAATAACAAGGTCTCTGAGCAATTTCATTGTGTTTGGAAAGAGGGTCATTGCTGAAAGCACTTTTATTGAGGCTGATTAGATAGAGCATGGGGATTTTTGCTGCAAATATTTTTATTCCAGCAATGGTGATATTAACCATTTAAAGTCTGATGTACAACATGGAGGCAGAAGAGCATCAAACTGGGGACCTTTTTAACCTCTTTGGGACTCTCCTATTAACCCTTCTGCCCACTTTGCCAACAATCACACACAGCACCAGAAACACCCTCTAGGTAGGAAAACTCTACAGGTGTTTGAGGGTGACTTTTCAGAGTATGAGACTGCCTCACAAATTCTCCACACTATATGGCTCCAGTTTCAGGGCTGAAAGAGAAGCCACAACAAATTAGGAGCCCTAATATTCCAGCTGTACTGTGTGTGACTAATCCTTTCTCTCCTGCCATTAACTCCTCTTTAAGGCAGATCAAGTGAAGCGCAGCTCAACACCAGGTGCAACCACCCCCACACTGTGCAGTGAGTCTCTTGTAGGGTGACGTTTCTGGTTGTGTTGAAACACTCAAATCTCACTCATGTAATCAGTTCACAGCCCATTGCACTGATTCTCCCTGAAGAACATAAAGTGAGCTAGCTCTTGAAAGTAGCTCTGACGGACCCCATTTGGTAACCTGAAAATCACAGAGAAGAGTTCAGGATGTGCAGGCAAACCCAGGCTAGCTTTAATCTAGCTCACTTCAGCTCAGGCTGGTCTCTTTAGGGTGTTCTCAGCTGGCAACTTTTACGGACTGCTGCCACTGCTACCTTCTTGTTGATGACAGTGTGTCTACACATATTCCAGGCATACTTCTGGTTACTTAAAATATAGGGCTGCCTGGAATTTGGAAGAGACTACCCTGAGCAAAGCTGGGAGTAAGTCAGTGCACGCTCATGAGAGCAGGGTGGAAGCTGTGGCCAGTGCTCCTGGAGCATGTCCAGAGAAGAGCAATGAATCTTATGAGGAGCAGCTGAGGTCATTGGGGTTGTTCAGTCTGGAGAAAAGGAGGCTGAGGGGAGACCTTATCGCTCTCTACAACTACCTGAAAGGAGGTTGTAGCAAGCTGGGGGTTGGTCTCTGTCCAAGTAACAAGCGACAGGATGAGAAGAAACAGCTTCCAGTTGCACCAGGGGAGGTTTAGATTGGATATTAAGAAAAATGTATTCACCAAAAGGGTTATCAAGCATTGGAACATGCTGCCCAGGGAAATGGTGGAGTCACCATCCCTGGAGGTATTTAAAAGACAGGTAGATGTAGCTCAGAGTGATATGGTTTAGTGGCAACTGGGCAGTTGCTAATTTAACAGATGGACTTGATGATCTTAAAGGTCTCTTCCAACCATAATGATTCAATGATTCTGTGATTCTGTGAAAAGACAGAGAAGGAAAAATGGTCACTAGCTTTGCATTTGGCAAACAGGGCACAGTTTTGTTCTGAAAATCCTGCATCACCATGAACTGTCAACTGATGCTTTCAGTTCCCTGTTCCCACTGCGGTATGTGGTAAAGATGAACTGACCCATGATACTGACCCAGATGCCATAGCCCTGCAGCAACAGGGGCAGGATGGGTGGCAGACAGATGGTGGAGCTGCATGACGGGGATGTGAGTCTCATAATGGTTACAAGAGACTTCTCTGACTTTGAGAAAAATGTGCTTTGAAGAAATCTTGTGGGTGACAGACCGCCAGTAGGTCCTGAGGACTACCCAGAGCACTATTGTAAAACCATATGAAACAGGAAAATGTCTGAACTTTTCATTACAGTTGTTTCCTTGGCAGATTGTTGGGAAGGGTTAGCATAAAAAGAGAGATAAGGGGGAGAATACTCTAGTGATGTGACAGATTTAGGGTCAGAACCACTTGTGATAATATAAAACCCCTATGATCTGGTGCTGGAGAAAGTGGTGGAGAGCAGGGAAATGCTTCCTTTCTCTCCCCCCTGCCCGACGTTCCTGGTCCCAGGCAGGTTATACCTGTGGTCAGGTATCCAGTGGGTGCAACAGGACTATTTTCTTAAATAAGTATTTATTAAAGTGTCTTCAGTACTGCCATACTGAGCTGTATAGCAGCTCAGAAAACCTGGGAGAAAGGGAGAGACAGTGTATCTAGTGGCATCTGTGAATGAGCAAGCTCCTCTGCTGCTGCTTTAACCAGTTATTTAATTTAAACTTGTCTTAATTTAATTCTCCTGCTCTCAAGCTGTCAGCTCCTGTCTCTGCAGTGCCAAAAAGGCCAGTCTTCACCGCCCATTAATCCAATTTATGCTCAAGCACCATCAACTTCCTCCTAGGCGGCTCATCATCCAGAGAGGAACTCCCTGTAAAAATATGCAAAGCTTTAAATATTTTCATCTTGTGAATGGCTAGTCAGCCAGGAAGCCTGTAAAACAGCCCAGCCATAGGTAAGGATACTAGTCTACTCTCTCTGCTGCCCCTCACATTGAACATGATGGTTTGATATGATATTGTCTTTTCCATTTTTGATCTCTCTTTGTCTGCTATAGTCACACTATTCATAGCGTATCATGGGCAGGTGTAATAGCAAATTCCTTAGCTGAAAGGACTATTTTGCCTTCTGTTTGACCAGCATCTTTAGGTCTTGATCCCTCACACAGGCGTCCAGGGCTTCATAAACGTTATAATCAATAATAATAATGTCACAAATTATTTGGCCTATTGCTGTGACTTTCAACCTAATTGGGTATTTCTCTCAATGCCTGGAGTTTGCTGCAGTTTTTCACTTCACTTTACAAGAACATTTTCTGGTATGTCTGGAGAAGGGAACACAATAAAGCAAAGTAGAGTTTTTTCTCCACTTTTTCACTGGTCTTTAACCATTGAAGTACCAGCTAGATTAGTGCAGTTACTCTTGAATTACTCTTAAATCGTCTTAGATACAGGAGAGATAACTAGATGTCAAATGTCAATTTGCCAGCCTATGACATGGCTAGAGCTCAAGTTTGCTATAAACATGACGGATTTCAGTAGAGTTACCTCAAATATACAGAAGTATATCCAAGAGCTTAATTTGATCTTAAAATAGCATTTCAAAAGACTCATCAGAGCAGTGACTGGATTTTTAATAGCAGCACTTAATCACATTTCAGCCATGCAGCCTTGTTATTGTAGGTGCAACTGCTCAGGTGTAATTTGTCTCACTGTTTCTGAGTAAGCAAAGTGGAGACGATAATTCTATCAATGATGGCTGAAACTGTGTTTACCATACTGGCAGAAATAGAGAGTCCTATCTCTGTATTCTAAAATGTAAATTAATCAATGGAAAAACATGGAGTAGAAAGTGCTATTCTAAAAATAACAACCAGAAAATGAGCCAGTGATTATCTTTTCCACCAAGGCAGCTATTTTGCTAACCACAGTGTATATGCAAGGCGTGTGTATATGAATAAGCGTGCAGTTCTCTTGATAGAAAGACAGCAATCAAATCATGCAACATGTTCTTCTGCTGTCATGTTCAATACATTAAATTGTGCTGAGCAGGCATCACCAGAAAGCCTGTAGGACTCGGAAATAAGCATTCTGCCATCAAAAGAAAGCATTACAAGTTAGTTAGCCATTTATGCTGGAGATAATAGCATCCTTATTACTGAAGATGGGGAAGAGCAAGAGAGCTGAGAAGCCAGACCAGGGCACAAGTTTTATTATAGTTTAAGGAACTTTCTTAGTGGAATTTTAATTCCTAACTTGGGCATGCCTAGGAGAAAAGACTACAGACTTTATTCACATTTTGTGTTCCTTGCTAAGTCAAATTGTTTAGTGCCTGAAGCAGTACCAATTTCAACAGCTCACTATTCCATGCAACCGTCTTCACCCAGTGGTCTCTGTTATTCAATTTCAAACATTAGGTCTACGGGAAGGAAAGCAAAATCATGCATGCGTTTTTACAGCATAGCATATGAAGATACTGAGGAAACTGAAGCAATATTAATGTTAATCATAATTTAATTATATCATTCAGTATTCCCATCTGTTGTAAGAAAATGACCTAACAGCAAAGCAACCAGAGCTCAACAAGCCAAACTGCATGTAGACAATAAATCATTTGATAAATACAATCTGCTTTCATTCCTTTTTGCTAACTAATCTATGTAACAGCTCTGCGAAAGATACTGCAGGCTCCCGACATGCACATGGCTACTAATGCAGTGAGAGAAAGGTTACATTTTGCCTAAGGGCAAACTAAATCCAGCTTTATTCACATGCACTGGTGGATGCTCTGAAGGCCAGTAGGGAATTAAAGATATAGAACTATTAAAGGAACATCAGCAGACTTTAAGAAATATCTGAAACAGATTCCCTTTCCATGTTGATTGCTAGTCATATAGAGTAAAGCAGATACTTATAGACAAAATAATTAATATTTGTATATTAATAGACTAACAGGCCAGGGGAGAATGGAAATAGATTTCCCCAGAGAGAAGTCCCAGTATGTGCCTCTTCCGGACTCTGAACTAGACACATCCCATGTTAGGACTGTAGTAGAAGTTTAAAGGCATACATGACATGAAAAGCAAAGGTCAAAGCAATCACAACAACCATGGTTGAGTTTTCCCTACAGACGCCAGACTTGCATGTGCACAGAGGGGCATTGCAATGGGGATAAGTCTAGTGGCAACTGCATCTGCACCTGAGAGTGATCAAATGAGCTTGTGCTTAGATGGTATTCAGTAGGATAAACCATTGGTCTACTTGGTACCAACCCCAGCAGCTCGTTTCACTTTTCCTTCCTATAAGCGGAAGCCTTTTAAGCCAAAGAGGGAATCTGACACCACCTCTCCTTCTCCCAGAGAGAAACAGTACTAGCCATGCCAGGACCAGGGGTGCTGAGTGAGTGATGGGTCTCCTTAATGTGAGCCAGGCATGTGCACAGGGCCGTGTTTGTCCACCCACTGGGCTTGGTTGGACTTCATTCAAGTATGTTTCTGTTTGGCCTTGGGTTTATTGTCAATGGATCATTTATTTTTAGCCTCTACGCCCTGCTGGGTTGGGCTTAGACTCCACACTGGAGCTATCAGCTACTTCACCAGCAACTCTTACCACTCCGCCTCACTCTGCTTATGCTTCTTTGAGGGTTTTCACGCTCATCTGAGAGGACTGTGGGCTGTCAGTGACTGCAACACTGCATGTTCACTTCTCCTTGCCAACCCCCATACAAATTACCACATTGGCTTGCTGGTTTTCTTATATATTGGTCCTGCCTTTTTCTCCCAAAGATGAGTATGCCACAGTAATCTTACACTGCTAATTAAAAGAGGGCCAGCGAGTGATCCCTGGCTCTGATGCCAAGAGGTGAGGACCTGGTCATGTCTGCATTGTTTAGAACTAGGTCTTTGCAGAGGAAAACAGCGAGGGCTCTCACATAGGTCTTGACCACAAGTTTCCTCTGGTCCTAGGGTTTCTTTGTTCCAAACATCTGAAGTTCTGTGAAGACTGTGGTGCAACCACCTGCATAGCAGTAAAAGGACACAAAGCCCGGTATGTATTGCAATTCCTATAGTGAGGGCATAGCAGTCTGACTGAAGGTGCCAAGCCTGCTGCAACAGCACTGCAGTGTTTCTATTATGGAAGGACTCAAAACTGATTCAATGTAATCTACTATTGTCTTTCAGAAGTGGTCCCGGGGGTAAACCATCCCAAGGCTTGGTCTTGGAAAGAGAGTCTCAAAGCAGCCTAGGACAGACCCAGGGAGCAATGTGACAGGCCACATGGAAAAGCAGTCATCCAGGATTAAACTGCAAAACTGCACCTTTTATTTTTAACAGTATAGATAACCACATAATAAGAGCATCTTCTGTTCCAGATTGTGTGGATGCTACACATCTCATAAAGGATACATGCTCTAACCCGTGTTGCATGAATGTTCAATGTCAAAAGACACATGCTCAGAGGAGGAATGCTCATGCTCCATGTTGTTCATAGAGTCTGTGCTGATCAATTTACAGCTGGCAGAGCTCTGTAGATGTGCTGTAGAGCTGTGATGGCTCATGCAAGGCTGCAAAAGATTAATTGAATTGTATTACTTGTTTCAATTTTTGTATCATCAGAGCTAAATTACACCTTTCTCACCTTCAGTTACTGGAAGCAGGAAACAATTGGAAATGTTTTTCTTCTGCAGGGATGTCTCACAGGGGACGAACAAGATCTGATATGGAAGTCCAGTGGAGTATCCTTGGCTGGAGGATTTAAGGGGAATGCAGTTTCACAGTGTTGTATCCTGGAATAGCATCATGGGAAAATTCAGGAAACTCACAACATCAAATTTTCAAGTCATCAGGTCACAAGACATCTGCTCAAACTTTTCCTCAGTAGGTTACAACATCACAGGGAACATAACAGAGTCAATAGATAGATTATCTCATAGGTGATAGCACTTTGCCTTCCAATATTCATTGAAATATTCTGTCTCCCTGTCAGACAGTTTCATATGTAAGGCAAGATGCCCCTTCACTGCATCACTTGTCTCCTCTAACAAGCTCTTAAAACTATAATATGTATTACCCAGACTCATTAAACTCTCTATTATATCAGTTCATTGCTTCATTCTGTTTGTCAAGGGACCACTGGAACTGTAAGCTATGTCCTACAATCATGGCAAACACCAGGGGTTTTCCCTTTCAGTATGTTAGAATCTGCCTTATTTATTTTTTCTGTGAGGTTTGTGGATGATCAGCCTAAGTTTTTCCATGTAAGAGTTCACCAAAATAAATGACCCGTAGAAGGAGAGTTCACAGGAGATGAGTTCTGTTAATACAGGAGATTCAGCAGGCCACATCTAGCTAAACATCACTGAATCACCTAGAGCAAGAGAAAATATAAAATTAATATTTTTTAAATAATTAATGACTCAAGGTACTGCAGTTACAGGTGTCCACCCATCCTTTGGGAAGTAGTCCTTTGACTTGGGCAAAATCAACGTACCAGTAATTTCTAGCCTCTTTAAATGATGGCAAGAAAAAAGGAACACCAAGAACAACCACAGCTGCTATCACTGAAACTTGGGTGTCCAGCTGTGCCTCCATTTACATTTTGGTTCAAGCATGCACATATTTAGCACTGAGGGATCATTGAAAACACTGTAATGTCCAGTGCATTTTTTCAGAATAAAAGCTGAATTCAATTTGTTTCCCTACTAAACAGGGAATGAGGAAACCTCAGAGGCCGAGGACGGAATATGGATTGCAGTGTATTTCCAATGCCTACATGAAGAGCACTCTGCTTCATGAGGTCCCACTGTTGAGAAAGTTATTTTGTGGAATTCCTCAGATAATGAAAGTAGAGAGATCTGACCTTTTCAGGGACAAAGATTTAAGAGGCTATCTACATAATCAGGGCTTCCTCATAAAAGTACAACACCATCAGAACCTGGGGCAAGTCAAGTCAAACAATTTACCACAAGAAGTCTATTAAGAAAACTAATCAAGTATCACCAAATGAGGCAATGAACCAGGGACAAGATACACTGCGAGGTTCACTGCTGCTGTGGAATTAAGCTCACAAGTGTCTGTGGCAAATAATTTGGAGCTGAAATACTTGAATGTTTTCCCCCAAATGAATGAGAGAGCACGGAGAAAAAAGAATAGGTACAATAAAAACAACAGAAGAAGATTAAAGTAGCTGAAATGTAGGTCTAGACTTTGATCTTTACGGGAGAAAATTTTTATGCTACAAGTGGTCTCATTGACTTGGAAAACAGTACGCATGGAGTAAATTCCCCTTCCATATGAGAAACCTGTAAGAGCTTCTACCAAGTTGATTATACTGTCAAATACTAACTAATCACAAGAAACTCTTCCCACTCTATGTTAAAAGAACCCCTGCCTGTGATGAAGGAAAACAATACAAGCAGAGATCATTTTGCACAGTCTTTATGGGTGAATAAAGGGATTGATTTTTCACACACATCCATTTCTTTCAACTCCATTTCTTTGAAACAGTTTTAACTCACTCAGGATTATGGGCAGGAGATTAAGCTATAAACAGGACCTACCTTTTGTGACATAAAATATTGCATGTGGATTTCAAAGGCATGACACCAGCCATATCAGGAAATACGCATGAAAACCCCATCTGCAGGCAGTCTGGGGGCAGAGAATGGAAGGAATGGAAACTGGTCTCTGAACATACCAGTGACATGGTCAGTCTGAAACATTAAAAACATTGTTAGATATAGCCAGTGAACAATGTGGACAACACCCTTCATTGCAGAGAGGTAACTGCCCTATAAACCTATAATTAATTATAACTGCGTTGTTTTGCTCTGGATGTAGAGGACCAGATGCCTCTATAATGTGGGAGGAAAGAAGAATCGACACAGTCAGGCAGCTGCATACCCTTGTGTGATATAATGAACACACTGCTGAGAATGATGCTAATTCTCCTTTTGACTTTTTCTCCCCCCACTGACTGTTTCCCTCCTTCTTTTTTCCTTAGGAAAGTCCCTGCTTGGATAAAAATTCGTTATACCCTCTAGCTGTCTAGTATATTTGTAAAGCCTCGTTGTGTAACCTAAAATAATGATATGCAACACTATTCTTGTGTTCTGAGAAAGACTAAGAAGTCTCAACAAGCATGAATAACATGATATTTTATTATAAATTCTTTGTAATGTTTTCATGGAGGCAGGTCAGTTCAAAATATGCTTCAAAATTTAACTTAGACATTAACAAATGGTAATTCATCATCAGTTTTCTCTAACTCTAAAATCAAATACAAAGCAAAGTAGTATTCCTTGCAATTTTAGTGAGGGTGCTGTAAATTAAGAGGAATTGATTAGCTACAAATATAAAATATAAATACTAACCAGTCTGCTTCTGTTGACCAAGCTGTTTACAATGGAGAGAATGAGTGAAAATGTGGTCCTCTAGCATCTAACATCTCACACCTAAAGAAAAGCAACAGAGCTGGTGAAGGGACTGGAGAACAAATCCTGTTAGGAGCAGCTGAGGGAACTGGGATTGTTTAGCCTGGAGAAAAGGAGGCTGAAGAGAGATCTCATCACTCTCTACAACTGCCTGAAAGGAGGGTATAGTGAGGTATGGGTTGGTTTCTTCTCCCAGATAACAAGTGATCAGACAAGAAGAAAAGGTCCCACATTTCATCAGGGGAAGTTTAGGTTGGATATTAGGAAAAATTTATTCAGCAAAAGGGTTTACATGGTCTACTGGTGGACTTGGCACTGCTAGCTTAACAGTTGGACTTGATCTTAATGGTCTAAATAATTCTATGGTTTCTGTTGAGAAAACTTTGTCCCTTTAGAGGAATTTCAAATTTCAGCCAAGACCTATATTTCACAGTTGAAACCTTGATCTAAGCCAAATTTATGACCCTCTCATACATTTCTTCTACTATTCTGCCTCATCTCTGCTCAGAAGATGCCTTGTTTAGCTTTTAAAATCAAGTTAAATGTCAATTTAATCAAGCTAAATTTCTCTTTTTCACCTAAAACACTTAAAATCAAATCATATATTTTAGCATTCCTTGAAATATTCACTGTAATGGAAATAATGACATACATTTTTAACATAAATAAGAATCAGGAACTCCATGGCAGTTTATAGCATGTGCAAAACTGACCTCCTAGATTTTCTCTTCAAAACTGCAATAAATGAGATACAGTGGGAGACACCCCTTAATGTCACTAAATATTAGGTGCCCCATGGCTGATGCTTCATCCATTTTAGTGAGACTTTTAGAATTTCGTTATACTTTTTTTTTTATTATTTCTTTATATCCCAAGGGTCTCTTCCAACCTAAATAATTCCATGATTCTATACTTCTACAACTGGTACCTAAGAAGAGTAACCACACAGTCTTTTTATTTCTTGTGATTAATCTCTGCTCATGAAAAATTGTTATTAAATCTTACTTCCATGAATGGAAAGTGGAGTTCTTCACCTCATCAGAGCACAGCTAACACGGGGGCAGATGTTTCTCCAGCTCCCACGTACCAACCACATCATACCATGGTGCAATTTCAGAGTGGAGTGAATGGATGGTTTCTGCAAGAGCAGTGAGGTTCCTGCCTTGCAGATCTGCAGCACTTCCAAGCTGGGCCACTGTGAAAAGAGACCAAACATGACATTACCCAACCACTGTGCATGTCTGTCTCTGTGCCATAGGATGTGTAACAAACACCCTTGTGCACCCTCTAATACAAGACTCAAGAGCAGCAGTATCTTCATGAAAAAGCCTGGTAGCGACAACAGGGTACAGATGGATATCTTCAGAACTGCTCTTTCATTAATGATCATATGGCCAGCATATTGGAGATAAAATGCCCTCAAGACACCACCGGGCAGGGATCTAAACCTGAACAAACCACCTACATACATTTCTGCTTAACAGAATGAGACCTGTGTCTGTTTGACAGGATGGCTTGAAGTCAAGCATTTTGTTGAACATGTATGAACATGCGTGGAAACAAAAGGTTGGAGAATTTGCCATCCCTGGAGAAGAGGAGTTGCGTTATCTTCAGCAGTGGTTTCATTACAAGCTTATCCATAGAGTCTTTAAGTACTTCTAGCTGTAACTTAAGCAATGTGGATGAAAACTGTTACAGCCTAGGCAGACAGTATAAAATCAAAAATATCTTAACATTGGTCAGCACCTTGCTCCATAGCAGCATGCTGTGCACAGCAAGACAACTGAGGGTGATGTCTCTGGGCTGGCCTTCAGTCCTGGTACCCAGGTCAAAACACAGATCCAGGAGGCTGATAATCGTGCAGCTTAAGCTCGTTGTGTTCTTGCATGCTATCTTGCTTGCTGAAATCTCCAAGGCTGTAACTGAATTTGCTGTGAACTTGCCCTCAACACAGAAATGACCTGAGACAATGAGGCTTCTCTTGACTGATCAGTTAGTCTTACACCTTTCATTCAGACACAGAAGGAGGTTTTGGGGTCCTGAACAGGATGTACTCATTAAACATCTCAGAAATGGATTTTTAGTAGACTGATCATCCCCGTCACTGTCCCACGAGTGACACTTGCAAGTGAACTTGAGCAGGGGAACAGTTATCTGGGTGGTAGCAATAACCCAAAGAGAAGGTTTTGGAACTCTTCTTAGTTCTAAAGTCCACTCCAGACAGGAATAGGGATAAATGTACATCATAATTTATATTTTAGAAAGCTTAAAGCAATGACTTTCAAGGAAGCTTCATGTCACCGGTTCAAACTTCAGCTGTGGAAGATCATTTCTGTGAAAATCTCCTGGGCTGCTTTGAAGTGATGTAGGTCCAAGACCTGTGGTCCTTACAACACAGACAATAGTAATGCAAGGAAATGCCCTGGGCCTTCAACTTGCTGAACTTCCCTTGTAGCATGAAATGTATACCTACGGTTCCCGAAGAAACCACAAGAGGTACAGAATCTTCCACACAAGAATTTTTACAGTCTCAAAAGCCCCAGAGCACTATGGTGTGGGTAACAAGTAACTGAAATACTTGATTTGAGCCTTGTTATTCATGACAATTTCTGTGCTACCTAACTGCCCTCTAACAGCGTGCGTCAGGTTTTCTCCTGCCATTTCACGCCAGTGGACTGAGGCAGACAGAGTTTACTGGAGAGGGCAGCCTGGAGAAACACTGCAAACCCTCAACACTCAGTGTGTCTTCCCCTGGCTTTGAAGGAGTTTTGTAACACTAGGGAAGCAAAGCGCAAGGCATGCCTTACAGACTGGATCATAGTATCCTTTTCTTCATACCAAACCATTATCAGAGGCAATTCTTTCAACCTTTTAAGGCTAACCATGCTGAGAAGCCAGCAGGAGCTGTGGTCATCCAAGGGAAAATTGTCACTTTATTGATTGTACCGCTGGCATTGGTACATCTTGATTAATAAAATTGTCTCTCAGTCACTTAGAACAGATCTCACCTCGTTCCGCTCAGAGGTATAAAAGGCACTGATTGTGAATCTGATAAACCTCTCAGCTAAAAAAGGCAGAGAGACACAGAAGACTGTGTCACAGATTGAATGAATCATAGTTTGCCCACTGCTGAAACCCATTTTAGCATGCTGTAATACAGAAGAACTGTAGTGAAAATGAAAAGGGGTGAGAGGTGGGGAACTATCATATGTAATAATTTAGTCTCATTGATCAAGAAATTGTCTTTTCATTTATATTCATCAAGCTAAACCCAGTGCTTTATTCATTATGCAACATTACAACAAAATGATACCTTATAAAAATTACAGATCCTTGAGGCATCCTGTCCTTTCTCATAAGTGTCTAGTGGAAGAAAAAAAAAGCTTTGTATTCCTGGAAAATCCACCTTTAGAGTATGTGCTGTAGTGATATGATTGTTCCCTGAAGTGGGACATGCAAGAACTTCGCACGTTTTCCCCCACTCACTAAACTGCTAGACACTTCACTGCAGCTGGATTATTTTTTTATTCCATGTTAAATGAAATTAACCCTTCTCTGATTGTTCACTGAATTGGGCTTTAGAATAATCGCTTAGTCTTTTTTAAACAGTTGCAGTACTGAGTACTGATGGTAGCGCAAAATAGAGCAGCAATTAAAAAATGGCCATCACTTCGACTACAATAATCCATAACATTTAATTATCTTGATCAATGTTCTTTAATGATTAGAGGTGAAAAATTCTTACTCTACCCCTCAGACCTTCCAGGTCAACCATCTAATTCTCATCCAATCTAAACCAGAAGGTAAACCGTGATAGGCCACAACCACCTCTATTTCACAAGGATTTAAGGCAGCCATTAGAGAAAAAAGGTTCGTTTTTAGTTCCCATGTGCACAGATTCCCTGCAGCTTGAAGGTCAATCTTCTTCTAATTTCTGCTGATTGTAGTGAGTAGGTCTCCACTGGGTATGCTGGGACATTATAGACACCTACAGGTAGATATCTCAATACAGGTGTCTTATCTGGATCTGACTTTCACTCTAAGAGCTTTCCTGCTTCAAAGCAGACAGAGCAAAGATATAAGTCATTCTCAGATGTGTTACAGTGCAGTCTACGATAACCGTGCTTTGGTTTTTCCCGTGGGCAGGGGAACTCTTGGCCTCTCACTCACTCCAGACTCACTGAGTGGCTTCTCCTTCCACAGGCTGCGAAGGACCCCTGCCCAGGGAATAAAGGCTGGGGGACTGAACAATCTCACATATATCCTCAAGCCATTTCTGTTCCTTAGCCCATTTTGCAGTATTTTGGACAGCTTATGAAAAGCAAATGCAGGCATTGTTTTTTTGTGGGACATGTCATGGTGTTTAAAAAATTATTACCAAAAATGTTGTCCCCTGGAACCTTTTGCCTCAATTTCCTTATTTGCCAATAGGAATGTTCAGTAGTCAGATAGTTCTTCAATATATGATTTAGTTTGCCTCTTCCGTCTTCCACAGCCACTCTCAAGACCGATGTTCACAAATTCGGAGTGACCTCTTTTTTGCATATATTCATAACTTCCATCTATGCAATGCTGACTCCCAGCTCAGGGAACATTAGTATTACTTTTAGACGATTTTTCCATAAAGATACAATTTTGCTACAAGAACAGCAGCAATCAGTTGCAAATAAAACTGAAGTTTAGGAAAATAACTTAATATTCATACAGGATTGGGGCACAGCAAAATGCAAATAAAGTCTTATTCATTTTGTTTCATCCTCTGGTTCATGAGTAGATAAAGGCAAACAGCTTCTGCTCTCTAGAAACTCTGATTAACACTTTGCAAAAAATACAAAATAAGCAGCTACTTTAGAGAAGTTTTTGGCTGCCAGAAATACCCGAAGACACAGGAAGAATATCCAGCATTCCATATCACCCTGGTGTCTGATAGCCAGCTGACATCTGTCATTTAACTTTAAATTTAATAAGCATCACAAAATGGCATTGGTAGTGGAACAGTTTTCTACAATTTATTCTCTTTTCCTCTAACTATCCTGAAACAAATTGGAGGAAAACAGATCCTCGCAATTAATTTTCCATTAACTCTTTAACTTCTGTACGTCCCTTCTGCAACCCTGAGTGAGTATTGTCAAGATTTCACAGAACAGGCAGAGGAAGGCAGAAATTTTGAGAACAGAAGGCAGAGTGAGTCCTGTCCGACCTCTCTCAGCAAGTCCAGGTGGATCTGCTTTCTCTTGGTCATTTGAAAGAGCAATGCAGCCACTTCTGGTTCTATTGCAATAGCATTATTCGGAGAGTCCTAAACTTTTTAGGTACATTACATAAATCTGAACTTAGCAAAGCTTTTGCTATTACCCCCCCTTATGTTTTCAGGGTAAAACAGCTATTTTTCTACTGCTTTTTAAAAAAGTTAGCAAATACCTGGGGCTCTGCTAACCTTGCCTCATACCACTAGGCCAATGAATAATTCAAGAAACCCAGTTTTTGAAGTGAACACTAATTAGACAGATTAACTTCCATCTAAAAGGACTGTAGCAGAAAAATAAGACTCTCTTCCTCCACTTGAGTTGAAACATAGGTGAGACGACAATGTTTTAGGTTGAAAGTAGAATAAAAGGTAGAGTGCAACAATCAGCGGCCTGATACAATACAAACCTGGGTTTGATTTTTGTTTTTTTCCTTCAGTGTCTTTGTGTATTTTATTAATGACCCTAAGGCACAGTTTTGACATAAAGCTGAAATTAAGAAATGGAAGAATTCCTTCTAGTGTTTGTGGAAAAGTGCACAGTCTAAGGAAAGGCACAGGAGAAACAGGTTCCT
>VZTM01027988.1:0-30827 GCA_013400555.1 Jacana jacana | reverse complement strand
CACTCATTAACCCAGGAATTCCACTCTTACACTTTCTGCTAGTCCACTGCAAGAATGCCATCTTACTCTCTGGAAGAAAACAGGCTTGATTATGGAGATGATGTGCTTTATGAAGCACTGTACTTAATGTCTCCAGATTCAAAGGGCTGCTCAGAACTGGAGCTGAAACCAATCTTTTTAAACTGCTTTTTTTTTTTCTTTTATGTTGTGCCAGGCTAAAATCCCACATCCAAAAAGAACCTTTTAAACCTTGGAGGTAGAATATGAATTTTGTGAGTTGGATTCTTCACTAAATATTATGGCTTAAAAAGCATTTCATTTTATGCTAGCATCCAGCAACTGTTTACTCTCCAGAATTATTACCTATTTCAGGGTTCTGCTGCTGGACTGTACCTCTTATTTATAGATCATGTTAACATGCAGATTTTTATTCATTAGAAAGTCTATTGAAGCACCCAGTGCACTGCATTAAAAACAAGGCCATCTATATACGAGTTGTAGCTACAGGCAGGTGAAATTATCATATAGCATTTCAATAAAAACCAGAGTAAATTAGATTAGCCCTAACGGTCTCCTATTGCATTGCAGCTATTAAGATGTAGATGACACTGCATCATAGAGTCTAAATTGCTCGTTCATCTTTGTAGCAAAACGGACTGAAATTTGCCACTTGCTCCACTTTCATATTCAAGGCACTTGTGCTTCCCTGCTGAATTTTGCCCAATTCCTGGACCCCAAAAACTGGAGCTCATCTGAAGTTTAATGACGTCCCACTTTGGGATAGAGTAGGTGCCTTGTTTCCAAGGGGCATTTCAAGCAGGAACATGGAAGAGGCACATCCATCTCTGCAGTTCATCAGGCCATTGGATAAAATCTGTAAAGGACTCAGTGCCCCCAACACCCAAGTCTTTGACACATGGCTGCTTTTTGGTAGCCCTGAATTAAGGCCATGGAGTCCTCCTACAGCATGGGAATGCAGAGACCTGACATGAGGACTCCCTGTGGACAGGGAGAGACTTCAACCAGCTAACAGAAATTACGAGAAGAGAAGCACCTCTCTAAGGTACATATTCCCCCTTTCCAATATGCTTCTTAGTGTATCATCTTCTCCAAGAGAAGCTAAAGGCCACATATTCCTCCTCTCTCCCGTTATACACTGAGGAGGTTTTATTGGTATCCTCTCTCTGAGCATTAGTGTCTTGGCTCACAATAAAATGCAGCTCTGCAAATTCAAGACATTTTGCAATAGCAGGGCTGGTGTTCTCTGCATATTTTGAGCAGCAAAGATTTTTAATGCTCCTTGAAGGAAACAAACCAACACATATGACTTTAACATAACTATATTTTTTCATGGCCATGTTAAAGATCAAATTACCTGCATATTACTACTACTATATCACTAACTCATCATAACTGTTTATCATTAGAGTTTCTCAGTGATGCAAGAATTATTAGGTTTTGTTTCAGATATTAAAGAACAGGCAGGAGATAACTTTAAGTAGCTACATACGTACAGAGCTGAGTAAATATTCATAACAAAGTAAAACAATCTGGGGAATGTTTAGTAGAAGAGACAACCAAAATCCTATTTAAATTTCATAGGAAACTTCAAATAAAACATTAGTGTTTTGAAATGTATCATGACAATAATTCTCTAGAAATAAATTATTTTCTATTTCATAAAATGGACTCCCTGCCAATAGGATGGAATTGTAATTAAACAGAATGCTTTTACATTTGGCCTTTGTCAAAAATAATACAGCAAAAATTGAGATTCCTCATGCAAGCACCTCCAGACTGTTTAAAGATATATTTCTTTTTTTAAAAAAAATCCATTCTAAAGGGTTTAGGTCATTCCATCTACAATAAAAGCAGCCATGAATTTGCACCAAATTTCATAACACTTCAGCACCAGAAGACTCAAGCAGAACTGGAAGCTTGGAAACCCACTGGTTTGGAGTAGTCATGCAGGCTCTATGCTGTATCTACACCACTAAAGAAAATATGGTAAAGGTTTTGTGTTAGCTGAGTAGATATTGTTTCTTAAAATGAAAAGTCTTAATATATCATAACACTTGTGCTCGTTTTGGGTGTGGCTGTGTTGCCGGGACAGCAGGGCAGCGTTTATGTGTCAGAGAGGAGAGGAGAGGAGACAGGAGGGGAGGGGAGGGGAGACCTTATTGTGGTCTTTCAGTATGTAAAGGGCTTATAAGAAAGATAGGGACAAACTTTTTAGCAGGGCCTGTTGTGAAAGAACGAGCAGCAATGTCTTTCAACTAAAAGAGAATAGATTCAGAACAGGATGAAAAAATTCTCTCTGGATTTATATAGCAAAAGAGTGGTCTACCTGTTTGCATTTGTGGTTCAAACAGATCAAGTCCTCATTATCTTACACTGTATAAACACATTAAAAAACAATCTGCGTCCTAAAGGGCTCTTAGTTTAAATCAAGCAAGCTGCCAGACAGAAGATGTGTTTCTATCTCATATCTATTCTACTGACAAGGAACTGAGGCACAGAGAAGGGATAAAATGAAGCAAAGTCACAAAGGAATTTTATCATTTACCAGGAACTGAACCCAGGTTCCCAGAATATCATCTCCATGTTTTAATCACAAGTCAGGTGCATTGAAAATACTTCAAGTCAAGAGAGGTGCCAAAGCCAAACACAATATGCCAACAGTATAAACTAATTACACTTTAATAATTACTTCAGTTTCAGTCATTTGAACCGTTATTAGCAGTTCAAGTAGGGAACGCGTGGGCTGTGCTCTCAAATTAGGTTATTTAATCTTGCACTCTTTCTTTTCACAGTGGACAAATCTGACTGCTATTTTGCAGTATTAGTTCCCTGTTTGTGATTAACGCCCAGGTGCTAGCCTGTGAAGCACCACAGCAGTTGAAATACAGCTGTATTTCAAAGGCACAGAGTAGTGACTGACAAAGATACCTGATAAAATCATATTGAGCTAATAAATATGACAAAAACACATCAGCCTTGTTAACTGCATCCGGAGATAAACTGCTCAGAAAAGGATTGTAGTCCTTGGCTGAGATGAGGCAGAGCTTGAGGCCTCTCCATCTTTGGTGGCCTGGCAGTTTCATCACCCCATGAGAGCGCTGAGGTTCCCCTATACTCTCTGCATTACCTTTCTGACCCATATGCAGTTTTTTTTCCAGGCCAAGCTTTCTGCCTCTGCCTTATTTCTTTCATCTGATGCAGCCTTTAGGTTCAAAACTGGCTCATTAAATCTATTCTGTCTTTTCCATGTTTGCGATGTGGTGGTGTGTTCACATAAACCAAAGCAAACAGCAGCACATTAAATGCGAGGGGTTGAATAAATCCTTGCACAACAGCAAACAGCAAGATAGAAATGCTGTTAATAAGTGATCACAGTCCAATGCAGAAGGAATGAAGTCAGAGCAAAACAAAGGCTTGCTAGTCTGTATAGAGAAGATCCAAAACAAGCCAGGAGCCAGAGAAATACTAGAATAGACATAGCTTGTCGGTCAGTGGATCCTTTAATTTGCACTTGGCAGGCAGTCGCAGAGAGGGAGGGAAGCCAAGGAGCTGCGCTGCAGCCGCGCTCCTGCCAGGCAGCCAGGGCTCCTCAAGGATGCTCCCCATGTGCAGGAAAAATCGTCTTTCAGGTGTTTTTCTTCTGAAGAAGCAAGATGATTTTATTTCCTTCAGTAAAGTAATTTAAAAAGAACAGAAAAAAAAAAAAAAAAAAAAACAAATAATACAAAACCCAAACAAACAAACAAAAAAAAATCCCAGTCGGGTCTGACAGCTCAGCAGATGGCTACCTACGACTAGCACAAACACCACCAACAGAAGCACAACTTTGCCAACTCCCTCCCAGTCACTGGTTGATTTTGCTTTCCTGTGCACGCAGTAGCTTTTTCTTCTGTGTTTTTGAAGTGGTATCCTCAAACCGTTGACACGTCACTGTTACTTCTCCCTGTTAGAGCCACCACCCTGGTTTCTCTCAGCCTAACACATGCTTGCAGTTCATGCAGGGATACTTGCTTAAAAAGACTAACACAAGTCACAGCACGTTGTTTAACACATACCACAAAGTGATACACAGCTCAGTAGCATGGAGAAAGATAGGGGTGTTGTAACCATCCTGTGTGCCCTGGAAGAAATATCCCTGCCAGCTCCACGTCCACACCATGGAGGACAGCAGAGTAGCATTCTGAGGAAGGACAGGCAATCCCCACGGTGGAGAACTTGCTCAGCTGGATCCTCTCAGATACTCCCTCACAGTCACATCTCCTGCACCTGATGGAGAATCCTGACCAAACCCATTGGGCTTGTAGGGTGTCTGGGAAGGAAGAAGGTTGCAGAGTGTGGCCTCAGCTGAGGAAGTGCCTCACATCCCCATCCTTCAAGAAGTCCTGCAAAGCTCCTCTCCATGTCCCACCCAACACTTTATCTCTTTCCTCAGCACAATTCTGCTGGAGGACCCAGTCTGGTACAATTTGGGGCTCAAAAGTAAATAGACTTGGGGCTGTCAGAAGGGTATCTCTTTGCAGGAAGCCTACAGGCACCATGGGTAGTGTCAGAGCCCGTCCACTTTGCCTCTGAATTCAGAGGGGAGGATTTAATCTCTACGGTCTCTCCTAATAAATTTTCCTGTATCTCATATGTTCATCTTGGAATTTTTTTTCCCCTCTTAGCAGCTTCCACAGCCCAGTTTTAAAGATTTGGAATGTGCTTTTTGCAAGAACAAGACACTGCACACACTCCTTCAGCCTGCAAAGGCTGAAGTACAGAAACAAAGGAACCTTCATCACTCTCACTCTCAGCTTGTGTTTCATTCTGCAGGTGGGAATAAACATGTCCTAAAGATCCCCATGAATAAGATGTGTTGGACACTATCATCCTTATACAAAGCACCAGTGTATCTGACCTGACTGCTTTAGCTTCCAAAGATCAAGAAGTTATGGAGGTCCACCAGATGGTGCAGGCAATCAAAGGAAATAGGAGGCATCTTCACACAACCTAGCAGAGATGGCTTACTGAAGTGTTGCAATTCTTTTCCTTCATGACTGTAGGGACCATAACCTGGCAGCAGTAAGGAGCAGTTCTCTGTGACCACAGCTTCACCTTCTGCACAACCTCACATCTCTACAACACATCAAAGGTCTATAGGAGCACACTGTAGTGTGGCAGACTGGGAGGTTTTCTATCAAGGTATATGCAAAGGAAGGTTTCCCCTCCAGATCCCTTGGGTAGGACATACTGATTGTCAGGCTACACGTTAAATTCATTTTTCACTTCTCTCTTTTTATTGTGAAATGACTGGCAGAAGGGCTACCAGGGCAGAAAAGCAGAGTCTCTGTTTAGCCAAGAGAGTCAAGACAAAGATGACCTATATGGTATTTTTGCTCACTCCAACAAATTGATAGATCCCAATAATTTCAAATATTTGACACTGAATATGGGTTAAACTTGTGCGTTTGGTACTTGCTGAATTTGGCTCCTTTCAGTGGTTTCTTTTTCTTGTGTCCAAAATAAGGGCAATGATATCTGTGCATCTCCTTCTGGAAAGCCACTGCTGAAAGGTACCATGTTAACATGACGTTGCAATAAGCAAGCACAGCTCAGCCCTGAGAGAAAGTGATTCCCACATCAGTGGCAGCAGGCTGTAGCAGTGGTAACTGCCACACAGATCCAAGCACAGACCGCTAAATCCTCAGCCTTCCTGCATTATTCCCTTTACATCTTTTTTCCAAGCACATCCTGGTGTCCTGGATATCGTTGTGTGACTGAAGGCACTCACACATCACATTGAATCCTCAAAATGCCAGTTCTGTGCAACCCTGGAGCATCCTCCCGCTCAGTCACATGATTTGGAGGACCTGCTGTGCTCCATTGAGAAGCTGTGGGATGGCCAGTGATTACCAGTGTGGAGCCTGAGTGGTTCCTCAAGCATAGATCTGATTGCTATGGAATGACAACCGTGGGCTTTCCTGGCACAGAGAACTGGACTGTGTCTGAACCTCACTATTTTAGTTCTCTAGACCAGTATCTCCAACAACAGCTGCTCAAGATTAAGAAAATAACATTAAAGGCCTGTCTGGCACTTCTAATTCAGTCCTCTTATGTAAAGGTATAATTGCACATATGGCCCCTATCGCAGCACTCCATGAGGCTGGGAATTATGCACCGCCATAATTCAATTCTAGGCAATGGTAGAGCAGGGACCAGCATGTCAGAAAGGGAAATTGGGGTAGATCTTGACATCAGAGAGTGCAGTCACACCAGACAGTAAGAAATTTTAGGGGAGGGCTGTGAGGAATATAAGCAGTCCTCATTATGATCTCAGGTCAACATAATATTTTATAAAACTCAATTTACTTAGTTAAAATGACTACTCATTTTTGCTAACATTCCAGAGACAAAGCCTGTACCCAGGATTTATTTTCATAGCCATATTGTTTTGATTAATGCGGGATTCACCATCAGCTGATCAATATTAGTCAAATATTGCACTACAAAACCACAGAAAAAACATATATATTGCGATAAAACTCTGTGCCACCTGATACCAAATGGTTAATGTGAAATCAGATGTATGGCCAAGCTCAGCCAGAAAGATTTTCAGAGTGCTGTGATCCATTGCAAATCTTTGTGTGTACCCATTAAGTACATCCCTGTGATAGTGGAGGGCTCTTGCCCTTGTCCAGGTAAAGAGAGGATGGGGGTGGGCAGTATGTAGTTTGCTAAGCTACATCTGGATCACAAAATTTGTGATACCTTAAAAGTCTGCCAGGACCTTTCTGAAATCCATATGTAATAACAATATGATTCTAGAGATCCTACCAGATAAATGTTTGGTGTACCAGTCAGCAGCTCCTACTCATTGATCACTTGCACCATCACTTCCAGCTGTGCTGTATGGATCTCATTAAAAGACTCTTTCCTTGTGCTGGAATTTCTCCTGAATTGGCCACATTAATGTTCACAGCTGGGCTAATGCATTCTTAATTTATCTCAAGAGCCAAAATGAAATTATTCAAGCCAAAATGGGATTCTCTCAGCTCAGATTGCCACTTGATCCCAAGTGGTTCAGTTATTCTACCAAAACCCAGCCTGCACCCCTTCCTACTGCTTCAAATTTCTGGAAGCACACAGATGTCCTGCTGAGTTTTGTACCTCCTGAAGTCTCCTCTTTAGCCAGCCATTTCATGCTGGTCAACAACATGAGGTACTGAAAACAATTTTAAGAATTTTGCCTAAAGGACATCCCTGCAGGGCATTGCATGGTGCTACACACAGTTCATACACCAGATGTATTAACAGAGAGCACAGCACAGTGATCTAACAAGCTAATCAGCTGGGATAATTAACTCAGTCCCAGATTTACACCAAGACCACTTCCAGTTTGCCCACTGGTAGCTCACAGCCCAGCCCTGTCCTGCACAAACATGTCCTCACTTCCAGGAGGATGCCAGGCTTGAGGAGACAGGGCCAGAAGCGTGGCTTGTTTGAATGCCCTGGAGCCAACAGAGCTCATGTCCAAGGGGGTCCCAGTGAACCTTCTCCACACACTTAAGTGTCTGTACTCTTCTTTGGGATCCAAACTTGATGACTGCGTTCATGAGGTTGAGCTTAATCTTTTTGCACTCCAGGAATGGCATGTACTTTCTCCCTGGAAAGCACTCTGAATATCCAGGGCTGAATTATTTTATGGTGTTGGGAACACATCCCAGGCTCATCACTGGTGGTAAAAGCAGTCCCTCTGGTCTCATGTACTGCAGTTCAATAACCTATTATTAACAGTTGGAGGCAGTGATCTAGCCCTTCTGATTTTTCACTTCTGAATGCAGCTAATTAGTTATGATAATTAGCAGAATTACAGCTCTCCATTCCCCACTTGGGAATACAATAGTCACAATCTTATAACCACCTACTTTACTCTCCATCCCAGCTTCCTGAGAAACGGAGTCAAACACCTTGATTAGAATTTGAGTCCCAGGGGGCATAAAAGGCAGAACAAAACAGTAATTTAGCCAGGAAGATTGTTAACATAATTTCAGTTCTTTCTTCACTGCAGCACTCTTGCAGCGCTACATACTAGGGCCCAATCCTGCAGACAGATGCTGTGGCAGCATTTGTAGGCTCTGTCTCTAAGGTGATAACCATTTTCAGAGAAAATCAAATTCTGAGTCCTCTCTGACGCGAGGTGCACCACAACCAGCTCCTCTCAGAGGCAAGAACGGACAGCAAAGCTTCTTAAAACTTGATTTTGATGTTTTTGACTGCTGAGGTATGTGCTCTAAGATGAATGTTTTAATTTCACTCCCCAAAGTTATTAAACACAGAGTTTGACAGTGCCAGCCCTCTCGCAGTCCTCACCACATGCCAGTTTTCATATCACATGAAGTGGTGGATCTATAGCTTATTTTGTAACAATCCCCACTTCCTGTGCTGTTTTCTGCTTTAAAGCTCCCTTCCCACCAAAGCAGCCACAGTACTTTACCCCAAAAATCCATTTCATGTTATTATACTGAAACAGAATCTACCTGGAAAAACAAACCCCTTGTGTCATCTGGGGACTGCTTTTACTGGCACCAAGGATATTCCTCTGCTTGCAAAACCCACTCTTCCAAATCCATCGTGTGTGTAGGCTGTGAGTGAACTTTCCAGCTCTTTAACTTTACATCCCACTGGTGTCCCACATAAAACTTTGAAAAATGATGCTTAACAGCAATGTATTCTTTGTGTCCAAAATTTCCTGTATTCTTTCCCTCTCTGAGGACATGTGAACGACAAGCAATATTTTTCGAGTCTCTGTAGTTTATTTTTTCCTGGCTCTTTTGCTCTTGCTTGATGGCAGGCTGTCCACCTCTGCTGGGACACAGTTATTTCCCCTACAATCAATTCTAATATCATGGAGCATTCTTATAAATTGAAGTAGAAAATAAGGAACAGGAGAAGGTAAACACAGGAACAGACAAAGTCCTGCAACTCCTGACACCCAGCAAACTCCAGTGAACTCACACAGATGAAGAAGGCCTGAGGAAGACCTCAAGTCCTTGTTATGCTGTCAAAGTCTTGTAAAGAAAGCTTACATTCGCTTCCTCCAAAAGTTCAGTCTCCTCTGCTGTATGATCTCTTTGGTGGAGTTAAAGTCATGCCCTAATTGCAATGTGTAACACCCAAGTTTGGAAGGTCCTGGAGAGCCAAGGGACACACCAAATCCACAGATTATCTGGAAAATTAATACAGATTTTTTTCTGGGAATTCCTAACTGTGATCTTACACATGGTGGGTGCCCAATGGGCATCTTTCTGGACAGAAATTATACAAGTCATTATAGATGTTCATGTGAATTTAAGGGAAAAATTTAGCTGAATTGAGAATACCCACTCCCAGCACCAAGGCAAGTGAAGACCCTCATGCTAACGTATGGTGCCTGGCGAATGGGAAATAGATTTTGATTACAGACAACAGGATTTGGTCAGTGTCTCCAAGTGGTTCAGATTTGCTTAGGCTGAGAGGCTGAAGCTGTAATGTGAGTTTAACAATACAGTGCACGTTCTCAGAAATGCCTGTCAAGTCATAGATACTCAGCAGTGCTTGTAGGCTTCAAATAAAAATAGCTATTCCCCAGTGACACACGGCATCTATTCCCCAGTTCTCTGAAACCCAACCACGATAAATGGTAAACAAATGACACTGCAGATGAAGCTGCAAAACATGTTATGTTATTTAACATCGACCATTCCATATAATTAAGGGAGCACAATTACTTAAACATGCCTGTGATGTAAACAACCATGCAAATTGCATTTCTAACTACTTTGACTGTACCCACAACATGATTAGAAGTAGCAATTTATTACTCAATGTAATAATTAGAAGTAATTAACCACTAGAAGTAATTAGAAATAGTAGTTCATTTCTTAATGCAATGAGCTGCTTTTGCAGCATGGATGTGCATGCACACAAATACATAATTTCAAAAATGCATTTATTCAGAGCTTCTGATTCTACCTTGTATGGAAATTATCTAATGAATTGGAAAGACTTATCGTAACTCTGTACTAAGTATCTCCAGATATTACTTATTCAAGAAGCAAGTATCCTTTCAGACAACATGGGATATTTTTTCTTTCTAAACTCAAGTAGCGGATGGACAGCCTCCAGGAAAAAATTAATAACAATAGCCAGATTGAAGATGCTTTGCACATTTTCTGTTGTTTAAAACTTTTCATGGAATGGCAGGCACACGAGAAGCACAGTGGAATAGAACCTATAGTTCATTTACAATGACACATGGTAATATTAGAAAAATTATAAAGGATCTGCACCCTGGCATTGTGTACTTACTAGAATTTTAGAATATTCCCTGGCCTAACTGCATGCGTAAGAGGAAAATAAGAAAACTACCCAAGATAACAAGTGAAAATGTGTTTTGCTTTTGATAGACACCCAAAAGGGAATGGGCAAACACTTTGTGTCAAGCACCCCACCTCCTACCTACAGATAGTTGCAAACCTTAGGAGCATACAGCAGGGGGTCAATCAGTTTCCTGGGAGGAAAAAGGGGGACCTACAGTTGTTTGCTAGGGAGTTCAGATGAAAGACAAACACTGTGTCAAGAGCCAGAAATGTTGGGCTTGTCCCAGCCCAAGGAATGGTGAGACTGGAGAATGAACAATTGTGTTTGTCATATCTATTATTGATTTACTTTACTGTCTCCCAGAAAATCTTTTGGTCTTGTTAAGTGATACTTCAAAAAAACCCCAAAACATTTAGTCTGCTGTTCAAGGTGGCCTGGGTTAAAACCATGCGTTCAAAACCCTTCCTTTCTCTCCCACTTCCTTTGGCATAGGGAGGATACCAGCCAAGGCCTGGGAAAGAGACTTCCTAGGCTCTCTACAGTCTGTTTGCAAACTATATGACTGCCACTGCCACTTAATCTGAAACACCCCCATTCTCCTTCACCAAGCTGACAGTGAATGTTCATATCCTGGTCAGAGATTCCTCAGTTAGCTTCTTTCTCCAACAAGCTTCACCCACAATCCAAATGTTACCAAAAGCATCCAAAGTCTTCAGCTGTTCACTTGTCTGTTGTTCCAGGTCCAGTCAACAAACCTTCTCTTCTCACCTTTTAAATACCTTTTCTAAAGCAGATTCTCCCCCTTCATTCCAAAGCTGGCTAGCGTTATTGAAGATACTCCTGGAAAAAGAACAAAGACATTCTCACTGGCTCTAGTTTCCTACAGAAAATGCACCCAAGGCAGATGATTATGATTTCTTCCCCAAAGCTTCATAGCTTTGAAACCATGCAATATCGGTAAAGTATGTTCAAAGGTATACAACCTGCAGGTGCCATAAAAGGTGGGGAACTGTTTAACTGCAGGAAAGCAGTTATTTAGAGTGCCATAGCTTGAAGCCAA
This sequence comes from Jacana jacana, assembly GCA_013400555.1. Taxonomy (NCBI): domain Eukaryota; kingdom Metazoa; phylum Chordata; class Aves; order Charadriiformes; family Jacanidae; genus Jacana; species Jacana jacana. The sequence continues at coordinate 19,408 of VZTM01027988.1, read as the reverse complement.
TGGGGATCCCAGAGAGAACTCACAGTCCTTCTTGCTGTTAAAATCACTTTCCTCCTCATCTCTTTTGGATGTAGCATTTTGCCCAACAGTTAATTCCTAGATTTTTACCCCCAGTGCAACCTTTTTAACATGACTTGGCATTCATTCCACCACATCAATTAGTCCAGCTAAGTGAGCTGTGAAGTTAGGGAACAAGCCACCAGGTAAATTATAACTGTGAAAGGCAAAAGGGAAATCCACCAAAATAAAAAAATAAAGCAAAACCAAATCCTCTTCACATTTAAAATACAAATTAAAATTACTTTAGCAGAACTGGAAGTCTATTTCCTGATTACCAAGTCTTTGGCTTCAGTCTGATGTTTGGGGACTTGTGACAAAACAACCATGCCTGGACGAAAGAAAAGAAGTTACAATAGACTTCTTTTACCATACTCTTTTCTTGTTTAACTATAACCATAGGCATTGTTGCTGAGGAATGGTGCAGCACAAGAAAAGAAACTATAGTGTTGTCCATTGATTTTGTTATTTTTATTCTTGATTTCATTTTAGTTATTGTAGTTTCACTGTAGTTACTAGTAACTGGAGAAAGTTGACAGCGCTGCCAAAGATGTCCTGGATCAGGGAACTTCCCCAGTCAGAGAAAGAACATGATATTCACTGAAAGGTCACCCTGAACTGAAGCCGTGGGTAACAGCTGTCACTGAAAGGAAGAGCTAGCATGTCTTCCCAGGCAGCAGCTGTATAAGTGCATGGAAGAGTCATTGCTCACATCCTAGTAGCACTGACAGTTTCGAAAAGGATCATGGCACGGTTATCCTAAGTGCAGTATGAACAGATAATTCTTAATTCCCTACATACAGAAACATGGAGTTTGGCTTGCTCTTGCTTTCCTCAATGTTAGAATCATCATAGAATCATAGAATCATTTAGGTTGGAAGAGATCCTTGGGATCAAGTCCAACAATCAGCCTTACACCATATCCTTCAACACCACATCTAATCAACTCCTAAATCTTCTATACTTATCTCCTTAGGGAATCTCTTTCAGTCCCTCGTCTGTCTACAAAACCCCTTGCCTCCACATGTGTTTGGATGTTCTGTGGATCTGCAGCCAAAATTTGGTGTCCTTTAACCTGGAGAAGGAAGACACATGCCAGGAGAAATAAAACCCATGTCACACACTGGCTCTTCCCTTTAGTTCTTGCTAAAGACCTCTCAGAGGCAAAGCATGAATTTCATAGTCCCAGAGAACTAAAAACTATAGGTGGCATTAGGCCACCTCCACACTCTGCAGTCCAGGGATTACTCCAGGTACTTGAAAGTCTTCTAACATGCCATCAGTATCCCTCAAGTCTTGTGTCAGTTGTGGCAACCTGCCAGAGTTGCCTTCTGGAGAATTTTTTCCCTCTCCTAAAATTCATCTATTCCCAACCCAGTGTTGTAATTTCAGTTCCTTTTATCTGGTCTTAAAAGAGCATGAGCCTGGTAAATTCTAGGTCTTGGGCTACTGCTGATGTAGTGAGGGGAATGGATCAGCAGTCAACCATTGTCCCCACCTGCACACCTAAATAAGAATCTGAAATTTCTACAGTGGCTTCAGTTTATGTCAGTGAGGCTGTCAGTACCACAGACAGGATTTTTCTTCCTTTCTGGAATAGTGCGGTCAAGGGAAGACAGACTATTGCCAAAGGGTCCAGTCAGCCTGAGAGGTGAAATTGTCTCTTTATGCAGTAAGGATGACACACAACAGAACTACAACCTCTCTAAACCCCAGATCATTCACCCCACTTACTATCCTAGTGGCAAAGTGTAAGAAAGGGCAAAGGACTACTCGAGTCTTACTGGTTCTGTACAAACCAGAGAACAAGCAGCATTTTTCTGTGAAAGGTCTTCTGAGTGCTCAAGACATTGGATTCCCACAAGTCAGAAAGAGCTGGGCAAAACTTACTTGTGCAGCTGAATACTCTCTTACGGTGCACAGGTCTTGCACTAATGCCCTGAACCCAGGTGAATTGTTTGCTAACACAACAGGGGAAATTATTTTATGATCTCTACTAGGTAAATAAGGAAACAGCCGCTTGTAAAAATAGATGAGTTTCTCTCTTCATTCTCCACCTTTACTTGAGTTTTCATCTGATCAGCTTGATGGAGTTAAACTACATTTCTAATATATTTTGCCTATATTTTATTTTGTTTCACATATATTTTATTTTGGAATTCTTGCCTGCATACAGCTGAGAAAATTAATTTTTAAAATAATGTATACTTTGCCCACACATGCATAAAGTATATACCAGATAAAGCAAGTGAATTCAGTGAATTCAAGTTATTTTGTTTAAAAAACATATTCAAGATGTATTAAAGCTTTTTTTTTTTTTTTTTGGTGTATAGCAAAAATCTAATACAGTCTTTGAATTATTGAAATCAGAAATCAGGTTTTGTGTTTAGAATAGAGTACAAAGAAAGGCTCCTCTTCACAGTTCAAACCAGCATAAATGTTCTCAGATAAGGTGGTGACATACCACAGGGCACATTCCCCAGCCGATGTGCAAGCAGCTGTCCCTGCCATGGTGGAGGTGTCAGCCCAGAGTGAGTTTCAGGTGATGGACACAGCCCTGGCAGTCTCCAGCTGCAGGTTACACCTGGTGCCTGTCCCTGAGGCTGGGAGAGGTGGTCTTCATTCTTGGAGAGCTGGGCTGCCAGATGGAGGAGTTATGGGAAGGAGTTAGCATCAGCAGTGATAAGAGAGGTAGAGAGAATCTTCTCAGAGACCTGTCACTTGTGGCTTCAAGAGCCAAGTGACAAATCCCAACTGCAATGGAGACACAGGTACAATCTGCCCCTGGCAGGATGCTAAGTGCAGACTCTAAGGTGGGTGAAGGCTGAAAGCTGGTGACTTCTGGCACTGAGAGGAAGACTTCTGCTCCACCAACTGAAGGGTTGCAACTACAGAATAAGTTCATATCCCTCAAAGCTGAGGAGAAATCAGGTATGTTTTCAAGTGAAGCATCTGGGCTAACTGACCCAGAGCTGTGCACCAGGAGGAAGTGGTGAGCAATATGGTGGATCCCTGTCCTTGGGGACAGAATACCCATCTGCTGATCTGACCTGTCATCTGGAGAAATTTGCTGCTTGCCAAATCCTGGATTTGGTGTGTTGTGGAGAGAGCTAAAGTTTGTCCAACTCTTTGACTACTATCCCCTGTTGTTCTTCCATGAAGGCACCAATGACAATCTAACACGACCACAGAGCTGTAGGGATGATAGTCAGAGGTATGCGGTCCTGGTGGTATTCTCCTCAGTCCTGCCAGCGAGGGTAAATGGTGTGAGAAGTACATACAACAACTGGTTGCAGATCTGGATCATTGTCTGCATGGGAGAGATGAGATCCACCTCACTAAGTGGGGCATAGGTCTCCGCCAGCAGGAGGGCTGACCTGGCAAGAAGAGCATTAAATTAGGAATAGCCAGGGAAAGAGAGAGTTTCCAGCAGCCCTGTGAGGAAGTGATGGAAAGGGTTGGAGCAGGTTGTCCAGAGATCTGGGGGAGTCTCCCTCCTCGGAGATATGCAAAAGCCATCTGGACATAGTCACGGGCAACCCACTCTATGTAGTCCTGCTTGAGCAGGAGGGACTAGATAAGATGACCACTAGAGGTCCCTTTCAACCTCAACCATTCCGTGATTTTGTGAGTCATAATATAACCAGGGTTTTGAAAACTCTGTGTATGAATACAAATCCTATTTGGAGTTATTTCTCTTTAATGAATAACAAAGAGTACTTAATCAGGTGGTTTCTCTGTAGCCTAAAGAAGAAATCCTTCAGACGTATTCAAGTTTCATTTAGCAAACACTTTTATATTCTGCTCCTGCTGACGTTAAAATCAGTGGCAAGGCTACCAACTGCTTCAGACATGACCCTTCATAGAAGTCAAGCAGATCAACAGACTCGATGTTGGAAGTCTCACCAGCACAAGTGAAAAGTAGATGAATGAAGGCAAACACCATGGTTTAATGATAAAGCAAAGCTGGGAGGAGAAACAGGTACACTGTGTTTAGCCAGCTTTCCTATAGCATGGAGGATTTAGAAACCTGCTGATCAAATTTAACCATGCTTGGGTAAGTAATGAATGTCTCACCGGCAACTATGTTCCTACAAGGTTTAAAAAATGAAGCAGATGAAGAAAAAATGGTAGGATATTCACAGATTTGCCTCAACAAATTTTAAGCCCCTCAGCTAATTTCTGTGATCAAATGCAATCAGCTGTGCATCCACAATAAAATAGTCCTAGAAACAATGGTCATAAGGAATGAGATTAAGAAAAACGCAAAGACAGATGCAAAGACTACAAACAAATGTTAGTGTGTCAGTTACCAAGTCACTCATCTGAGTGATGCAAATCCGTTGCAAAATCAGGCTTCACTAGTCTACAGCTCACAAATTAGTTCTTTACAGATTATTTTTTTTTGTCTTATTGTAAACAAGATCAGGAGTTTAATTAGATAGGGTATTTACATTCATATTTTATCTGAGTGATTGCAATGGACCTTTTGATTTTACCAATCATAAAACATTTTATTACTGTAACTTTTACTAATGCAATATGAAGCCATCATATTTACTGGATGAGAAACAAATAGCCATTAATAGAAAAGGACTGCTCCTGCTTTTGCAGACACTCGGTCCTGCAAGGATCTAGGCATGGATTTCCATGAGGCTTGCATGAACCTGAACAGATATATCAAAGTGTGAGTCTCTGTGGACTTTTTTATTTGAATCAAGAGATGGTTTATGCATTGAACTTCCATTTCTTTGCTTTCACTCCAATGCAGGGCTATTACACAGCATGTAAACTGGATTCCTGGTGAAACTAAAGTGGAAGTTGTGCTTTACAAGTGGACCAAATGCACTCCAACCTCCTGTGGGCATTCATTCCATGGAAACAGGCTGGAGCTGGTCCAAAATAGCTTCTGCGCACTGAGGAACATGTGAAGTGAATAGCAGATATTTGGCATCCAGGGTTTCATTCTCCAGGTCTGTTCCTGTAGTACCATACTGCTTGCTAATGTAAGTATAACTTCTATGACTGCAAGACTGCGACACAAAAAAAAAGACTTATCTCTTCTAATAAGGCCTGAAAAAGAATATTTACCAGGTATGTTCCATTAGACTATATATAAGTACAATCAAGATATGCATACAGCAAGCGCTCTGGCTTTTCCTCTAAAAATGAGTTTTACACTTGCTGCTTACACATAAGAACACTCAACTCCAGAGATTCCTCATTATTCAGAAGTTTTGATTTTGGAAAGTGCTCTCTCTTTGTCACACACACCCACAAACACATGTATGTTTGCATAAACACTTTCAAATATTTATATAGGGTGACATTTAAAGAGTCATTATTGTTGTTGGCTAGATCTTCTATTTCAGTTTTTAAATAGCTCCCTACACCATACACACCATGTTTATGTGATTGCTTTTCTAATAGTACAACAGGTTTCTTTTCTTCTTTAAAAATAAGCAAATAGAATTCTTTTTTTTTCTTCTTTTGTTAATACCAAGTTAAGATTAAAACAGTAACAGCAGCATCACTATTCTGTAACACAATTTGGCTACATGCAGGAGAAACTCCCTCCTAATGAGGATTTTTTCTGCCCCTTCAAGCACAGAATCATTTTGTTACCATTCCACCAAGACCACTATTTTAATATTAACAAGCCTAAAATCTGTTATCTGGCTAGAAAACAAAGTGGACACCAGACCCTGCACAGATTCTACAATCTCAAAATTTTTTCGCATTGCACAATTTGATTTTCTCATCTCAGAATCTGGAAGGAAAGGTATCTGAAGTGTTTTCAAGGAAATCTTGATAAAAAGTGCCCTCATTGTCACCCTGTTCAAACTAATTGGCAGAGAGTGCCAGAGTGAGTGTTTTACTCCTACTTGCACCTACTGCTGGGAGCTCATTAAACTGGTTAAAGGTGGCTTCTGGGGGGAACAAAACAGCAAAATCTTACAGCATCATGGTTTTCAGTTCTGTTCCCAGTAGAAACATCAGGTACAGCACACACAATTGTTCTGTCATGGTTGTCATGTCATTGTAGCTACTCTGAAATCACCAATGTCAAGTCCTGAATCAACCACACCACCTGAAATAACCAGTGTCAAGTCCTGAATCCACTGCAGGGTCTCGGGACCTGCAGGAGGTTGCAGCCCACCACCACCCCTCTCTTCACCACCCACTACAACCTCATGACCTCAACATGTACCAGAGGACAGGCAGTGCAGCACCTCTGCCATCTCCATGTCATGGTAGGAGCTATCAAGTGTCCTGGGCACGGTGGCATCAATCTCTGAGCCCATGTGGGCACAGATACATCACACAACCTGCATATGCAGAGAGAGGGAGACAAAGAGGGAAGCCTTCACCCAGACCTCCTGTTCCTTCCTCTGTGCTCTCCATAAACTCAGAACTGCTAGATATTTTAGAGAATAAAAGGATGCAGAGATAATATTGCACTTTTTGTTGAAATCTTGCTGGTTTTTAAAAGAAAATGTAACTTTTCTAGCAAAATATTTTAATTTGTATTGTCCAGGCTTGTATCAAAAAACACTTTTTTTGTTGAAAGTCAAAATGCCCAAAGTTCCCTGTTCTTCAACAACAACAAAAGCAGGGAAAAGTTTGCTTTTTTCCTCGGTGGTGTCAGATTTAGCTGGAAGAAACCTGAGGCAATTTTGAAAGCAGCATTAAACATATGCACGTAGTCTCAAACTGGCACAGTTTCTGGCTAACTCCAGTGGGATTTTCCATTAAAGGAAGAATCCAGCCTACCTGCAGGCATTTGCAATGGATGAGGGAAATATTCAGTCAAAAAAGCAAATCAAACGTCAAGGGAGTCACTAAGAGCTAAAGACGTCCCTAACACTTCACTTCACTAACACTTCTCAGAAATCACTGATCTTGTACCTCACAGGATCTTAACCACAGGAGCCAGAGAAGCTCAATATTATCATGTCAATTGTACATTAGTACGTTAGACTAAGTGAGGTCTCGGGTTCTATGGAAGTTTTTCCCATTCAGCATCTGGAAGCTCTGTACACCTGACTGGCTTTTCCACAGCTTTGACCACTAAAGCAAACTTTAGGATTATTTGGCAGAGACCTGTGTGAAGATACAGCAGGAGCAAGTACCACACCTTCAGGAGAAATCATTTATTCTGTTGGAAGCCTCATTTCTTTTGTTATCCTTTAGAAAAATTGAGAGAGCACAAAGCTCTAGTACCTCCAGCCATGAATCATTATTTTCTTGCAATCCATGATTTTGTAATGGTACCTAGTTTTGTCCCTTCATGGGAATGGCCATGCAGGGATTACTTGCAATCCAGAAAATATTAGCAACATATAAACTACACATTGGATACCTTATGTGAACTAGTCTGAGGAGGAGAACCTAGCAACCAAGATTTCCTCTACACATGCATCAACTGCCTCTGAGATGCTTTTTATTCTTTTTATTAAGCAGGAGTGTCATTTTAACAAGCTTGACTAGCAGTAAGAGCTAGAAGCTATCCATCAGTCAATGTCAAATCAATGTCCATCAGGCATTGTATTGGCTGACACCATCATGTTGACTGTGAAATGAGGTAATGCAAAATTGAGAGGCCTTGACCGGTCGTTAAGGACAAGTGGAGGACGGGGTGTTAACAGTGCATCCTGGACATAGCCCAAGTTAGGTTACGTGTAAGGTGTATGGCAAATTCTCTCATGAGGCTTTAATTGGTCACAGAACATCTTGTTCTTGGTTTTCTACTCTTTGTTATTCTGCTGTGTGTAATTCATCAACAACTGTGCTTCATACCAGCAGCATCAGTCCTTCAGGGAAGAATAAGGAAGAGCATATTGCGCCAGCCAAAGATAAGATTTCCAATAACTAATTTCTTAAAGAAACTCCAGTAGCTCTCTCTCACCTTGACTCCTTATATTTGTGAAGACAGAGATTAGCACAAGACCCCACCCTTGCAGGTAAGGATCTAGCAAAAGTAGGAACAATTGTAGTGAAAAGGAGAACTATGGTGCTGGAGGAAGACATCCCACAAAAGCAGAGATCTTCAGGAATACGCTATGCCATCAATTACAAAGGATGAAGAAAGGAGACATTGACAACACAAATATGGAGGACAATGTGAGCAAGATCATACAAGTTAGAAAAATAATGCACAGGAAGATTAATTAGCACGGAGTTATAAGCTGTTGTAAAAGCAGGTGCTGCCAAAGAGGTCACAGCGGTCACAAAAAATCCAAAAGGAGTCATAGGATGCATGAGCTGCAGTATTTCCAATAGAGATTGGCAAATATTAACAGCATTGTATTAGGCATTAGAAAGATCTTACCTGGAGAAATATGTACCGTACTGGTAATCCAGTCTCAGGTCAATTAATTCAGACTGAAGCAGTGCAGGATGAGGGGAATGTGAAACTTGTTTTATGAGAAAATCCTGAGAAAGATTGGTTTGTTTAACTTCCCAGATGAAAGCTGAGATGGATAGCATTGCTTTCTACAGGTACATCCAGGAAATAAGTGCCAGAAGAGCAATTTAAACCATATGGGAAAAGATGTCAGCAGAACAAAGGGGTATAAACAGGTCATGAATAAATTTAAGCTATAAATATGAAGTCTTCTAACAAAGGAAAGCTAGAGATTCTGGAACAGTCTTGCCACGGGAGTAAGAGCAGTAAAACATTAATTGATTTTTAAAATAGGAGGATATTTTTCTAACAAGGGATGATATGTCATGGCTGCCCACAATAACAGAGGTCAATGGTCAGAAACTCCTGCACTCCCTGCCTGTCCTGTGTTCTCATGAATCCTCAGTAGTAATATCTATGTAATTTGTACTGTGGCTGGGGACCCATCAAAAGCTTATGTTCTCCAGGCTGTGTAAACTGCTGATGAAAAATAGGAAGCCACAGGGCCTCTTCTGTGACTTTTCATTTCCCTGATGCTGGTGCTAAAACCCAAATATGTTTTTTCCCTCAAAATTCATACTTCACACAAAAATTGTGGCAGGGAAATATGGTTTTTCCCTCAAAATTCATACTTCACACAAAAATTGTGGCAGGGAAAAATTAATAGAATCACATGATCATAAAATAATTCAGGCTGAAAGAGAATTTAGGGGTCCCTAATCCAACCATTAGGTCAAACCAGGGTTAGCTCTAAGATCAGACCAAATTGTCAGGGCTTTATCCAGTTGGATCTTGAAAACCCCCAAGCACAGAGGCTGCACATCTCTGGACAACCTGCTTCACTGTTTGACTGCCCTCACAGGGAAAAAGTTTCTCTCTTATAACCAGTGGGAAACTCTTCCAATTCAACTTAGTCCTGTTGTCTCCCATCCTTCCACCATGCATCGCTGTGAAGAGACACCTTCTCAGCGACCTCCCCAAAGATACCAAGGGACTTCTGCTACGTCCCACCAAAGATTTCACTTCTTCAGGGTGAACAAGACCAGCTCCCACATCTTGTTCTTACATGGCACATGCTTCAACTCCTGACCCTCTTGATATTCCTTTGTATTGGGTCTGGCTGAGGTGGAGTTAATTTTCCCTACAGCAGCCCTCATAGTGCTGTGCTTTGTCTTAGTAGCCAGAAAGGTGTTGAAAGCACACCAGTGTTTTGGCTGCTGCTGAGCAATGACCCCATAATATCAAGGCTGTTTCTCCAACATTCTTACACTCATTCCAGTAGGCTAGAGGTGGGCAAGATCTTGAGATGGGAAATAGCCAGGACAGCTGACCTAAACTGACCAAAGGGAGATTCCATGCCATCTGACATTTTTTTAGCAATAAAAGCTAGCAAAAAGGAGGAGTAAGGGGAGGGCACTACACATACTGAAGCCCTACTTTCTAGGATGTGGCTGGACATCTGTTGATGGGAAGTAGAGAATAAATCTTTTATGTTCCCTTGCTTCTGCAGGTGGCCTTTGCTTTTGTTTTATTAAACTGCCTTTATTTTAACCCAAAAGTTTTTTTCATCTTGTTTGCTCCTCCCTGCCTTGGTCCTGCTGAAGAAGGGAGTGATAGAGCAGCTGAGTGGGAACCAGGCATCCAGCCAAAGTCAACCCATCACATCCTTTTTTCTGCCATTTTGTTATTATAAGCTCTCAAAAACAACATGGAAATAGCAGCCACTTCCTAGAAGTACCTTTTATGCAGAAAATCAAGAGAAGAAACTAAACTGCATTTTTACACCATCCATTTCTCTTGCACAAAAGAGAAAAGGACCTGCTGTATGTCCTGTCTTTCCAAGGATTACCCTGTAACTCGTATTCCAACTATCTAAGTAGACTTCTTCAAAATCCAGCATCTTGGCATTACCCTGCATTACAATAAAGGCTAATCATGGTTGCACAGTTCTGATCACTTGTGTTTTCCTGCAAAACAAGCAACAAGCACAAATTTGCAGCTGAAGGCTTAGAGTAGAGAATGAAGCTGAGGAGACACACATGGGACTTGGAGGAGCATTCCTCAGTTAAGACCCTAATGACCCAATTTTGTTTCCCTTGAAAATAAAAATTCCAGCACTGAATTCAAGAAAAATTAATATCACATTTGTAGATCACATCCAGTAATCCAAAATGCCTGTGTGTTGGGAGTCAGCTGAACCCAGCAATCACATGGTTATGGATGCCACTGCCTTTTGGCAGAAGACACAAACTACCAAGGCTTTAAAACTATATAATAGGGAACCTGAAAGCTAAAACACACAGGTTTCCCTTACTTCTGAAATAAAATCTGATTAATCTCTACATTCACATGACTATATAAGTCAGGAGGAGAAACAAAGGACTCGAAACATCTCATGTCACAGACAGTGTTGACTACTCCTCACTGCTTCAGTTCTGCTCATTTGGGTTTCTGCAGCTTCTTCTGATTTAAATATTTCAGCTGCTCCTTTTCTGCTGCTGATTACAGCTATAAAAACACCGCAAGCCTTGACACACGGTGTGAAACATTAGAGCTAGTTTATGGGGATGGCGACTGGTAACTTGGAATCCAGAAGTGAGACCAGCTCAAGCTGTTCCTGCTCGCCCCTCTCCGAAGGCTACAGCTGCCGCTGCCGGGGAGAGCGGGGCTTCAGTGAATGTTACAGCTGCAGCGCAGATATTGCCATCTGCACTGCCACAGGTGGCTGCACAATTATACAGCGTTATACAGAGCCATCTACACACCACCTCCTTCCCTAATGTGCATCTGTTCACTGCTACGGTTAACTAGAAACAAATCTGTTTCTTTGCTAAATACGTCAGTTTACATGCACCCATCCCATCATGCAAATACCTTAGGATAATACTGATGGATGTATATGCCCCACAAATCCTGAATTACAAACCAGTATTACAGCACCATCCTTGCTTCAAATGGTTGATATCTAGGAAGTGTTTCTGTTAATAGTCCTTATTAGCAACGGTGTGCAATGGAAGAATACAGAAAACTGTCTTTAAAAAGCCAAAATATTTGGCCAACATGCAAAGTGATCCTCAGCAGAGCTTTTCTATCCTGAAGTTCATTGCAGTCACTTTCACTAGTTGTTTCTCAAGTCTCCTAAGACATTAGTCGCAGGAGACACAGAAAAGATGCATACCCCAACTCACTCCGTAGCAGCAAAATTTTCCACCTTCCAAATATTCCTGACATCTGATCCTACTTCAGATTAGAAGAAGAACAGATGAAAACCAGAGAGTGAAAGCAAACCTTTCTGTTTATCCTGCTCTTTTCTGCTCAGTCTCCTTCAAAGCATAAAAAATGAAATTAACATACAGGATGCTAGAGTCATTATAAATCACAAATTGTCTTGGCATGGCATTGTGTTTGAAGGAATAGAATTGATTATCAGGATTAAAGCACCGGTGCTCTCAAGTAAGTCATGTTCTGCATTCAGTGATTCAGTATGAACTCTGCTTCTAGACAGGATAAATGAAAAAAAAAAATGGACTGCAATATAGTCATGTAAAAAAGGATGCTACAGACAGGCTGGCAGCTCTGCTGCTAAAGGAGCATAGTCTGTGTGGGGAAAGACATGATATTGTATTAATTTAGTTGTAGGAAATATCAAGATAACTGAAACATTATTCGCTTCAGTGATGTTCTGGCAAAAACACCCACAAAACCCACAGACCGGTGGTGAGTAGATCGGTGTGGAGATTTAGAAAACTAATTGTGATTCCATCCATCACTCTCTCCCACACACTCCTAAGTGCCCTTGGTCTCAGTTCTCTCTTCAGCTCTAGTAACTGCACCTCTTAAAACAGTCACCTTTTTTGGACACAGACAGAAGAGTGAATGGAACACCAGGCTCAGCCTTTTCCTTCGCCTTTCCAATGGGACATCTCAGCTTCCCGGGGACCCACATTTGAGGGTTATGCAATTGTACTTACCTTACATGGAAGGGGAGCTTGTAAGAATGCACACATGGACATATAAGCACCCATGAGAGACAGATGGGTAAAAGATAAGAACCCATCAAGCTCTGTTTCCTTGGTCTGCAATGTCAAGAAGCAGATTTCCTCACAGAGGTGTGGAGGAAGTCAGGAAGCTCTCAGCACTAGGCTGTGCTTTTGCAATATGTCCCTCAAACTGTGCAGAGCCATCCAAGGAGTTCCAAGAAGAAGGCTGAAATGTCTAATGCTGCAGAAAATGAAAGACTGTATATGAGCTCTCTCTGCATGTGGGTCTCATAAGCATGATCAAACACGTCCTTTGATACAGGAGAACCAAAGGCCTGAAGACATTTGTTGTTATTTTTTAATATAATCTGTTGCTCAAAAAGCTTGTTTACTGCATAGTTAAGTTGTAATCGAATGAACACTGCTAGAAAGAGAAATGCAACTTTAAAGATTGTGTGTTCAAATATTTACCATTATATTAGATAAAGCTCCCACCAACAATGCAATACTCTTCTGCTTCATTTACAGTCCTTGGTAGTCTACAGTATAACTGTGGCATCCAACTGTGTTGAGAATCTTTCATGAGACCTCAGAGGTGAGAACTTCAGATAATAAAGCAAAGATCCCACCTTGTTACAGCTGCTAAAACAAAGTCTAAATCCAAATCTGTTACTGGCAGTGAAAAAAATTCTTCCAGGCTCTGGTACAAATTGAGGACAGTAGTGTCTTTCATGGTGTGTTATTTAACTATGAAAGTTCTGAGGATCTCTCCTTCCTCTGCCCCATAAAAGCCACATCATCTTCATCAGTGAGCCTGCAGATGAGAAGTGGCAAAGGTGAAGGAGGAGGCAAAGCTGCAGTTAGCATCTGCCAGCATGAAACCGTCCCTTGCAAACTGGAAATGTGGAAACCGTGGGAGGTGAGTATTCCCAAAGGAGGAGGAGGTGCATGTCTTGTCTTTTCTCCTCTTAGAAGCAGCATGCAGTATTGTGCGAACTAAATCAGAAACAAGACTTCTCACCATTACAGCTTCTTCCAGGGCAATTAGTAGCCTTGAGAGTGTCATTCAGCAAGCAGCATGAAAGCCAGAAATATGAGACCAACATAGTCCCAACCTCAAAAACATGCTGCACTTATCACAGCAATGGGTTCCCCCAAAAACCACTCTCTGCCCGCATTTATTAGTTAGTCCCGGTCAGTCCAAGGGGAATTAAATACAGTGTTAGAGGTATGGAGCACTCCTGAGTCAATACCTGAACTGATTGGATTAATGAACCAACCTAAAGCTTAAATAACAGAGCAGGAATCCATTCTCAGTTTTCCCACAAAGACAGGAAACAAATATCAACAATAAAAAAAAAATATTTTCTGGGAAGAGAACCAGACAGAGGAGGACTTGGCAAAAGATCTAAATAATGCATATACTGACTGAGACAATTTATCTTTATTCCTGATAGAGAATGAAGGGAAAAAACCAAGGCCAGGTGTGTATGTTGCCACACAGAATGAGCTGATGGAGTAACACAAGACAGACCCACGTCTTCCACAGTGTCTGCTGCAGGTTACATGGACACAGACTGAGTTTGGAGAATAGGCATCTCTTTACCTTAAACAAGCTTGTAAACTGCTTGACACTTGCTGTAATCATCTGCTGCATTTCAAAGGAGACGTTTTAATTGGTTTTTCCCTGTAGCTTTTCGCTAATGTCTCTGGTGTCCATGTTGTGAAGGAAGCAAGGGATTCAGCCAAAGACTTGAGGAATAACTACCTTTTTATTATTATTATTTTGCACAGATAAGATCCAAAGCAGGGGATGCAGAGATTAACAAGCTCCTCAGAACACCTGGGATAAAAAGAATAGCCTGGCCCTGGTGCAGAGACAGAGACAATCTACAACCCTTGTTCTCTGCCTAGAAAAGGGGATGAACACCAGGAGGAAGGAGTGCTCAATACCTTGCAAGAAGAGAAATCTATCTCCTATCACTGCTCAGCTGCCTGAAAACAAAAAAGCATATAGCAGTTTTCTTTTTTTCCCCTGATATCTTCCCAAAATGTGTTTATTTTACAGTTGTAGCTGCCCCAACTGAGCTCAATTCTGCACCAAAGCTGGAATTGCAAGTTGAACAAGAGCAGGGAAAGAACAGAGGTGTGAGCTTCCATGACGCTCATTATGAGCATCAGATTGAAATTCCTTGGAGCAAGCTCCACCACATATAAGATGTTCCTTTTCATAGTTTCTCCGGCAGGCACTGTCACTTGAGTGACAAAACATACAGTGTATTACCCCATACCATTCTGCTGGTGGCAAACTTACCCTGGAATTTCACTCTGAATGCTAACATAGTGGTTTTTCTCTGGAGTCTGAGTGATTCCCTATTTCACACCCTGTGCCTCCTCCTTCTGCTGGTGTTTGCCTGAACTACAAAAACACATACAGTGATACCATGTGTACAAAGTCTCCCTGGCAATTTACTAGCAGCCAGTCTATCCAGTCTATGACTATTCAGCTAGGCTTTGTCTTTGCATAACTCTTTCAACTTCCAGCGTCTTAGAGCCTGCTGTGATCCACCTTCCTGGGTGAAGTTACTCTCTGGCAATCAATAAAGCTGATGGGGTGCTGGGCCTCCAAGAGATGAGAGATGAGCCCACCATGTGTCTTTGCCCATCTGGGGCTGTGATTGCTCAGGGAGTGCTATCCCAGACCAGTGGCCAAGTGATACAACCAGCAGTGGGTAAAACAAGCCTGTCACATGCAGAATCACAGAATCACAGATTGATATAGGGTTGGATGGGATCTTTTAGAGATCATGTAGTCCACCCCCCCTGCCAAAGCAGGTCCACCTAGTGCAGGTTGCACAGGAACATGTCCAGACAGATTTTGAATGTCTCCAGAGATGGAGACTCCACCACCTCCCTGTCCTCATGTTGATTGTGGCCATTTGAAACCCTTCCTGTGAGCCACATGGGGATTCCTTTAAAACTCATAATGAGATGCTGTCTAATCAAGATCCCCAGTGTCATATGAGAAGTTGAACAATAAACTGTTAAGCCAAAGAGAAAATGGCTCTTTCTTACTGTTTCCTAGGGCAGTTCCTCTTCCTAACCCCTAAAATAAACCTTGTCTTTCATTCATCAGCAAGTTTTACCAATACTACAGCTGTTGTACCCCTGTTTGCTTTAAACTGGTCATCAGAAACAGACTGGGTTGACTGCATCATTTCAGTGCCTCCTGTTTTCCAGGCCATTTTGCCAAGGGTGGGCCATGCCAGCACCCCATACCATGGCACCAGTCTGAGTGAACACAGCTAGAACCAGCTTTAGCTTATGCTTGTTTCTGAAGGACTGCAAAATACCTCCTCACCTGCAAACTGACAAAGTGTGAGTTTGCACAGGTGCTCAGTCAGAGCTCTGAAATTTCTAAGTAAGTGCTTTTCTTGTCTGCAATATTCCTTCAGCAGCAGTACAAATAAATGTTCAAGGATGCGTCAAATTCCATCCTCTCCTCAGGTTCCTCTTAACACTTGTCCTGAACTGGATTTTATGTGTTATACATAACTGGGGGGGGAAGCAAGCCATCAAGCAGAAAATTCTTTTTAAGACTAAATTCTGTTTTGGTTTTTTTTTGTCTGTGAGTGAAGACATTCTCTTCTGTAAAGAACTGACAACATTCGCTTTGCACCAGCTCATAAGCAGACTTAAACCCTCATAAACTGAAGAAGAGTTTGGAAAATCTCAATATATTAATGAAGGGCATCTCACCTTAACACAGAACTCTGTTTTATGTTTAAGTCATAACCAAGTGTAAACTGAAAGTGACTGCAATGCAGCTGTGTCCCAGTCATGAGGTTTAGGTAATTGGTCCTGTGTTCCTCAGTAGAAGATTGACCAGAAGACTGGAGACTTAGTGGTCACCACAAAAGTTGGGCTTGGTATGAGTGACTGACAAGCCACAGCCTGTGAAATGCAAGGGGTCATGCAAGATAATTAGAAAGGCCTCTACCATGGAAATGTATTCATTCATGTTAACATTGCTCTTAGATTAGCCACAAACCCCATCAGGTCACAGGATATGCTGGGTAAATTTGACAAGTAATCAGAATATATGATTATTGGATAAGATTCACTGTTGTTAGAAATGTACCAAATATGTTCATATGCAGTAATTGAAGACTTGGCTTTATGACACCCGATAATTAAAGCATTATTCATTTATCCTTTATGGCCAGTTTATTACAGTTTATTTTTCAAATGCTTCAAGCTATTAAATATGATGAGGAATTAATAATAAAAAAAAGTAAAGCAGTAAGATAATTCTATTGAGCCAAGTCTCATATATGTAATTGATGTTCATTTCATTGCCAGGGGCCAAACGTTGCTTGTTTCGCTGATGTGAATAGCCCCATTGATTATAGTGCAAGCACATCAATAAAGCAGGGCCAAGCCTTCAACAAGATCGTTACATGGTATCCCAAGCTTGAACAATACTGTACTAATTTTAATGGGATATTAATTCTCAGGGAATGCAAAGTATTAATGTGACCCTTTTACTTTATAGAACCAAAAATTAAACACGGTCCACTGTTTTGAGTGTGGGGACGTTAAAGTAACAGCCATTACTAGAAAACCTTATAAAAATAATTCTTAAGGAGTTTGTTAAAACTGCTTGAAAAATAAAGTATTCACTGACAAGTCTCATTTTTTTTTTGGCCGAAGAGTAACCTTGTGAAGACCACTTCTAGAAGCTTTTAAATGAGAGTAAGTACATTAACCAAAGTCCTTTTGTGGAGAGAAGTGTAAAGGGCTGGACTTGCTGTTGCTCTTGTTACAGACTGATTCAGTTTCCTTAAAGATAAAACAAGACAAACTACATAAAAGCAGAGAAAAAAAAAAAAAAAAAAAGAAGAAGAAGAAAAAAAAAAGAAAGAAAAGATTAATGCTGTGTCTATCTCAGATAATGGCTCTTTCTTGTTGCTCACTTTGTTTCAGTAAATTTGACCAGAGTACTCTGTTTTACAGGCCAATCTGAGACTTGGCAGAATTTGTTGCAATACCAGATTCGATAAAGTGCTGCTTGTCCATACTCAGAGTGATGGTCCTAGCTGGCAGATTGAGGGAAAATAGAGGGAGTAAGCAGAGGAGATGAAAAAACACATGAGCAAGAAGGTGAAAAGTGGAAATGCAGATCCTGTATTCTGGATGATATATGTTAACAGGAGTTTAAAGTCTGTGAACACAGCATATAAAGCTCAAACAGGGTGTCCTGCAAATACCTAGGCTGTGTAATCCCCAACCGTCAGGCAGAAATTTCCCAAGGGTACATATTAACTCTGTACTGAAAAGGAGAACTGAAATCCAATCAGCTGTCCAGGGTCACACCACAGAGACATCCTTCTTCTCCAAATTAAGTGAAGGGTATGAGATTATGAGTTACTCCATCCATCTGGAACTTGCAACTCCTTGTATTTCAAACCATGTGTCCCAGATCATTGGAAAACTAGCCTGAAGGACAATCCATGTATCTTATGGAACCATTCTAAAAAAATCTAATAATTACCTTTTCCTAAGGGTATTCTCTGAACCTGTAAATAGCAGTGACTGAAAGAAACTGTAAAGTGTTCAGACTTGCAGGCACCTTCCAGAAATATCAGAAGACATGTTTTTATGTCTGATTAGGAAAAAAATCTTGTTGTGCTCGATTTGTGGTTTTCATAGTAGAATCCAAACACACTGTTCAAATAGGCAGTCGTTATACTCAAAAAGGGATACAGAAAAACAGCAGTCTTACACATGTCCTACAGGTAGGTGAACTGAAGAAAACTTAGTTTTGAGTGCTATTTTTTCATTCCCTAACACCTAAATTATCTGACTAAAATCAACCTGGTTTCAGAAATTCTAAGTTCTCATCATTATCCCTGCATTTCACTGGTAGCTTTCCAAGATGAAGATTTGGTTTAAATAAGAAAAATCACAGCCCAATTCTGTAGTGTTTGGATATGGTGTGGCTGCTCAGTGTCAGGAGCAGGGCTCAGCCAGCTCCTTAATAGCCAGAGCTTTGCACTGTTAGTCAAAGATTCATATTTATGCTGAACTTCATAACCATATCCCCAGACTGCTTGGTGGTATGCTGAGTTAGAATGGAAATAGATGCTTTTCCTGCTGAGTACAGAAGTAAATCAAAAAGCAGCAATAAAATGAAAGCTTTATTGCTGTCTAGCAAAGCTATTTCATATTAAGAATTTAGTATATAAAACTGTAGTCATGTTGTGCAAAATATTGGCTATACTTTGATAAGAAGCCAGTGGTAATGGCTTTCTTAAACAATTTAATTTATTTTATACTGATTGCAAGACCTAACAAAACCAGCAAATCTTGGCTGTGCATGCATAAAAGAAAGCATAATGAAAAGCTGCAAAAGGCCCTGTGAGTTTGCCAGTATCTGAGCATGTACAAAGAATCCAGCAACAGCAAAGAGCCTGAGCAGAATGAGGGAAAAATGAGTAGTTATAAGTAAGCAGAGTGTGGATACCAAGAACATTGAAACTTGGCTACGCTTTATATGTGTACAGGTGCAACTGTCATCTGCAGCACTAAGGAGACATAGAAGAAAGAGTTCTGCCTTGCTGATGAGTTATATTCTTTCTATCATGATAAACAAGCAGCTAATGAACTTACGGCAATGAATATATCTGATCTCCTGACCTTTTCCAAATGACAGTAAAGCACAAGTGTCAGGCAAAGAGTGCAAAGGATGCCATCTCAGTACTTTTATTACTCTGTCACCAGGCAATAACAATTAAAAGCTGAAGCAGGAAGAAATTCTTGCCTCAGAGGGCTCATATCCCAAGGGCTTACTTTTACAAAAATTCACGCAAAAATTAATTCCTTGTTCTTTAGGTGATTTTTTTAAATAGCAGCATTGTCTTGCATGAGCAGAACCTGATGTCACAGAATCACAGAATCTTCA
>VZTM01027987.1:0-16523 GCA_013400555.1 Jacana jacana | reverse complement strand
GTGAAATAAACTGCTTTAAGGGAGCTCTTTGGTCAGAAAGGAGCAACCTGGATGCTTTTGGAAATGCTGTCAAAACACTTATTAAACAGCAATATTTTAACTTGCAAGTTTGGATTTAGAGATGGAAAGGTCAAGTTATCATCATGTCTCTCAGGGGAGTGAAGTTCCTGNCATCATGTCTCTCAGGGGAGTGAAGTTCCTGTTAGACTTCTGCCTAACTCAGAAGTTCTGAGTAGATGATTTAGAACTAAGTTATAACTAACTAGGACTATATTTTTCTATCACCCTAATTCCTGCCCAACCTTTCATTCAGTTCTAATTAGTTTTAAATAGTGGTTGGAGTCAATACATTAGCAGTTAACCATCTGGCTGTTGATGGCTTAGAGAAGAAAAGTACAGTTAAGGGTAAATTTCAGAAATAAATTTCCTCTAAAACTGGCTTTTCCAATATTTGTCTTCTCATTGTAATGCCTTATCTTGCACTTTCATTTTTCTCTGTTGGATACCTGTGTCTGCTGATTTAGTAATCGAAGAATGTCATTATGCTAACAATACATTGAGATAAAAGAGCATTGCCACAGAAAAAAAAAAACCACCATAAAATTGCAAAGAAAATATGATTTTGAATCCTTTTTGCACGCCTTTCAAGTCTGTGAATTGGTATACGTGGGAAAATTTTCTTTTTTTATTGCTCCTTTCTTTTTAAAGATGAGTATAGTAGTCGCGAAAAATCTTAAGGCTAACAGGAATAGATATTTTCAGTACCCAATCTGCCTCAAAATTTGCATCTGTTCTTTTTCTAAAAAATGGTGTGGTTCTCTGGTGTACCTTTAAATCATTGATGGATAATGACCTTTAGAATATATAAAATGGTAAATGCAGAACGACATGATACTTTAGCGACTATGACTTAGGCTGCAAATACTGAATTGAATCATGATTAGGTGAAATAATGTGGTTCATTAAGTAAAATGATCTGGTTTTAATCCACTGAAAGGATGTATGAATTACTAAATCACTCCAACTGTGGTATAACTTACAATACTACATCCACACTTCTGGATGAAGTGGACACAAATGTCACAGAGGAGAGCTTAAGTAGGATCAGGTTAACTAGCTATAAATACAAGAAAGAAAACAAACAAACAAAGATGCTTTAAAGAAGAAACCTCACTGTTCTTTTCTTTTTCATATGAGTCACTGAAAAAGGTAATTGTACCTGCAACCTCTGACTTCAATAAACCAACATGCCATACTGCTTGTGATTCAAGGTCACTACAGGAAAAGGATGAATTCATAAAAAGAGGCTGCTTCTGACTTTAAGTCTAGATAATTATAGAGGAACAGGAAAACATTTGTTTTTCTTTCTGATATACTTCACGTGTCTTCCAGTCCACAGAGCTACTCAGGAGGAAATATGCATTAAATCCACAGGAGGACACATGAATCCATAGCTTTCATATGGGACAACTCATTCTCCAGTCCCTCTGCTCAATACCTAGGAACTAGACCATTGATCTAGGTTTCTACAGTGTACCGGAAAACCAGGCTATCGTGAGGAGAATACACTAAAATGTTAAGAAAACATACCATTCAAATAATTGTTTGCCCCAACTGATCAGAAGGGGTGCTTTTTAACAAATTGTCTTTCTGACCTCATTCATCTTTCATTTACAAGAGAGAGTTTCCATTGAAGTATAGCCTGGAGAAGCAGAGTGTGGTGGATTGAAAACTGGCAGAAACGCTGGGCCCTAGGCTGTTGTGGTCAGTTGCACAAAGTCTCAACAGAGGACAGTAAATAGGGGTGTATCTCTGGGTCCAGTCTTGTTCAACATCTTTAGTCTGGATGATGGGGTCGAGTGTACCCTCAGCAAGTTTGCTGATGACACAAAACTTGGAGGAGTTCCTGGTATGCCATAGGGTTGTGCTGCCATCCAGAGGGACCTTGGCAGGCTGGAGAAATGGGGTGACTGGAACCTCATGAAGTTCAAAGAGGGAATTGTAAAGTCTTGTTCCTGGGAAGAAACAACCCCATGTACCAATATATGCCAGGGACCATGCAGCTGGAAAATAGGTTGGCAGAAAAGGACCTGAGTATCCTTGTGAAAAATAAGTTGACTGTGAGCCAGCAGTACGCCCTTGTGGCAGAGAAACTAATGGTATCCTGAGGGGCCTTAGGAGGAGTGCTGCCAGCAGATCAAGGAATGTGGTCCTCTCTGGCACCAGTGAGGGCATACTTGAAGTTCTCTGTTCAGTTCAGGGCTTCTCAGTACAAAAGAGAGATGGAACAACTAGAGAGAGTTCAGCAAAGGCCCATGAAGATGCCTAAGGGGCTGGAGCATGTGTCCTATGAAAAAAGGCTGAGAGAGATGGGACTATTCAACTTGGAGAAGAAAAAGCTTGAGGTGGGGATTTTCTCAATGTACATAAATACCTGGAGGGAAGGTGCAAAAATGACAGACCAGACTCTTTTCAGTAGTGCCCAGGGACAGAACTGTGGGCAATAGGCACAAACTCAAGTGAAGGAGGTTCCCTTTCAATATATCGAGAAACACTTTTTTTTTACTGTGAGGGTGACTGGGAACTGGCACAGTTTCTCCAGAGAGGTTATGGAGCCTCAATCCTTGGAGATATTCAAAAGCTGCTTGGACATGTTGCTTGGCAAGCAGCTCAATGTGGCCTTGTGTGAGCAGGAGTGTTGGGCCAGATGACTTCCAGAAGTCCTTTCCATCTTTAGTGATTCTGTGATTCTGTAACTCTCGCTCAGTCATGTGTATTACGCTGCCCAATGTTTTTTTTTCCAAAACAAATTGTGGCTACTCCCTTTTATTCTCTTAGTCAGTGGTACTATAAATTACCTGAGATACAAGAGATCTGTTCCTACACAATCTGTTGATGTCAAAATTGTTTAGATAGCATTCTACAAGGTATTTTGGGACAGAACTCTCTAGAAAACTCCCATGAAGCTGTTAACTTTGTGTGCAATACCATTGAGTCAAAGAAAACAAATAGGAGAAAAGCTTGTTAGAGTCCATTGATCAGATTACTCACTCTGAGATGATTGCAAATCTGCTTCCTAAACCTATTTTTTCCAAATCCAATGGAAGGACTCAGGGTGTCAAAAATTTTTGGGGAGTGAAAGAGCTTATGAAGATTTGGGGCATACATCTTGGATTTTGGTAGCTAAACAGAGGGAATGAAAACTTTTGGTAGGTCCATCAGCTGAAGAAAAAGTACTGATTACACTTTTCTGGTTAAACATTTCAAAAGGAAATAAGCACAGAACCAAGCTACAGCCCACCCAACACTGGAAAGGATGGCAGGGCTCGAAAACCATGGTCAGACGCTCAGTGCTTCTCTACTTATTTTTCTCTGCATATGTGGCTATACAGTCTTTTAAGAAGTGCTTTTACATACAGAACAATGGCTGAAGTGCTTCACAGCATCTGCAGGCTCGATGGATTGCATCCTCCTGTCTCTTCACTGTGTGTGGGATTTACTGATTGCACAAGATGTTTTTACTTGATGTGAAGGATGGTTATTACTGTGGAGGTTATTTAGGCTTTAATTACTCATTTCCCTTCATTCCTCTCTCCTAATCTTATCCTTTTCACTAATGTTTTCATTATTCCTTCCTTTAGAAAAATCACTTAGTATTCCAGTCTGTAATACAGCAACTATAAATGTATTCCTTTATTTATCCATCCACAAAGGAAGAACCTAATTTGATACAAAAATCAGCAGCAAATTAGAAACTTTGACTGTCATCAAACAAAGGAATGGAGACAGACAAGCAGAGAAAGAGCCTCATGGTTACTATTCTTTCCCAGCAGATAAGACATCTGAACTCTATTTAATATTTAATAGTTTATTCGAAGTGCAACAGCAGAAAAAGAGATTAAGAACATCCAACTACACTAAGTAAAGTAATAGTATTAGGATATTATATGGGTTTAAATAACATGCAAAGAAAGAATTTGAATACAGATCTCCCACAGAGAAGGGAGAAAAATGAATACATAGGATAAGTAATAAAGAAGACAGTGGTACTATCTTCACTTCTATCAGTGCTCCTTTGCTTTTGTGTTAAGATTCTGTGTGTGAAAACTCTAAATTTAATGTCTTTCTTATTATAACAGGACCTTGGAAATTCTTGTTTTTTACATGGGGATGTACCCATCCAGTCCCATCCCTCCCTACAATGTGTTTCTGACAACTGACTTCTTTCAGAATAGGAAATTGCCTATTAAAATTTAAGTGTACTTAATGGATATGCACAGTTATTTTGGCAGGCGGGGGGAGGAGGGGGGGCGTGAAGGTGGGGAGGCACTGGCTGGTTGGTTGACTGAATTTAGTTTTGGTTAAGCCAAAGTAATAATACAGTAAGAAAATCCTGCCATATTTAGGCTGATTTCTAGAATGAATAGCATTTCTTGTGTATCACAGAGCAGCCTGATATCTTTCACAGACCCAAGATAAACCATAATACGGACTTCCATTCAAAACTGCTTAACTCCTTACTTCCTTGGGTTCTCACCATATCTGCTAGGAAAATTAAAGTGCCACTGGTGACCTAGAACACAAACTGATGCAAATTGTCTGTTGCAGAGATCAGCCAAGAGGGTGGCACTGACTGAAATGAAAATAATTAAAAGCTGGACTTCTACAATGAGCTTATTAAATTTTAAAAGTAATTGTTATAATAGCTCAATAAAAAACAGACTTGGTTATTCCTGATGTCATTTTAGAATAATGATTTATCTGTGATGGATAATATGAGGTGAGTAGGAGCAAGGTTTTATTGTATAACTGCAGTCACTTATTTAATTTGAAACTCTTGGGGATTATAAAAATATTTCAGAGCAGCTAAATGGATAATGATAAGGCCAGTATATAACCACTGACAGTACTGTTTGTGGGAGGAAAGGCAGTCTCACAAGAACAATAACTGGATTTTGGACCTATCACTCCCGAGTCAGTTCAGACCAGGCCAGGTCATAGTTGCACAGTACCGCTTAAGTTCCTTTACTTAATGTCCCCATTTATTGCAGTCATCTGCCCACTATTTGCTGAGTATTAAGGTCCCACAAGACTTTTTAGTGCTATCACTTAGTGCTATTAGATGTAGCTAAGTAGAAGCTTACTTCCAACCCATCCTGGTTCAGTTGTCCTTGTAATAAACCAGTTTAACTCACTTAGAGAGCCGAGAAAGGGGAGCCGCCTGAATGATGGTCAAGAATCCTTGCTCTGATCCTCCTTTCTCTGTATGGTGTCCTCAGTGGCCTCTGACTTCAGTTCCAAGGAGTGGCTTCCCTCAGTTTAACCAACATTGTATATAAAACTGCATGGCCAAACTGTTCAGAAAAAGTAATGAAACTGCTGTTCAGTAGTAGGAGGCTCAGTGGTACAAGGGACAAGGCTTTGACAGAGGCCAGAGTAAGGTTATACAACCCTAATACTTTAAATGCAGAGTTGAAATGCATGTCTCCAATTTAGCATTCATGTTGTATAGTTTTCACGCACGTCACACATATACATATGTATGCACACCTAAACATGCATAAACATTAACGCTCACTATGCCTCTCTCCCTGTACTCTCCCTGTACTTCTGCAGCTAATTGCTGCAGAAGAGACAGAAAGAGATTATTTTGCTTAAAAAAATAAATAACTTAAGAACTTCAATAACGCACCAAATGTGTTTGTATTCAGCGTAGTACTCCAGAAGTAGTATGTAGACGGGTTATGGGCAAAGGTTAATTTACAGACTTAGAACAAGCCATGTCCTTCATTCTTCTTCTATCTCATCCCAAGGAGTACACTGGATGAAAATTTCTCTGCTTTAATATTCACATCTTTTTTTGGCCTGATGGAATCTGGTTATAACAACCTGTTTCTCAACAATAAATGTACATATATTTTATATGAGGCCTTGCTAAGACCTAAAATTACAGAACAGAAAGTTGGTTCTGTTCTATTTCAAACTGTGACTCTCATGGAGAACAGTTTATTTTCAATTATTTGAAACCTCTCTGTGATGAATTGACCTCGGACGGCTGCAAGGTGCCCACCAAGGGTCAAACCACTGCACTGTCTAGATTTTTAATCTAAGTATTCAATTATTACAGTGGTAGAGGAATGTTTAAATAGTAGATACATCAATGAGTGAATATATGAAAAAAGGTATTGATTTTTAAAAAACTAGGCCTGTAGCTGAAGTGATCATAAGTTTTATTGCAGTTGCTATAGTTCAAAGTTCATTCCAGGCACTTTATTAAAAGTAGTCTTGCTTTGTAATTCTTTATAAATATCACTTGTATTTGATTTCAGATACATTACCAGATACTTTTAGCTTGTTCATCTAAACACTCCAATAACATGGAAGGGGAAAGAGAGGTAAATACAAGGTAATATAAAATTAATATATGCCATAGTTTCAAAAAGTTTAGCACCAGACCACTACAGGTAGTCTGCCTCTTGTTCACCATATATTACAAACCCAATATGTTTAATTCATTAAGTCTTTTGTTGGTCCCAGGTAATTGTGCCTGACTTTGTTCAAGTCTACCTTTTCAAATGTCATTCAGGTTTGAACTGGAGACACCAAAGGTCTACTCCAGTGCTACGATAAACACTGTGTTGTTTTTAACACTTATTTGCAACGTAATCAGTTAATTCCTTTCTTGAAGAAATAATAAAAAGGCTAACTCTCGTTTTTCAAATTAATTAATTTTCTCTAACTTCCAAAATAAGTTTCCAACTCTTTTCTGAAGTATCTCCCATTTTTCAATGACCTTTTAAAATATCACAACAAAACTGGACACAATGTTCCAGCACTGTTCTGACTAATAACTTGTACAGAATAATATTACTTCTCTATTTCTGTTTTTAGTTTTCTCTTTATAGAGCAATAACAGCAAATTCTAGGACTTTTTATCTTATCTTTTTTTTTGGGGTTGTTTCTTTTTGGCATTAAGTTCTTATTCATTTGAGTTTTCTAAAAACCAAGAAATTTAAAACTTAAATCCACAAAACCTCTCCACAGAAACCTTCATGAAATGATGTTTTCCCACTGAAGATTTCTTGTCCAACATCTGACCTTAAAAGGTATTAACTCCATAAATTTTAGAAATTACTAAAATTTCTTTATTGAAATCAAAGCTTTTGAAGTACATAATCTAGTTCAAAGTCAAATATCTTTCATCAGTTTTACTGTTACATTTTGACTTTACAAAATTTGTGATTTAATTAAGGAGTAAATTCAAGTTTTCTGTACAAGATGAGTTTTGCACAGGATCATTTCTAATTGCTATGTATTCTTATCCTTTAATTCACTACCATCTTTCTCTTTTTTTGCCTATGTTTGGGGATTATTTGACTTGTAAATGTTTGGTTCATCCCATCTAGCCATACTAAATACTGGTATAACACCTGTACTTTTCTAGCTACTCTGCAATTTAAAAAAAAACAATATAACACAGCAAAATTAGAAAAAAAAAGTTAATCTCTGGTATCTTTTGCTCAATATTCTGTCTACTATTGGAAATATACTTTAATAAACATGAAATAAATAATATTTTTATTTCCCACACACTCATTACTGGATGAATGACAATTCCTCTCTCTACTGCAGTTAAGAAGATGTAACATTATATTAGGGAGCAGCAGTGGTTCAAACCCCTGGATATAAAGACTGTCTTCAAAAGATGCACATCAAGAGAACACACATTATTAACAAGATATGGGAGTACCTTGGAATATCCCTGTGCTCTTAGATGGAAAGAACCAGCTTCACCTCTAGAAGTTTTGTGTATCTGTACCTTAAATAGTACTTTTCAAATTAATGTGTTTAACAAATTTAAACTATGTTCAAGTAACCAAGTTTGAGCTAATAGCTGGGTGTCTGGAGTCACATTTTTAGCAGCTAGATTCCCAAAGGAAAATGCATCTCACTTGATATAGGAAATAACTACACAAAATCTGTTGGTTTGTTTTTATTTCATGGCCTAGTGCAGTTGTATTTGTCAACCAACATTAATAAGAATGAATTTAAGTCTTATAGTAGCATCTTTATTCTAACTTAGTTACATGTCTCACCTTTGCCTATGGTAACTCTCCCGTCTGTTAATTTCTTTTCTCCTGGGAGTTTCAGTTCCTAAGTATATGTCATTTGCTTTACTACAGCACACATTTATCTTTTGATCTTCAGCTATATTTATTACCTGGATGAAACCAGAAACATCTGATTAACAAATGATGACAGACCACGTCACTATAAATCAAAGAAAATCAACTTTCTGAGGATTCAAAGACAGATGAACACGTCAATGAACCAATATGTAGAACACCTTGAATTAATGTAAAATTCTCTCAGAGTCACAGGTGGCAATCCTGTAAGCTAGCTACAAAAAAACCCCAACATCAAATCACATACATTTCAGTATATCATTTGTGGATTTATTTTTTCTTTTAGCTTACACCTAAATTCTTGAAAATGTCAAGTTTTGTCTTTTTCTGTCTCATTTTACCAACACTTGTTCACCTGATGGGTTTTAGCACCTTGTCTATTTTAATTTCTGTTGATAATGCTCTTTACTTTTGTTGTTGTTTATTTTTTTACTACTACAGCAGTCATTGTCTTCGCTCCTAGGTACATTGATCTTTTGGCAATTTTTCCACATATTTTCTTTTTCTTTCTTTCACCCAAGTCATCTTGTAGCACACTCAATTCAAAAGTAGCCTGAATTCAAGTATATAATTTCTAAATAGTCTTTATCTACAAAGTAAAAGGGCTCACCTGATTTTGCCTATGACTTTCTGCTATTTGCTGAAGAGGTAAAGATTCTATATGCTGCTGTGCTCTATTTGATCTGTGCAACAGTTCAAAATCTTCCTAGGAATCTGTGCATTTTTATTAGGCTGGAAGGAATTTTTTTCGCTCCCTCTCTGCATAATTTTACATACTGCTTTTGTCATACCCACAGACCATTTCTTATTGCACACACAACTTCCATTGGAGAACTGCATACTCAGCACACTGCAATCTATCATCTGCAGACAGAGGAAGACAGAGTAGGAAGGAGACTCCTTTCATTGCCTCTGTCTGCTATATTTCATTCTTTTTCAAGATTTGTGGGATTTCATTTTTATAAACAGCAAGTGACACGGCAAAAAATGTGTCAGTTCTGTCAAATGCAGCTGTCTCCATCACTTCAAGGAAATTTGCTTCCACATTTATAAAGACTGAAGTAAAAACCAAAGGCACATAGACATTTCCATACTCAGAAAAAGAATCTGTCTCAGTGTGCACAGAGGTTTTATACTCCGCAACACTTCAGGAATGCTTGCCATCCTCTCTAACTGGGAAATACAATACCTGTATGTCTCTTGTTCTAGAATATACACTAGGTTCACTCTATTCCATGGAATCAAAGAATCATAGCGTGGTTAGAGTTGGAAGGGACCTTAAAGACCATTAAGTTCCAACCTCCCTGCCATGGGAAAGGACACTTCCCACTAGAGCAGGTTGCTCAAAGCCCCATCCAGCCTGGTCTTGAACACTCCCAGGGATGGATGGGGCTTCCACAACTGCTTCGGGCAACCTGTTCCAGTGTCTCATCACGTTCACAGTAAATAATTTCTGTCTAGTATCTAATTTGAATCTCCCCTCTTTCAGTTTAAAACCATTGCCCCTCTTCCTGTTGCTACAGTTCCTGATAAAGAGTCCCTCTCCAGCTCTCCTGTAAGCTCCCTTCAGATTTTGGAAGACTGTTATAACGTCTTCTTGGAGCCTTCTCTTTTCTAGGCTGAACAACACCAACCCCAACAGGCTGAGGCCTGTCTTCATAGGAGAGGTGCTCCATCCCTCTGATCATATTTGTGGCCCTCTGCTGGACCTGTTTAATTTGAGATATTTAACTCAGGCACCTTCACAAGGGCCCTGCTGTAATGTCTTTCTAGAGTGAATTGGGGGGCAATGTAGGCACTGTCATAGCTTTCTACATTTTCAATATGCCAGTTCTAGAATTGCCTTGACTAGAGAAGCATTTTAGGTTTGTGTGCTCCTAACTTGTTTATAAAGATGCTTGAAATTTAGGTTGCATGAGTGTGAGCTGAGAATCACTTGTGATTTGGTATTTCTGGATGCTACTAAAACTTAAATCTCTGCCTGTGGTAGTTTTTAATTTAATTAAATTTCAAGTCAAAATTTAAAAGCTTTTTTTGAAAAATACTATATAACAGCAAAGACTACAAAAACATATTAAGCAAAAAATAATTAAAATAATTAAAAGCTTTGTAATGCCTTTACATCGTTGTATCATAGCTGATAGCAACAGGTAAAAGAAAGTACTGCTTATTAAAAATGTACCCATTCTATTTTAAAAGCTAAAATTGTGCAAAATATTATTTTGGGGGTTTTGTTCCAACATTTTGTAAGTGATCAAAATGTTGTTGCTTAAGCTATTTGCCCAATGCATTCTGTCAAGTAAAATTGCTGTTGAATAGATGTTGAAAGATTAATTTTCAATATCAAAAATATTGATAAATTTACAATTACAAATACTCTGACCATTAACATTTCATTTTTTGATGTCTCCAGAGCAGCTGTAATGAGGATGGACAATGTTGGGCAGTTTGAATTTTGCGTATTAAACTACAGTTTAATATGAACATCTGAACACTGGATTTACATCAGTGAGAGATGAGGCAATTAACCTCCTGAAAGGAGTGCAGCAAAGACGCTGAGGATGTGTCCTAAGTACACACAGGTGAAGATACTGAATTGTTTTCGTTATTTCTGTGTGTAGTGAAAAGCATTCTTGAGGTGGTTAATAAATTAGTTACATTATGTTGAATTTTCAAGATAGAATGATACTCCAAAATATTTCTTTGTCCTGCACACTTATATCCTTTATTGCTTTTTCAGATGTTCACGTATCTATCATTTAGGTGCATGATATTATATATATGATGTTTCTGAAAATTAAATTCAAATTAAAATACAAGTCAGTTAAAGATGAGTATTCATGTGTTCTTAGTTCAGCTAAACTTAGCCTGGTAAACAGAAATAAGTAAAAGGGAACACCACAACAACTGGGTGGTGTTTGTTTTCTCTTACAACTTAAGAGGACAACAGCCACCCCCCCCCATCTTCGAAGCACATAGATGACTTCTAGATAGATATGCAAAGTAGCCATTTGAAGATATTTCAATAGAAAACATCTACAAGATCTACACACAATGGTGTAACACAAAACCCTCTTCTTACTTCTGTAATGAAATGTTTATTCTGTTTATAAATATGAAGACGAAGGTTATCTTATCATTAGGCATTTTAGGAAAGTGAGCACAGAAGCATGTCTGGTATCTGTGTACTGTCAAAAAAAAAATAATAATCTCATTTCATTAACAGCATTCACTGGAAATGTCACGGTATCAACTTTTATTTTTGGCTGAGAAGATGCAAATGTTTCTAATAAGATCTTTTTTGTCCTGAGTTAGCAAAAATGAATGCACCCAATGTAATAACACTACAGAAAATCACCATGAAAAGAGGATGCTGTTATCATAATAAAACAGACACTTTAAAGATATTCTACTCAAAGCCTTTATTTCTCTGTACAACGTTGACCCGCTGACAATGAGGATCAGTTTTTAATGCATTTTGTGTTAGTACTTTGTGTCAGGAAATCCCAATGCTCTGCAACAAGCCCTCATACTTACAGGTTAAGAAAAGGGATGAGATACTGCTGAAGGGGGACTATTAATGCTGCTGATAATACACAGTAAATCCAGTAGATCTGGAAAAATTATTGATATTGGTATTGACCATTTCTTTTTGTTTCACACATGAAATATTTCTAAAGAGCCCTTTCATTTTAGCTGCATTTATTTATTCTTGCTGTCTTCTGCTGTTTTCTACTTCAGTCTGTCCTGAAGTAAAACATAACCTGAAAAGCAGTTCTGTTTTGTACTCTAATTGTCAATCAGACCCTTTATAAAAACATTCTTCAGAAAACAGAGCCTTAGGCAGAGGAAGACCAACTTCTAACACAACTGTCTTGAGACTGCAATTTTAATGGGATTACAGTGTGAAGAAAGAGAATAGGACAAAACTATGAGGAATAAATAACTCTGGAAAAGATCTATGAGGTCATTGTTTCACAGGGTTTTTTTGGGGGTTTTTTTTGTGGGTTTTTTGTGTTTTTTTTTTTTTTTTAATAGCCCAAGATGCTCACCAGGGAGTGAAGAGCACAGAATTGTGTTTTCCCTAGTGTTCTCTCCCTCAACCCCGCATCTCCTCCCCCCCTCCCTGACTGTTTAAAGAAAAGTTTTGAAAATGCTTGGAGTATCATTTCAAAGCCAAGTATCTTCAATTCCTTGGAATTCTCCTTTTGTAGGCATACATGGTTATGTTTGGAAGATTTTTTACATTTGAGTCTTCACATTAAATACAATAGCTTAGTTTCAAAAATAGGGTTGGAGAGTGTGCTTACCAAGAGACACCTTTAGCAACCCCTCTAAAATACACAACTGAGACTACCTTCTGAATGATGACACGACTTTCTCACCTCATGAGTGAGTGCTCTGCCATCATATATATCAAAGGTACATCTTCTTTTATTGTGTTCTATATGGGTCACTTGCACAGACCACTTTGGTTAAAAAAGGAAAAAAAAAAAAAAAAGTAAAAAGGGAAGAAAAAAAAAAGAAGGATAAAGCCATGAGAATATTTGAACAATGAAATAAAAATGGATGGAGACTTGCAAACTACAACAACGTGTTTGAAAGAGATTTAAAATCATGTGAGCTCCAGGCACCTGCACAGACTGCAGGTAGCTTCCTCCCCAACATGACGGCTGTTCTTGTGCTGAGACACAGATTTCACTCCATGCATAATGCTTGGGGGAGCACATAGCACCACAACCTGGTGGCCTTTACGGCCTAAATTTCTCTTGACTGAAATACAAAGTGAAATCTTAGTGCTGCTGAGTTATCTGTAAACTTAGTGGAGAAAAGTAAACAGCTCTAGTTGTTTACTTACCAAAGACCTGAATTGCCTACGAAAAAAAGATTCTTTATCTCTCTGCTCACAGCAGAGGGCACAGATGGCTCCACTAAATCACCAAAATAAGACGGGATTAATTTCAGCTTCAGGGTTTATCAGTTAGGTATGGTAGTCTTTACATTTTAGACTTGTAGGTCTTTATTTGGCTCTGATGCTAAGGATCAGATGCCTCTGTATGATCTGTGCTTTATGTTCCCATCATAGCCTTTCAAGCTCTACTCAGTGCAGCTGAGGGTTTGATACACTTGATGCGTCACTACCAGTGGGATGTAAATGTCTATCCATAGGTTTTTCGCATCATTTTATGTGCTGCTTCACACTCTTGGTGTCTAGCTACTCCTCTAGAAAGGCAAACGTCTTTCCAACAGCCCTGTGCAGAAGTTTGAGATGCTCCAGGGCATTCTAGATAGCACTTGACATTAATTTTCAGAACAGCAAAACTTTACCTCAAATGCCTGCTTTAAAGCAGGCTGAAACACTCTAGTGCTATTGACTTAGGCTCCTAGCTCACTGGTCTGTACACATTTCAACACAGATGTGTGAATATGGAGCACAATCACATCAAAGACTCACTTCAACACACAGAGATGTTTAGTGAGACCATCCTTAAATGTCCAAAGGATCTGGGCTGGAAGATCCTATAGTTCGTCGATGGAAAGCCTGTGCCCTTCCAGACTGGCAACTGGAGGTCTGCTGGGACAACTCAAGGCATCTCAAATAGTGCTAGATGCTGACACAGAAGCAGGGAAATCAATCATCTTTGCTCCTGTTCTGTATAAAGAGGTAAAAGTTCTCACTTCAGTGACTTGCTCTGAAAATGAGCATTTAACCAAAACTTTGAAGATGGAAAATAAGGCAAAACAGTTAGGACAGAAGACTGGATTTACACTGCTAGGGCTGCTGGGAGCATAGTAATATCCAACTTGATGCTTAAAATGCAAGTCCCCTCAATTTGAACACAGTTTAAATGATCCCATCTAATTTATTTCTCTTAAATAATTACTAGTTACCAGCAGCATTAACTAGATATAGGAAAACCTGCGACTCGAACAGTTAAGCATATATTTGTTTTCACGAGCAGTGGAACGAATGACTGAATGCATCATAAATGATTCATTATTTCTTCATTCAGAATGATGTTTTCTTAAGCACCTGTTCAAAGTACTCCATCATCAGATATGCTTAGGAGTTGAAATCTGTCCTTTAAAATTCATTCCCTGATGAAACTGGAATGGAAATACAGCAGAAATCACTGAAATATTTGTATCCAGTATGTTAGAAAGCGTATGCAGCCTGGCGATCTGCACGGATAAGAATGAAAATATTTTTCTCATCTATAATGAGAAAAACATAGCTGTTTAACTTTGTTTTTAAGCCAAAAATCTTTGAATCTTTCCACCTCAGAATGCAAATGGCAGTTTTATCTTATCTGCTGTTTCAGTCTCGTAGAGAGAATGAAAAGGAAATAGCAACAGTGCCTGCACAGGTCTTTTTGCACATACTTTAATTCATGAAACTGTATATTATTACATGTTGCCAACCGTTTGAAATTTCATAACTCTGAGCAACATGTTAGGAATCTGTAAATTAGACGCTTTTAAATAGTTACCTTGGAACATTTCCCACACAGTATTAAAATAAAGCATAAAACTAATTCTTGCAGCTTCTATCTGTCTGAGCATCTACTATTCATTAAAGGGGTATAGGACCCTACTCTACAGGAAGTGGGGATGCCGAATAACTTTATTTCCACTTAAAATTTCACTGGACATTTCCTTTAAAATCAAATTATTTTGGTATGGGAGATGAATGTGCTTAGCTCCTCTAACCCCAGCTCTGAGGGAGAGGTGTCTGAATCAAAGTGTTGCATTTCAGCTGACTAATATTTCATAATTGATAGCTTTCCTTTGTTTTCCCCTGTAAGTTATGTGGGTGAGAAGGAATGTATAATGGCTGTGAGAAGCTGGTGACAAGCACAGTGCAGGGAAGGTGGCTGTTACCTTCCTGTGTGGCTCTAATAGTACACCTGAATCATGAGAAATACTGCATATTCAGCTGATGGTTTCTTTGTGGCAGAGAAGCTGTGTATCTCCATTTATGTCGGACTGCAAGGTGGTTTTGTGATGCTGGCCACTGCTCCCTGAGAGTCCATTGCTTCGAAACAGGGAGTAAAACGCCAGTCATGAATTACACACCCTCTTAGTATTCTGGAGTAGTTCAATGAGACCTTCCCAAAATAGCAGTTGGGGCAGAAAACTTTCAATGAAACCCCAGTCAGCGATCAGGGGTTTGTCATTGCTTCTGGGAAGGCCAAGTTTTACTCCAACGCCGTACCTCTCATCGGATGTCCTAATTAAGATAGTGGGAGCTTTTTACATTGTCCTCAGTGGACTCTGGCACAGTTGCACGTTTGATCCTTGGTACTGAATAACAGACGTAAAAGGCCACAAGATTGTTTTCCGAGTTTTGACACAAGAAAAAGCAACATGCTCCAATTCCCCTTCCACACTTTCAAATCTCATCCTTTATTGATATTTAGCCAGGTGTTAGGTTAATTTTGCATCAAAACAGTAACTTCAAAGAGTTCTTTTAAAAAAGAATAAAATGAAACAGAAAGAGAAGACTGAGCTGATTTTCTCTGTCCACTGCCACTGGGCCCGCTGCCCATTTCTTGTCTTTTATTTTTTCATTTGTTAATTCTAATGCAAAAGTGTTTGCACAGCAAGTGTAAGAGGCTTTGGCAATACAAAGATGAGGACAACCTCATTTTTTATAAAAATCAACAAAGAGCACCCACTCACTCTAAGATTGTCCAATGGATACTGTAAATGAATGAGACATTTATTTTTGTGCCAGCTCAACTACCAGTGTCAACAAGATTTGCATATATTTTGGCAAGTGCACTGCACAAGGTGGTAATAAAATAGGCCTTTTATATTTGAGTCTAATTTACTTTAGTTATACTCATTAAAAATGTCGTTTCACATGAAAGGGATTTCAGTAAGGGATACTTTGGAAACAGCAACATCACAGAAACATTTTGGCTATATAGCCAGTATCAAATTTTTTTCCACTGAGAAAGAGCTTTTTTTTTTTTTTGAGAAGGATTTCACAGGTTCTATAAATTTAAGAGTCCTGGCTTTTTTTAGTCACTACTAGGCTTAACATTGCAGGGTTAAATATCACGATTACTTGCTGCTACCAGATGTGTGTTTTTAAAGTGACATAAAATAAGGAATTTCCAAAAACCAACAACCCTCACTTTGAATATTGTGCTATCTTCAGTGACATTACCTACCCAAAGGCTACTCACAGGAAAGCAAAAATGTGCTTTTACTCTATGAAGTATTATTCAGGGTAAAGTCTTTTTCACAAGCAGCGGTGCTGCTTTGGCTGAAGGTATGATTTCAAACCAATTTTCTTTAAATGCGTAGAGAATTGTGTGAGCAAAATGC
>VZTM01027985.1:107331-117615 GCA_013400555.1 Jacana jacana | reverse complement strand
ACGTCTCTGTGATTGCCACCATGTTTTGTTTGAATATCACACAGTAAACATGCCAGGCAGGGGTAAGGAGAAATGGGTATATCTCATTGCTGAAAGGTACGGGTCTCAAGCACATTTCTTACATATTTTATATTCATAGCTGCACAGGTTGCTCATTCAAAAGTTGGTTTCAGGATAAATCTAAAAACCAGAGAATGGTAACTCAATTTAATTTAAACTGAAACTCAGTGAATCTTAATTAAGACAGCTTGTTGGGAGTACTGCAATATTTACTAGCTGCTCAATCCAAAATAAGCTACTGTCCAGTAAGGAATTGCATTCTGGGAATTTCAGGATGTCTGATGATGTTTGTATCTTCATTACCCCTGGGCTGGCAACACTCAATTAGATACAAAGCTGAGCTCATAGAAGGGAACATAAGGAGTTTTCCATATCATCCTTTATTGTGTGCTCACATCTGGGTCAACCCAGAATTAAAAACAAGATCATCGTGTCATTATTTTTCACAAAGGAAGCATATTGTGCACATGTTATTCTGGTTATCTAATGGAAAAGGTTTGGAGTTGATGAGTTGTTTTATTCCCCACAGCCCATACAGCTGTCTCAGAATTTTAGCAAAGTCATATGCAAAATCCAAAACTTTGACTTATTCATATATTTGATATGAATAATGATATCATCACACTAAAACAAATTAATACAAGATGGAAAAAGCAGTTAACTCTCATGCTTCAATGGTATAAATTGTGCCTTGGAAAGAAGGTAATTGGCTATTTTTAGATTTCTTGGACTTTTTCTACAGTAACATGAGAGTTTTATGAGCTCACATATTATTAAAAAAGGTGTTTTGAACTAAATGTTCTTCCTCACCACTTCTTGGGTTGTTCTGTCAGATAGCTTTTGCTTTCAAGATAATACTAACTGAAGGCTTACAGTTCATCATTCACTCTCTTACAAGCATGACAGAAAGTTGAGATATAACCTCAGCAGTGGTTCCAGAACAACTTGTGTAACCTTTGGCTCAAATAAAATACTGTTTTTCCCCTCCTCAATTGTGTAATAAATAAAGGATCAAAAAATAAAGAAATGCAAATAACATTATCAGTGAGAGCAATGAAACCCTGAAACAACTTCTGAGATATCTGGAAGTTTCTTCATCATTAATTACAAATTGATATCTGTCTATAATCTTAAATTCAGCTGCGGTCTGTTGAGCTTTGATCAGGAATTACTGGACAAAATAAAATGAATTTGTTGGGGCTGGAATATTAGTGTGTGATCAGAACAGTATTTCCTATTTTTAAACTTTCTGAGGCAACACGTACCCAAAGGGGGCTTACATATTAACGAAATTACCACTGGAGGTGTTTCACAATCAGTGAAAGGTAAACTTCAAAAGGCAAAATAAAAGGTAATTGGCATTGGAAGAGGCAACACCATAAATTGAGTTTCACTTTAAAGCAGAACAAAAACTTCATCCTCCTCCATCTTCTCACTATCTGTATCAAGGTTAACTATTTTCTGTTAACCTCTGAAATCTATGATTCTACAATAAAGTCAAGCACAAAAATAAATGCTGCAGCTTAATAATTTTTATCAGTTACACATGAGCTTATTCTTTCTTTTAAAGTAAATATTAGGGCATAAGGTCACCAGAAAACTTGACTTTGAAATAGTTCAGTCATCAGAAAAGATTCACAAATATTGCCTTAGAGGAAAGCCCCCAGGGAAGTAACTGGGATAAAAGCCAAAATCTTTACATTCTTCCTGGCATATTTGTTCACAGTCTTAATTTCATTCAATCTGATGGGATTGATGAATGATCCCAATGCTTTTGTCTACACTGGCTCAATCAAATAAGCCTCCTTATACCCATAACCCCAGTTGAAAGTGATTTTTGTAATTAATTTTCTAAAATAAGTGTATATAATTTACACACCATTTACTCCACTGTCTTATTGTCTAATGAAGTAAAAAATATAAATTGAGTCAAAATGAGCTTGCTGGTAACTGTATTTCTTTACCAACTCTTCTCATAGAATTTTTAAATATTGTTTGTCCTTGTAAATTTTCCCACTTGCTCTTTGGTTTCATTTTGCTGTCTTTCAGCACGAGGGGAACAGAAAACAGCAAATGGTCTGTTGTACCTGGAACTGGAAGCACCAGTTTTAGAGATGCTGAAGAGAGCTCTCCCTGTGTTTAACATTAGCCTTCGATGACTGAGTAGACCGCGTAATGTGAAATGGTTTATATGCACAAGCTGATTAGGCATTATATGGACTTTCTTTTGTTAGGCAGTTTGCTAATTTGCATGTTAATATTAGGTTAATTAAAAGAGGGTTGCTGCCCACCAAACCCCCTCTTTAAATGCTAAGTTTGCTCATCTGATAGATGTCTATTTTTCCCAGGTCTCCTAATGCAGATGTAGTGCTCTTGGGAAGGGCAAATGACGCTAGAGCCTTTCATCACCAAGGTAAGCCACTGCTGGCAATTCAGCTTCCTACAGGTGCCTGCCAAGACATCTCAGCACCTGAGCTTCCTCTAGTTTATAGTTGTAAATACAGTAACTACAGTCCTGCTCCACTCTTCTAGAAGCATTGTATTTTCTCTTTTACTGAGATGTGCGCATACGTACAACCTACTATAATTGACGTTTAAATTAGAACTGTTTGCCTAGAGGGGAAGGGGAACTCCATCCTCAGTGACTTTCACCCTTGAAACAGACATGGCTCTGAGATATGAGTTCTGACCTTGAAGCCAAATCTACCATTAAGGCTAAGCTTGCTTTGAGGTAGGGGGTTGGACCAGAGACATCCAGTGCTTCTTTCCAACTGAAATTATGTAATGAATCTCTAACGGTGGCACTTCTGCATTTGTTCTGGGCAGAGGGACTTTGCTTCTATGATATGAACCACTCTTGCTTTAAATAACGTATTTTCTTCTGGGCAGTCACGTCTCTTTTTGAAATACCTTATTTGCATTCTGGAAGAACAGTGTTTTGTGGATTTGAGAGGTGTGGATTCACTGCAAGCAATGCCATGTGCTGTGTTTTAGAAAATATGCCACTGACACAAAATTCACAGTTGATTGTATTTGCCCAGTATCAGATGAACTTCAGTATCGGAATACTGAAGAGTTTTTTCCACCCTTTCCAACTTTGTGATTCCTGTGTTATTAGTTATTAGTAGATGTAGCTTGTTTATAGATGCTGTCTTCTAGGAAATGTACAACAACAAACAGCCCTCTGCTCTCCCCTGCCCTTGTCCTCAGACGCCTTAGTTCATATTAGAACTATTTCCTTTTCCCTGAAGCGCATATATTTTTCATCCATCATTACAGCCAGTGAAAGAATTTTCTCCTCCCACTCTCAGGGTGATTTTGTGTATTCATAAATGACAGTTACAAAATGTTTTGGATAAAAGCAAAGTATGTCCTGCTATTCTTAAGATGTTGCAAATGTTTCTTCAGAAATTAGGTATGAATCTGCATATAGAGAAAGGCTGAAAATAATTTTTACATTTGAAATAGTTGTGTATGTGTACGAGCATTTAACAGAAAATAATCTACTATAGCAGAAGTACCCTACTTTAAAGTTGATGAAGACAATCTGTGATAATTAGGGGAGCAATCTTTTTAAATTGCCAAAATTATTTCCAGAACTTCTCTTCTTGGAGATAATGCATTTTTCTTAATTTGTGTTGTTAAGCTGAAATATTCTGCAATAAGTTACTTTCTTCATTTAACTTAGTAGTTAAACAATCAAGCATTATTAATGATGACATTTCAAGATAAGCATCATTATATTGTCAAAATATACAAACATATATTTTCTAGCTATTTTTGGAGACATTTACTGGTTAAGTATTAAAGATTGTTTTAAGGGACTAAGAAATAAAATAATTCCATGTGCATCATAGGGATTTAACTCTACTTTTCTGATTGTACTGTCTCTGAGGCAACAGGAGCTGCTATGAAAAAATATGCTTTGGCTACAGTCCTGTCACAATGTGATGAATGTTATAAATACATACAATGTTTCAGAAAGTATTTAACCTTTTTTTCCATTGTATTTTTGCTGCTGAGATCTGACTAATATTTTGAATTGAATTTTACATCTGAAGACCTTCCTGTTCTGTAATTTATGATGGGCAGCACTGCTCCAGCCTTCATTAGATAAAAAATTTGCTATCAGAATACTTAATTTTGTCTTCCAAGCAGTGAAAAGTAAAATGTAAATAGAGCATGTCAGTGTGGAATATCCCACCTTTTTGGTTGTGGAGTTTAGCACCACCTTTACACAGGCCTGTGGAGCAGGGCTAGTGCAGCCTCAGGAGGGAAACTGACTGCTGTGGGCTGAGAAGGAAAGCCCCTCTGCTCGTGCCAAACCCACTGCCTCTGCTCATGGTCAGCACAGAGAAATTAAGTCTTGGCTTATGGCTTTTCTTCTGTCATCTACCAGGAGTTCCTGGGTGGCCCAGCTCAGTAAGTGCATCCATGTAAAATAACCATTCTGGTAGAAACAAACTGCAACACATGAGAAAATTGTCCTTTTCCATACAGATTGTTTCAAAATCAACAGCTTTAGCATTTTCTACTGCCTTCCTATATCGCTTTTTTTCTGCTCAAAGAACGTGTTGTGAAGATAAAGTCTGTACAGAGGGTTGTACCACACTCATCCCTTGTACTTTAGGTGAGGTTTATGGAAGCCCTAGGTCTTCAGCTGTGTTCACAGAGCAGGGCTTTGCTGGGGAGAAGCTAAGGGAACATCCATTATTTTATTAGTACTTTCTAGACCAGCAGGAGCTCTCTCCTCACAGTACGGGAAGCTGGCCATATGGCTGCAGGGATACTTTATATTCAGTTTTAGTGCTGCCTATATCCTATATTTACACACAAGAAAAGCTCTGGCTGATGCTTGCTTTCTGAAATTATGTGAGGCAAAGTTGAACCTGAGATGTGGGACCTCCCTTTTCCCCAGCCTGATTTGTCTGCCACCCTTATTCTAAGTTTAAGATATGGGTTAACAGAACGCAAAAGGAAGAATCAGAAATGCTGGCAGTTAAATTAAGCAGCAGAACATCTCATGTTTATTTTTAGATTGAAAAAGTGGATTTTGTTTTCCATATGCTGAAGTTTTGCTGTCAGGACCCAGCTGGTAATGTGCATGTTTTCGAAAACTTTGTGAACAAGTAAATATTAGCTGGGCTTAGGTGGACCTTTAGTTTAGCTTCTGACCCTTTCATGGTTATTTTTG
Source organism: Jacana jacana (assembly GCA_013400555.1). Lineage (NCBI taxonomy): Eukaryota > Metazoa > Chordata > Aves > Charadriiformes > Jacanidae > Jacana > Jacana jacana. Next base: position 112,361 of record VZTM01027985.1, on the reverse strand, counting down.
GCAAGAAAGTTCCATAGAATAATAAGCAGTGGGACTGAAGCATAGAGAAGAGCTGTGCTCTGTGTTGATGAAAGCTCTCTCAGAAGCCTTTTCCAAAAGGAGACCTTTCTCTTCTCAGGATACACTTCACTGTCTGTCACCTCCTAGAAGCAGAACCAAGAGGCAGCTCTATTGCACCTGTGAACCTCTGCCTCTCAAAGCCAGCAGGCCTCAACATTTCCTTTAGCTTCCCTCCCAAGTAACACCCGCCAGATTCAGAAGGTGATGACATGCTACTTCTCAGCATCCCAGAACTTTGGTGTGTCTGAGCCAAAGCTGGGAATCAGAAATGCCTCCTATCCTTATTGAACAGCCAGTTCACCCCAAAATGAAGACTGTATCCCAGAAAGCTTTGAAAGCAGCTTTATGAAATGTTATGAAATGCACAGTACAGTGAAATGTGAATGCACACAGCTGATCTTTGGCCTGCTTATTTTTCTTTCTGGGAGAATAATGTCTGTACACAAGCACTATGTGTTGGACTGCTCATCAGCTGCGAATGTTCCCCTTACGAAGAATCAATCATGATCCTCCTGTACAAGGAAGATGTTGAACGTAGAGGTTTGTGGTGGAATTCAACTCTTCTGGCTTGAGATATCTGTCATGTATACGTCAGCTCCGAGCTCTTTGTCCAGATTACCCTCACTGGCAAAGCAGCACCTTTATGGATTCCTCTCCTCCTAAAGTGAAAGTCTAAAATATTGAATGAATTGCCCATTACGAATGCTCGTTTCTCTCCTCTGGTACTGAAGGGAGTCTAGGAAACGAACACAGATGTTGATACCTGTTTGTTTAAATGTGGACCAGATAGAGAGCTTTGTTACAGTCCTATAGGCTATATATTTGAAAAATCACCTCAGAAAAAGCATTATGGTGTATGGACATGAAATGTTCCTAACCTGAGTGTCTGAAAAAAAAATTCCAGTATGTGTTTTTGTGATACATTCCCAGCATGACCGAATGTATTTAGTCTGTGTCACATCCTGGTTTTAGAGGTTAAGAGGTATCCTAGGCTTTGTATATTTCAATGAGAAACAGATGCCAATCTAGTGATTAGTTGTACTGTGTTGTTTTGTTTTGTTTTGTTTTGTTTTTTTCTGTTTTACCTGAAAACTCCTGACTGTTAAAGTCTCTGACAATTTAAATTTTAAATTTAAAGCCTGATCTACAGTTTTTCAGTTCTTTACTGTGTTATTAGTATGGAAAGCTTCCCATTTTCAGACTTTCAATAAAAAAGGAATTTTTAGACTGGCTAACAGAGCCTTTCTCTTTCTCAACTGTTGAGAAATATCCATCTGTGGTATTTGAGTTGATAATGTAATTAGAGGAAATTCTGGATAAAATGCAAGTTTAAGTTCTGAAACCTTAAGTTTTCCCTATTTTATCTGATCCAGCACAGTGCACTCATTAAGGACATAGCTTTGAATTTCTGCATTGTTTCTATTGTTTTCTTGGGACTTAATCACATTTATATTGTAATTTTATTTTAAAAGGCTGATGTCCAGATCTTGTTAAAAGAATGAAGCTGAGCCTTAGACGGCAACAAAGNTGGGATGGAATACCTGTGCCCTGCTAGGAGAATTAACCCTGTCCCTCCTGGAACCAGGACATTTACTCTATCTGTTTCTGATACATCAATGGGAGAGGAGAAAAGGAAGTAGAACAAAGCCATCCAGATACATTTTTAATACCTATTTTTATGATTCTGCAATAGCAACTGTATAATGAGGCATGTGAAATAGCGTATGTTACATTCCCGGCCTATAATTCCCCAATGCCACAGGTTTGTGCACAAGAAAAACAGTTTTGCCGATTTGTTATTTAAGCAGTTTCCAGATCCACATACCGTTTTGTGGATTTCAGCAGAGTAACTTCTGGTTTGGCTGCTATTGAAATGATTAAGGAAGGTTTCATACAGCCAACTGCTCACAGTAATTTCACTAGAAAATAAAAAGAAAAAAGGAACAAAGCAGGCAACTTTCCTGTGTAATTTCCACTTGTTGGCCATTCTATAGTACAAACATTTCCCCTCAGAGCAGTTTTACAGCTTTTGAAATTGAAATCTTGAATCTGAACTTCAGTCTCTACTGAAAGGAAATCCCAAGACTGTTGCAGGCTTTTCTGCATACACCTGTGTGAAGGGGACTGAGGGACTATTTAGGGACTGAGGTAGTTCAGGGATTGATGCACAGACTCTCGTGCTTTTCACTTTGACGCTGGGTAGGAGAGCTTTCCATGGAGAGCATTTCTTTTGCCCTTCCCATCCCACACAGCCGGGACACACTAATGATCATCAGCACCTAATCCATAGCACACCAGAGATGATATAGTGGTTTTCTTTCTGTCAGCTTCAGTTCCAATACTTTATTTCCCATGGCATAATCAAGACTGGAGGTTCTCCCAGGATGCTCTCTGCAAACTATATGCTAGTAATTACTCCCTTAAGTGGTCTGAAGGCAACCCAACCTGCTGAGGAATGGGCTGCGTGCAGTAGATCTCCAAACAGAAACATTCATCTATCTCAAGGCTGAAGCTTATGGTAGGCAACATGATTTTATCATATGGTTTGCAGCTGTTGATTTATTCTAAGTAGGGATTTAGAGTGAATAATCCTCTCTATTTGCCTAATGCCAAATCATACTGGTATGAGAGCTGGGGAAGGGAATAAGAGATCCATTGCTCTCCAAGCAATTAATGAAATAGGCCAGTAATACTACCTCAACTTCCATGTGTCCCAGTGGCAAAACAGTGGTATAAGTAGAGGTAAAACTGTGGTAGGAGTACGTGTAAAACACAGAATCTCTGAGTCCCAGGCAACTACCCTGTCTACGACAGTATTTTGAGAACTTATTAGTCAGCATTTTTTGTATTTTCTCAGGGTTTGGTAGTTTCTTTCTGGTTTGTTTGTTTTAAATACAGATGTCACTTTAAATTAGAGTATGAGTAAATAAGAGCAAGGAAGTAGAATTCACATATAAAAGAAAAAATAAACAAAAGGGCATTGTTTTATCTTTACAACTGTTTTTTTCTTCTTCCTCTCTTCTGAGCTTAAAATATCCAGCTATAATTAAATATCCTCCTTTTAAAGCAGGGAATTATATTCACAGGATTGGAGAGGCCAAGAGGCAAAGCCAGGATGGGAGAACATAGCTTTCTCCAAGCCCTGTGGTGGGAACCATGGTATTACCTTTGCTCCAGTCTCTTCAGACAGTTTCCCAGCAGGACACTGAGCTACTTGTACACACTTATGCACAACTAGAGCCTATATGCTAAATGAATGTATTCTATAAACTTAATTTTAAAGCACACATAGGTAATTAAAGAGGTCTTCACCATCTTAGGCTGTCTTCTTTTATGACACTGTTCACTTCCTTTTTGGTTTTTCCTAAATCCCCCCCTCTTTTCTCTTGCTGCTGTTTTATAAAGAAGAAGGATTAAATGAGTATCTCCTGTGACTCATGTACATCAAGGATTCTGACATGGCTAGTGCCATTTTCCCTGGGGAACCATCCTGGAAGGGGATGGTTTCTGCAGAGACCTCTGCTCCCTCATGCTTTGCAGTGGGCACCCCAGAATTCCTCCTTTGGCTACTGCCCTGCAAAGTGGGGGTGTTTCCTACTGTGGTCACTGCTGCTGGCTGACAGGGGAAGCAGAGTGCAGCCCTGGCACAGCAGATCCTTCACCATTTGGTCTGCTGAATGATGAAGGCTCTTGTGATGGGATCTCCAGCCAGGCTGATACTTCAGGTCTGTTATCTGTATGTCAGTCTCTCTCAAGAACTCAATAAACATCCTGGTGAAAAGCAGATTACCTTTTAGAAATGTGTAGTTTGGATACCACTCTGTTTTCTCTCCTTGGATTCTATAGGTCTTATTGTTCTTTGGATCCTATAGTTGCACCTAAATTAGGGATGAGTCATAAGAGGTAACCTCTTCCTCCTCCTAGCTAGAGGCTGTCAGTTTCTGGGATAGAGTGTGAGAAGCTGGAGTAAATGCATGATTATAGCATGCTGGCAAAATCTTCTCCTGCTTGGCACCAGGCATCCAAGCATACCAAGGGCAGAGTTGGCATCTGTGTGTTGCAGCTAGTTTGAGGCAGGAGTGCCAGCCTGCTACCCAGGGCAAGAATTCCTCCAGATTGAGCAGTGGGGAGAGCAGGCAGGTCAACCTGCTGGACTTATCCTGCTGGGTCCCAGTCCTACCTTTAGGCTTTCTCAAGAACAGGACTAACATCAGCTCGTGGTAGGATTAAGAAATTCCTCTGATGTGTTGAAAGAAGCAGCAGCTGCCTTCACCTCTCCTTGCTCCCCTCCCAAATATATAAAAAGAGGGTCTGCATAGCATTGCAACAGTGGAACTTCTGGACTTCCAGGTCTGTACTTCATAGCTGCCTTCCAGCATAGTAATACTCAGGTTTCAGTGCCTTATGGCTGTGGCTGTATTTCTGTAAGACATGAAAAAACAGCCTGTGAGATATTTGCAAATGTGCAACTAAAACTGCATAGACAGCTTCCTATGCATGCAGCCAGCAAACAAACAAGGCGAGTAAAAATAAAGCTGGTAAAACCAGAAGAGAAAACTTGTTTTTACTTGCATATAAATGAGTATCATGATCATAGAATCATAGAATCATTTAGGTTGGAAGAGACCCCTGGGATCATCAAGTCCAACCATCAGCCCTACTCTACAAGTTCTCACCTACACCATATCCCTCAACACCACATCTAATCTACTCTTAAACACAGTCAGGGATGGGGACTCCACCACCTCCCTGGGCAGCTGATTCCAGTGACTGACCACTCTCTCCGTGAAAAATTTTTTCCTAATGTCCAGCCTAACCCTACCCTGCTGCAGCTTGCAGCCATTCCCTCTTGTCCTGTCGCTCATTGCCCGTGAGAAGAGACCAGCACCAACCTCTCCACAATGCCCTTTCAAGCAGTTGTAGAGAGTGATGAGGTCTCCCCTCAGCCTCCTCTTCCTCAAACTAAACAA
>VZTM01027985.1:0-106990 GCA_013400555.1 Jacana jacana | reverse complement strand
CAAATGCTTTGCTAAGATCCAGATATATTATATCCACTGTCTTCCCCCCAAAATGATGCTGATGATGCACAAGAAAATTGAGAGAGTTTTTTTTCGTCTTCAGAGAGTTTTATTTTTATAGGAAGAAGTTGAGAAACATTCCTTTTTGGCAAGCTTTAGGAAATTCTGGCTCCAGGTTCTAAGGCAGACCCAGGAGTCCTGTTAATACTTGGTCGTACAACCTTTGTTTGAGAAAGTATCCTAATTTCAGAGCACACAAAGACAATGTAATCATTAATAAAATAAATAAATGCATACATTCTTGGGCCGCTCAGCAGTATAGTGTAGTAGTCCTAAAAGAATATAAACACCAGTCTGAAAATGAAAACCTGCTGCTATTTTTTATTAGTTCTGGATCTTATGTATTTTTCTTTTTTAATTGTAGCTACAGAAAGCTGGTAAGTTGAGGACAGTAACATCAATTAACAGTTTAGTTGGAGTTGCAAAGATTATCTAATTAGAAAGGCTGTAGTCCAATGATACACAAATTAATAATTTCAATTTCAAATTAATGTTAACCAGTGGAAAGTTGTGTGTCAGATTTATTTTTCAGCTTGACGAAATCTCTAAGTAGAAAATGCATAAGTATCTCTCTGATGGAAGAGGAAAATAAAGAGCCAGGTTGTTATGCTGGTGTACAAGTCAGAGTAATTGCAGTGAAATCAGAGTTACTGCTCATTTACAAAGTGTAGCTCAGAACAGACTTTGCCCTGAAGTGCTTTCTTCCTTGGCCATTTATCATCTCCTTTGAAGACATTTGATGGAATTTGGAGTGGGCTGAAGTGGTGGTTCAAAAAGCATAAGGTTATGGCAACAAGATAAAATTGAAGCAGCGTGCTGTGGAGACCTGCATGAATCAGTCATGCTTATAAGAACTATATATAGTGAGAAATCTCCTTCCAAGGAGATTCCTGTGGGAACCATACAAATTACTTAACAGATTGACTCAAAATAAATCCTGACACTCTAACCTGCAGAAAGAAAGAGGCTTCTTTTCATGTTCCTTGAGCCAAAATAATTCTGCAGATTCCAACACTGGGCTGGATGATTTTCCTCTGGTTGATGTACTTCATTTTTCTAGATGCTGGTTGATATTCCGGATTAATGTATTTATATTTACTACTACTACTACTACTACTAATCTGAAGGACATTGAGCACAGCAGACTGTTCAAAAAAACAAGATCCAAAAGTGTCTTCCCCTCTGGGAAACAGTCCTCCCTCCATACTGGAAAACTGCACTGCAGTTGGAGATGGAAGGTGGTCTCAGCTGGTATCCTGCAGTGACCAGATCCACAGCAGTGCCATATACACTAGAAATTTGGTCAGCACTTTAAGCCTTACCTGGAAATAGTACTGAGTGAAAGTTCATGTTTGTGTTTGATGTGTTGTGATGGGGCTGGCTACTAAAAAAGGAAGGGTGAGATCAGTTCTTCAATCAAGTGGGAAATTTGGGGAGATAACTGAATGAATACAAAACTTTCTCATACGCCTTCATTTCTTCACAGGAAAATGCTTTTAATGACATATTTTATAAGGAAAATGTGTTATTTTGGTTGTCTGTGGGCATGTGTATTGTATTTGTAGATGAAATCATAGTCCGATAGCAATAATAGGTAAGTTGATCTCGAGGAAGAATATGTGATTTTAGATCATTGACAAAGAGTGGACAAAACCTTCAATATGCTTCACTGAGAGATGAGAAAAATAAGCAAAGATTGTTAAAAGTGTGTTAATTTTCACCCTCTATGATGGAGTCATGAACAGCCTGGTTCTTTCAGCTGTGTTTGAAGCAGGAGATGTTTATGTGAATGTTTGGGTGGGGAGGCAGCAAAGCACACCCTGAGGCACAGACCTGGTAAAAGTGCCTGAAATTGTCTGAATTATTGCTTTGGTCTGCATGGGTTGGAAGAGTGAACCGCCAACCACCTGGGGAAAATCTGAAAAGAACCAGAGGGGGCATTGCAACTCTGTGCCTTCCGCTCTGTGGGGGTTGTTTTGGTCATTCTCCTCAAGCCTGCGTCAGTTGTCTGCTCGTGGCTGAACAGCTATTCATCATTTTATTACTCTGTGAAATCGATGAATTGCCATATAAAGTATTATGAGCTTTAAATGGTTCAAAATTAGTATGTGTAGCAGTCAGAGGCCAATCAATCAATCAATCAACAAAAATTAATCTGTCTTGTAAAGAGTGGGATGAAGATCAATTTCTTGTGTGAGCTGAGCCACAGTATTGACTGAGCTGTGGGAACAGATGATGGACCTAAAAGTTCTTCAAATTAAATGATTTAAATTAGGATTGCAAGTATTAAATCAATGCTAGGCAGAACAAGAGATGATGTGTTCTACTGTTTATCCTAAAATTCAATCTGGACAGCTGTTGAGCAGTGCTGTTTTTCATAGATTTGTAGATTTCTGGGCCAGCATTCTGTCCTGTTCCAGTCTTTGTATTGCTTTTTATTTGGAACTGAATTGTAATCAGTATGATTAGGGATAGGCAACTTCAAGGATTTTTCAACAACTGAAAGAGAAAGAAGAGATGATTTGAGTTGTTTGATTCAGTCCATAAAAAATGGCCAAACTTAGTACCTCTTTTGGGAATATCAGCAGAGCAGCATTCAAGGATTGTGAGGGAGTTTTCATTAGCATGAGCTCACAGACCAGGGTAAGGCATTTTATTCACTCGGGATGCAAGTGTGCCTTTGAGTACTGTTGCCACGTGTGCAGCTTTCGAAGGGCACACAAGCACTTGGTTTCCACTGTGATTGATTTAAAATTTTAAATCTATTAAAAAATGAGGGGGGAAAACCAGGTAGTATGGTATTAGAGATGTCTTCCAGCTTTGGTTATTTTTCCGGTGCAAACCAGCAGTTTTCAGTATCTGGAAGCAATAATTAGAACAACAATGAAAAAAGCCATTACGTTACATGACCCTCCTTGACAGCTGTAAGGCTGTCACCAAATACCTTTGCTTCCCCACCTAATGTCATATTTGCATTCGTGTTTACTGTGGAATAATTCAGCTGATGAAAAATACTTTTTCCTGGGCAGAGAAACAGGGTCGTACTCCAACAGAGATTTGATCAGAGCTTATGGTCAGTGATGCTGAATGTTCGCTTTGCTCTTAATGGAATTTCTGTTTCATAATAGTATTTGTGACTTTTCTACTCATTCCTTTTCCAACAACAACCATTGCTCTTGTATCTGAAGTTATGCCACAAAACAAAAAGTATCAGAGCATGTGGAAAGCAATGGCTGGAGAGTTGTGGTCAGACAGTGAGCAATGGAGGTGGTTTGGGGAGGCATCGTGTAAGGGAGCATATTCAGACAACCTTTGAGTCCATGGTGAGGGCTTGGGGTCCTTCAGTCCACAAAGGGCACTATGCTTTCTCTTGCAGATGGTATTCATAGCCCTCAATAAAACAGCACAAAAGAAAATCAATCTGGTGATAATTACCAGAGTACAGTGAGGAGTGTTGGCCAGTGGAGATTCAGTCTTCTCTTCCATGTTTTTCTCTGAAGTACTGTGTTCTTTGGCTGAGTGGGTTCCTGATTTCACCCTGTGCTCTGGTTTCTAGGATTTCATGAAAACACATGAAAAGATGAGTGAAAAAGGCCCTGGATAATACCAAGGGCCTTTAATAATATCTTTTCACCCATATTTCTCTCCTAAATAAATTCTCTTTTTCTCCAGCAGCTGGAAGTCACCTGTCTTCTTGAAAAAGCCACACTTAATTTTGCAGAATAACGCTGCATTTTTTCAGCTGCAAAGATATTTCCTAAATGTCTCCTGGAGATAGGATATTGTTTTATCTCTCCTGTCTATTCTCTTAAGAGGGTACAAAGTAGCTCAGTTGAAAATCAGCTATTTAAAAGATGAAAGCTGTTATGTGTGTGCATTTATTTGTATATACATTTATATGTGCAGTATGGTTCACCTCGACCTAGGTAACCATATATACTGTGATCTTTTTTTGGCACTAGCTGTAGATGTTGAAATGATTTTGGGTGAAATTCTTTGCTGGATCCTTCTATTGCTCTCGTAACACTAACTTTAAACCACATGGAAGATTTTAAGCTCAATAAAAATTTCCAGATTCTCTCTTCAGGGCCACGTATCGTGTTTACAGCTGCACCATTGCAACCATTGCTGTAATTCAGGTACTATATTTTCAAGTGTTACTGAAAAATGTATTTAATTTTATGACATATCTCAGAGCATTAATGGAAAGGCTCATATAATACAAGTTCATTTGCAAGCAAGGACAATTAGCCCAGAAGTAGTAGCTAGATGAGGAAAGCTGTGGACTGAGAGAGGAAAAAGCTGTTATGTTTACTACAATGCCAAATAAACCATTTACAGCAAGAACTAATTACCTGATTATTTTCAGTATCTGCTCTTCAATTAACAAAATGAATATGCACCTTTAAAGGAAAAAAAAAAATATGTTATTTCTCTTGATGCTTTAGGTTTTTGTTTCAGCCTAAAGATAACATTTTATTGTATGGATTTTATTCTTAGTCCTTACCTGAGAGTCCTTTGCTGAGAACCCAGCCAGCCCTGGGATCTTTCACCCTGGCTCACTGGGATGGGTGCAGAATCACCTGTACTCTGCAACCAGTGACATTTTGTAACACGTTTAATACTGCATTAAAACGTTATGATTTCAAGCATGAGATGGAAGAGACCGTGGGAGTGGACTGGGATAATGCTCCCTCTGTGGAGCTGCAGTGAAAGTAAAAAAGATGCATGTTTAAACAGTTTGGGGCAGTCAATCAAGCAACACAGCACGGTGGGACTTAGGTGCTTAGGTTGTGTTTCAGAGCTCTGAGAACCTGATGAGGAGTGCACTGGAAATGCCCAACTTAGAGGCTCATCTCCTGACAGAGAAACTGCTTGCCACATGGAGAGGTGCTCTAAGTGGAAGCCTCTGAACCAGGTACCTTGGATTGTGATCGCAGTGAATCTTGAGGAAGCTTCTTCGTGAAGCAATGAATCATGAGGAGACTTGGATGGAGAAAATTGATACAGATCAGTTGTTAATCTCTGTGGTGATCTGCAGGTGGAAATTGCTATGCGATTGCTAAGAATAGCTGTAAGAACTATAAAAGCTTCGTGCCTTGCAATCAGAGCAAGTTTTCTTCTGGAGAATTTCTAGGCAACATATTGCTCATGCACCAAGTACATTTAATCCTAAAGTGGTTCCATAAAAAGAAGAAATATGGTGGAAGCACCAAGTCAGGATTTCTCATCCTGAGCTCTGAGGTCAAATATATAAAAATTGAGAAGCCCCAGGGACTGTATGTTCCTGACAGAAATTTGCAAAATAAATAAGAACTGGTTTGCATTTATTTGAACAAGTATATTATTCCGGGGTCTTTTTGATGTTATTCCTTTTATGTGTATAGGATACATATACTTGAAGATGTTCTATTTTATGTTAAACAAAGATAGTGTGCAGCAACTTTTAACCAGTTTTAAACTTTTTACAGTACTTCATTTATCTTAGTTTTTATTTGGTGTGATGTTTATGATAAGAACAGAAAACTGATAAAATGCAGGAGTAATGGAAAACTTAAATATTGAGTTTTATAGATATTTTTATGCCTGGAGCACTACAGAAGTGAATACATAAAGTACAAAATAGAAAATATGAACTTCAAAAGGTGCTCCCCAATATCAGTACTGAATCCAGGATTTAATCAACTGTATAACAGTTCAGCAGATGCCAGTCCATGCTAGCAGTGCTTTAATAGTCACGATTATAACTGGTCAAATTTTAATCCTTTTTTTAATGGAAAGGAAAGGTATACTCTCCTTTGAAAAATCAGCAAATAGAATTACTTTTTACTAACTAGAGGAATGGTTTTGATTTCCCGGCTTTGAAATAATCCTGGATTTATGAGAACTAACATTGACTAATCTCACTTAGTACAAAAAAGAACAAGAGGATTTTCGCCCCATTTTTACATGCATAAATGTTCCAAGATTTAGCACTTGGGAAGACCCTGTGTATGAAATGGGAGTGCAGACCATAAGTGTAGTTAATTTCAAGTTAAGGAAAACCTGCAAGTATATTAATTCTCAGAAAAATAAAATTACCAGAGGAATTTATGTTAACAAACTGCATGTCAGAGCGTTGCCTGGAGCTATTGCAGTGAAACATCGTTGTTATTCAATAGCACCGTGTGAGAGGAGAGCTACGAGCTGAAAGCACCTGTTGATGCATTGATTATGCATTTCACTCAAACATAAAAAATTTGCTTTCTTCCAGAGTGGTGTAATTACACGTTATATGATATGATGAGGCTTTTTCTTTAGAGTTACATTTCCATGGGCCTCTATTCAGTGCTCTGATGCTGTAGCCAGGAGAGCGGTGAGGAGGGCTTTGTCTCAGAAGTTGTTTCCTGCTTCAGTGAGATGAAAACAAATGGCACCAAAAACCTGTAAACAACATTGGTCAGAAACTCCCCTTACAGGCCCCAGCTTTCCATCAGCCCTGCCCTCCACCTGGCACCTCTCTTTTGCTACTTTAATACACAGAGATAAAATTCTAGGGTTTAGCAGGTTTGCAGAGTAAATCTAGGCCAAGCGTGTAAAAGGATGCACATAGGACAGGGAGCCTTCTCTGTTCAAGTGGGGTTAATGTTGTTTTAACCCAGCAGAAATATAGGGAATAGCTGTGTGGTTCAGGTTGAATATGGTCTTCTGAAGTTACTGTAGTCTTCTCCTAAAGATCCATACTCTTATTCCTCAGGCCACGAACCCACTGAGGATCTGAGAGGAAAAGCTCAGAACAGCAGTGATTTGGTTGCACTGTGAAGGAGAGCCCTGAGGGTCATTCATGCATTGCAATAGCCACAGTAAGATTTCAGTGTTCCGACTAAGGGCAATTTTGATGGTAGCACAGGGATGCCAGATAGTCTGTGTGTCCTTGTCAGTACAGTTTAGCTGGCTAACAAAATACAACAGCACGCTTGAATTTTCCTAAAAGAATATAATCAACTTTCTGTGGAATTGTCTTCATTATCAAAGGAATCCACCGTTCTGCCAAAGAATTTTCTTTTCCAGTTTTTAGTAGTGAAAAGCAAAGATTTTAAATGGAACAGTAAGAAATAAACAACTGCAATTTTCACAAACCAGTCTTTCTGTTTTCTAATTTTCATTTTCTGCTAAATATTTCCTCCGCAGGGTTTTTTTCCCCTCTGTTTTAAGTTGGATCATTAAGGAGTTCTTGTACACTGAGATTTTCAGTAGAGTGTTTGGATGTTAGGATCATAAACAGAAAGCAAATAGCCTTTTGAAATCCCAGGCTTGTTTGGTTTTAGTGTGCAATAAGGAAATCTAATATATTTACTGCTGATGTGGATGGGGAGAAGCTAGCAGCCAGTGGGAAGGACGATTATCAGACTGAGAATTTATGAACAAGAGAAGACTAAACACATACAGTGAAAGCCAGGGGATCTACAGAAATATCTGCCGTGGCTCATATGAAACAACTTAGTGCAATATTAACTAATAACTGTCATTTTCAATATGGGAGTTTCTTAGTCAAATAATATGCTAGTATTTGCATCTAGATTTGGTTTCTTAGCTACTAAAAAAGGGAGGGAGAGGGGCTGTTTTATATTCCTGCATGGTTACAGGAGTAGTGTGCATAGAGAGGACAAACTCCTCCTATTTTTCTTTCTTGGGTTTCTCAAACAAAATAGCCTATGAGACTCTATCAAGCACACCCATGTGTGTACAGCCTAAGTGAAGAATTGAGTAAGAGAAATAACTACAAGGAATGGGATAAATTAAAAGGTAAAGGGGATGAAACAGCAGCATGTTCCAGCGAATTGAATTCAGAGAGTGAGAAGGCTGAAATCCTAGGCAGGTGATATTGTGATCCCATGAGAGCTGGTAACTAAAATCTCACCCATGACTTTTTGGTCTAAAATTTTCTCTCTCTTCTCTTCCAAGCTATGCTCTTCCCTTGATTTGCCATTGCAGGTAGCCCTCACTGAAGTAACTCAGAGGCTAAGTTACCATGCCCATGTGCAGATCTGTCTGGTCTCATGTTCAGAATATGACAGTCAGTTTTCTGACTGCTACCTCATATTCATCGTATGTCCCCCTCCAGGACCCTATAGTTGGCACCTGGGCTGCTGAGTCCTGTACCCCAACGCATGGTGTTGTAAGTGCTGTGGTCCCTACCCATCTCATGTACTGACATGCTGAGGCATCCACGCCATGCAATCCCAACTGCTGGTGCCTGTCCATTCCACCACCCCACTCCATCCTATACATCAGGATGCCAGTGCTTTAAAGGCTCTGTAGGTATATCTGTAACATGAAGATGGTAATAGGGAAAGTGTAAAAGGTGCTGGAAACCTCAAAAGCCAGCTGTCCTAGGACTCTATAAGCTCTTGCTAAGAGAGCCAGCTTTCATTTGTGTCTTAGAGCTATTGACTAGGAGCACCATGATCCATAACAACCCTCAAGTGATTACAGAAGAATCAGTGTCTGTAAACCAGTTTGGTCTTGATTCATTGGCTGTATCAACAGAAATAGTAAGAACTTGCTTGGCACGTTTCTATTTCTAGTATTTGTGGTTCTGATTAATGATTAATAACAGACATTTCAGCAGAGTATCTGTGAAAATCTTCCTGACAATAGGAGACTTAAAAAATTATCTGCCAGACTAAGTGCTAGAATTTTGTAATTTATGATATCTTTATCTCATTCTGGATAAAATGGTAGTAAGTATAATGTAGAAAAAGTCTTGCAAGGGCAAGGGCCTAGATTAATTGACGTAAAGGAGACGAGCTCATTGGTTTTAAAGTTCTTTCCAACTCTCCTTTCTGTGCACTGAGAAGAATGACAGATAACACTTCATGAAAACTGCATTTTTATTGTCTTTAGTGATTAAATGTTTCTGTTCAACTAAATTTTTATATTCAGTGGATATGCTTAGCTGTATAGTAGCAAAACATCTGTAATAGAAAATATATAACTACTCTGACTTCTGTGCTGAATGAAAAACAGAGGGTGAATTCTTTAAGTCATGGCTCTTTATCTTGTAAAACAAATCATAAGGATAAGGCAATGCCTAATATTTTATTCATTCTGCCTTTGGCAGAACTTAGTGCATTTATGTGATATATTCTGTTCAATTACTGTGATCAAGCCCCTTTCACTGTTGATCGGAAGCGGAATGCAATAATTTAGAAAATGGCTTTTTTTTTTTTTGACAAATGCTTATGGAATTCTCCTAATATTTAGGCCATGTCTATACTGATAGATAGGCAGCTCTATATTGCTAAGGCTTCACATGTAAACTGAGTCATGTGCTTCACCTATCCAAATGGCTTTGCTGTGAGACATCTTAGACCCCAAGTACCTGCATCCACTTCCTGTATCTTAAAAACTGGGTGATGCTAGTTTTTCAGAGCTCATGCCTTTGAAAGTAGACTTGTAGGAATTGCTTTCTGATGCATTTTGGGACAGCCTGCCTGTCCTTATATAATTTTGTCTGCCCAAAATACTGACAGCTGTTATCAGTTGTGAGGTAGCCAAGAAGGGATAGAGACAGAAAGGTCTGCTAGAGGTAGTGTGTTTCAGAGTAGATTAAATGTGGTGTTGAGGGATCTGGTGTAGGGAAGAAGTGTCACATGGTGCTGACAACTCTAGAGTAAGAAAAATGTTCCAACACCATCCAGTTGTAGACTTCTCCAGCCACAGCATGAGCAATACTGGCACCAGAGTGTCTTTACAAGTTAGCTGGCCTGCCCATTAGAAGCTTGTTCCCACCTTTTGCTATACCTCTCGGCAGAGCCCAGAAAAATACTGGACTTTGCTAGGGAGGACCTTGCAGCTTTACCGCTCTTGACACTGCAATCTGCTACTGACAGTTCTGCCAAACAGAGCCTGTCATAGCACAGGGCCTGTGGCAGAGACCAGCACAGAGAGCACATGATTTTGGTGACCTTCCACTTCAGCAAATCTTGCTCAGCCAAAAGACCCAAGTAACTCATAACTAATAAATCATTGCATTCAGAAGAATTTATTTATTAGGCTTTAATCCATTAACACAGTGTTTATGTGGAAAAGACTATTAGGAAGCAAAACATTTTAAATCTTAATCTCCTGGCAACTGTGTTACTGTATAATGTTAGTAAGAATTGCTAAGGCAATAAGCAAAACAGATGCTAACTATTTGGCTAAAGCTAATTTTTTTCCTTCTTCCTGCCTTTCGTTAACACACAAGTGAGTGGGTTTCTGAGGGTAGAGAGGTAGAAGTGAGGGGGAACAACTGGGTGCCTGAGCCTCTGCATTGGTGTCTGCCTATAAGAAAAGCCTCTCATTCTATTCTAGAAGGTCTCTGCTTTTTTGTTGGAGCAGACCTGAAATTGGCTCTTCAATCCATACTTACACACACGTAAGTACAGATTTGCCAACCTAACTTTATGAAATTTTGTAGGTTTTACTTACAAAATAAGTAAGTCAAAATTTTCAATGGTAAGAGCCTACATATACATTATTTAAAAAAAATTAAATAAATTCAGATTAATTCTTTTGAATTAATAGATGGGGCCAAATATTTGGGCTTTTAGCCAGGTTAGTGTTTTCAAAAGATTTTGCCATATTAACCCAGATGGTTCTGGAATTACCCCTCCCACTACCAAAATCTGAGGCAAAACGTCTGTCATTTGTGAAAAAGATCAGGAACACCATGCCACAGTTGGTTAGGAACCTGGAAAATTAGGTTTGCATGTGCTAATTTGTTCATTTTCTGTAGCAATAACAGTGACTAGGACTGAGTGGGACAGTAGGGACATGAATGATGCCGTAATTTTGATAACACATGAGCATTAATATCACTTCCTTGTTGGAAAAAGGTCTCGGGTCTGTTTACTCTGTAGCTCATAGCAAAAGCGATGCTGAGGTTTGTCCTTTGGCTGGAACAGACCTTTACTTTTTAACTCTAGATTCTGAGTCATCAAGGATCTGCCTTGAATTAGATAAACTGAGATTGGATAAATTATGTCTAACTTCACATGCAATGCTTCATTCCTGATAGTTTTCCCACCCTCTAATTAGCTGTGGTCAGTGGGTGCAATTACCCTTCTGCTTATCTGCATATCTATCACAAATGAATGCAGCAGCCAGCGAGTGTGCAGTGGGATGAGGCGAGAGAACTGGAGAACTGCAGTTGACTATGTCCCTTCCATCTCTTCTGAAGTGCTCAAGTTTTGTGGAGGGTAAAGCTGTGTTTATATGCCAGCACCAGTTCCACAGCAATGCCATTGCTTGTGTTCAGTGTTGAACTGCACTGCAGAATTTGGATTAGATGCAGCAAAAGCTGTAGGCGATTTAACAATCGCACCTTGGCAGGCTGATCATTTTGGGCAAGTAGTTTTGCAATTTCAGTGGCATCAGGTAGCCCAGGCATGTTATTATTACTGCCGAGTGTCCTAATGACATTCTCTAGAAGGGCAGATGGAAAAGCAAAAAAGAGAGATGAGGTTTTCAGTCTGTTTTGGTAGTTTTAATGGGGGCAGGATCAGGGAGTACAAAGCAGCATAACCAATTACCCTAGAGAAATAGTCTTCAATGTTTTGCTTCAGCAATTAAGATTTTTTTTTATTTGTATCTGTTACAGGTAGCTTGAAAGAATGTAGTGAAATAAAAGATCAGGTGCACACACCTGGCATTGACATGTGCCACAACCAGAACTAAGCAGGGAAAGGTTCTGCTGTTTTATTTCCTGTTGTAACTGCCCTTACCCCATAGGCTGTGCATAGAAACAAGATAAACAGCACCACATGCTGGAGCAGTTTCTGGGAACTACAGTTCATGTCATACTTTTGAAACACACTGGTAATGATGGTAGAAATTAATTTGTAATACATTTCATGAAGTAGAAGGTTTCTAAAACTGGCTTTCCTAGTGCATTTGTAGTTTGTGGTTTGGTTTGTGATTTTTTTTATTTTAGTTTTCTGGCTCTAGGAAAGAAGAAAAGAATATTCAGGAATCAGTACTACTCAAACAAATATAATACATAATACTATTGTTCCCCGTCCCTAGATCTCATGAAGTCTTACCTGGGAATTATGTTGTAGTGACAAGGTACTCTACAGGCATTAATAAGCTTGTCCTCACGACATCCTCTGAACAGCCATCCTTACATCATCCATCTTTAGAAACGATGATCACCAGGAGCTCAAGCAAGCTGTACCATTTCTATATTGCACACCATTACATACCTAGGATTAGAATTCAGGAATTTCTTGTTCCTTGTTCCAGACGGTTAGGACACATAAAGTTACAAATAGGTGCAAAGCATGAACCAAGCTTTAATTGAACCTCAATAGTTTTTGTTCCTATGTTCCAATGTTTCATGCTCTGGGTAATATTTAACAGCATTTTTCACTGCCTGATGGTGGAGTTCCATCCCTCATTCTTTGAATCTGTTTCCATGTTGCCTTTTTCTGTCTAAACTTTCAGAAATGTTTTTGTAATAATGGTGAGGAGAAATGACTACATATCAGAGTATACTGAAAACTGCTTAGCCTTGTGGAGCTGGAGCTCAGTCCAGGTTTTCCGAGTCAGTCCCTGACTGTTTTTTTTTTTTGGCAGTTGTGGCTGAAGGGAATTTTAATGTGATATAAGTAAGCTCTTACCAGCTGACAGTAGGTTTTGCATTGAGCCCTATATTTCCAAATGTTTGTGTTTCTGTTGGCTGTCATTGTAACAATCAGGTTCACTGAGAATCTGGATGAGTAATTTGGCAGAACCAGCAGGAATTTATTTTCCTCTGTGACCTATCAACTCAATACAAGTTTGTGCTGAGTATCCCACCAACTCTAGTGGGCTCTCATTGAGAGATGAGTGGAGTTTAGCATTATTACTGATGCTAATCTTTCATCCTACTAGTATAATGCTGACTTATCCATTCCAATAAACAGAACCTTCACTGAGCCATCATTTCTTGTATCTTGTAGAATTTGATCAGATAATATGTTCTGGTCAAGAATCAAACCAGATCTTGAAAAGCAGGATGTCAAGTATATCCTTTCCAACCACATGCTAAGGTCATAAGTTGTATTAGAAAACAAGGAAATTTTTTTTTACATGGGTAGCACAAAGGAATATCAGCTTAAGTTTTGGGTTTTTTTTTAAATTCCATGAGCAATTTCACACCAAGTGAAAACCATGATCAGCTTTTTGAACCCTAAAAGATGGAAAGCTTACCAGCTTATTGAAGAGAAACAACATCTGTATAGAACTTTCATAAAGCAACCACAGGTTGATGCACTGGTCCCCTGGCAGAGGCCTTAACCGTGGCCTTTCTGTCTCTAAAGCTCTTTCCAAAAATGGGAAGATGCCCCAGGACCTAGAAGAATGGCATGTACAGAATCGTGACTTGAATAGATTGTGTGGTTTGAAATGAGGTACTTAGAAGAATATTGCTCCCTATGTCTGTCTCTCTAAGATGCTGCAGGAGGGATAAACAGAAATGAGCACTTTTGTCACCTACTGTGAATGTCAAGAGCAAGATACAGCATTACTTTTTCCAGGGCTATACAGTAACTAATGTAATTGCTTCTGCTTCCCATATCTAGCTGGGTTTGAGGGCAAGTGCAACAATGAGAATGGGTACAAAAGGCTTTGATCACTGTTTTAGCACAGATACGACATGACTGGTACTTTTATTTTGTAAATGCTGTGAATGAGCAAGAGTAATAACATTAAATAGAGGATTTATTAAGGAGGTTTTAAGGATGATGAGGGAACATGGGGATGATACAAATAGATAATCTGCTTTGAAGCCAGAGAAGGTGAGTGGCTACAGTGGTATAAATTATAGAATGGTAGAAAGGTTTGGGTTGGAAGGAACACTTACAAGTCATCTAGTCCAAGTCCCCTGCAACGCGCTAGCAGTATAACCAAGGTCAAGGCATGCTTAAAGTTGATAGCAATGAATACCAAGTATGGGATGAGAATGCTGTCAGGTTTTCTGGTGGTAAGAGCAATATAGGATCAGCTGAGATTAATGCCAACTGAGAATGTCTCCAATAGAGTACAAGCCAGCTCCCCCCAAAGTCAGGCTTTGTACTGCTAGCTGTGAGAGCTGCGCTGGCCCAGACCAGAGATCCCAGATCTGCAATAATCCCATCACAATTGAAGATAAAATTGTGATTGATGTCAAGGCAGATATGCTCATACTCTTAATTTAATGGCCATATGACAAGGAGCATATTCTTGCTGCATTATTCTCAGCTCTTTTCGGTTATACACACTGTATACACACTGTAATTTCTTTAAACACAGAGAAAAAAACTAAAGCTGGTTGTAGGAAATTATTACAAATTAAAAGAACTGATGTTAGATTTAAAAGAACTGACATTAAAGCTAAAGGTATTTTGCCTTCAAACATTTTTTCTTAAAAGTATGGTTCTCTGAGGACAGATGACCTCCCTCAGTAATCCCTGTAATGAACAAGTAAACAAATTCACAGTGCCTGACTGTGTTCATCTTACACTGATGTGAAAAGTGCAGACAAAGGGCATCTAAGCTCTTGCAAAGTCATTTGTATAAATGTAAGCAGTACAAGCCAGTCCACAAATTCCAAAGCTCTGTAACATTTTTTTTCTGCCATGCAGTAGGTCACCTTAAAAGCTACACATTGGCAGAGACATTTGACTGAAGGCATAATAAATTGTTTATGCAGCAAGCAAGTTCATATACGTATTTTCTAAGGCAAATCGCAAAACATCCCTACCAGGAACCTCTGCACAGGAGCAGGAAAACACAGTGGAGTCATAAAGTTCAAGAAAATCCATGCAAAAAATTAAAAGGCCTGAAAAAAATATCCCTTATAATTCCTAAAAGAGTAATTAAAACCCCAGCCTTCATTATTTACAAATGTGTCAGTGTGACTTAATCATATGCTACAAAGAGCATTTTAATGAAAAAAATTATCAACTACAGCCAAACCAACATCGATACTTCACTTCTGTAGGATGACAGAGATATTCCATGAGCCCTTACCTAGAAGCTGAATCTTGATAATTTCCATCTGGAACTGAAAAATATGTCTATAAAGGGAGGAAAACATGTGTTGAGGGATACAGCAGATTTTGTATTCTTAGCAATTGTCAAGTTGATATGGATCTATTTTTCTAAAGAAATACTATGCTCAGAGAAACAAAAATTCACTCTCATCTGTGCCATGAATTTTCACTGAGGTTCTACAATGATACTTTTGGCTTGATGACTTGTGATGGCAGATTCTTCAGGTCACTACATGAAGTGTGTCAAACCATATCCTTGCTTTATGTTGTTTCCTGTGTGAGGGCTAGGCTAAGCCTGAATCAGAACGTGCAGGCATTAATACTATTTTTTAGTGCCTTAAAGAGGAAAATTGCATGCATCTTTTCTGAGTAGCTGCACTACATGAGAAGCAAAAGCAAGGAAAAATCTAGCAGCTGGTTTATTGTGTTTATCCATCCACTACTTGCTTATTGAGTCAAGGTAGTGAGTTTTCTTTATGTGCCCTTTTTCACAGGAAGCAGGGAAACATCATTTTCCCAGCTATATGCAGCCTACTCCACTTGGATTTTTTAGCCCTCCTCTAATGCCCACTGTCACACAAAGCTCCACACTCTGCTGACTGCAATTTAAGATCCAAGCACACTGTCCACAGTAAGGGACAGAGATATGAACACTAATCTCTAAAGGTATTACAAGGGTGGAGCACTGAGAGCTTGCAGAATTGAAAAAGCACTTCACTGTACAGCATTAGATTTCAAAAAGAAAAAGAGAACAGGCATGCTTGCCAGAAATGTCTTTAAATGTGCCTAATTAGTATCTTCAACTTAATTAACCTGTCATGTGTTTTAATTTTTGATAAAATTTGTTTGGTTGTTTCTGAGGACAGATGCTGCTGACAGACTAAGACATATTAGCTCTTTACTGTACAGCAGACCTTCAGTGGTGTTGGTATCTGTTGTCAGAAGCTGTGAATTTTCTCAGCTTAGCAAGTATACTCTGCAATGAAAACTGTTGGACAAGAAAAGCAGATTTTCTTTTATTTTTTCCTTTTTTTCTTTAACATTAGGATAATTTGAAAAAATATTTCTTGAAGCTTTTCTTGGTTTGCAGTCTTCTAATAAATTAAATGCCTAGAGCAAATTTCATTTCTGCTGTTAACATAGAATCATAGAATCANAAACAGTCCCAGCTCCTTCAATCGCTCTTCATAAGATTTACGCTCCAGGCCCTATAAAACTTCTATTTGGCTTTCAGAAGAGCAGTTGGGAAGCAGAACTGGCTTTGAACTGCTTTAACATCACCTGTATCCCTAAGCCAGCAATATTCGGGTTTATTCTGCCAGGGTAAAAGAGAGCAGGCTCAAGTCTACTCCGCATACTGTTCTTTCCTGACAGTTCCTGAAGGGCTTTCTAGCACACAAGAGTTGACTAAACTCATACTCAATATTATAACCATTTCCTGGATGGGTTGTGCTTAGTTTGTGTGATAAACTAAGTTTGAAAGGTTTGTGTGAGCCAGAAATTGTACCTTATGTGCAGTTCCTGGAGAAACAGGATTATAACATTTTAGCACTTGTGAGGCTGGTGCAGTCTCTCCATAAACCTATAGTACGAGAACATTCTCTTCTTCACTTCCCAACACTGAGTCTTTATAGTTGCTGGTATAGTAGCAGGAACAGTACCTTCTCTTCTTCCATAGGAAAGGCTGAGAGATGCTGGAGGGAGAAAAGGTGTTGAGGACTTAATGCTTGGTCGACATAATATGCCGCTTTCTCCTTTTGGTGCAATGTAGCATTTGGTTTGCTACATGTGTGGGGCTTCTGCTTTTCAAAAAGAAAAATTGGGAATTAGTAATAATAATAGTACTCAGCTGGGAAATACTAAGTCTGATTTAACTACAACACTAGTCTGACCTAGCCAGACGTATTCAACAGCTGATGTTACAAAGTCACAACCTTCAAGATCAGTCTCAAGCTAAAAAGAATTTATTTCCATATAGCTCTTCTTACTTCTCCTTTACCCTTTCCTCAAGTCAGTCCACGAGAAACTTAAAAATCAAATTAAAATTAGTTGTAAAGGTGAAGACACGGTTGTGACAGCCTTAGAAAAATCAGTCAAACCATTCTCGCTAACTGTCAGATTTTTATGATGGGAGAAAATCCTTCCACAGCTCTCAGATCAACTCTGATAACATGTAAGATTTCAATACTGGTATGGTCACGGTGGGAAGGAGAGATGAATTCAGGTGACAACCTCTGTCTCCCAACTGCTTTGGGGTGAGAAATAAAATCTGAAGCAACTGCAGCAGTAAATAAATGGTCCAAAGTTCAGGGTGGGAACCCAAATTCCTGTTCTGATTGCCTGGTATTACCTGCGGAAAAGAATGTGATAATGGTCTTCTGTATCTGCTTTACATTTATAGTTATTAAGAAACTGGAATCAACCAAAGCTTAACTGCCTTCAAAATCCAGTTATGATGGAATGATCTTCCAGGAATGTTACTTTGGAGAAAAACAATCCAGGCTCTGCCCAGGAAGGGTTTTGTTGTTGCTCTGGGACACATTGCTATTAAACTAGAAACATGAGTGAAGAAAGGCAAAATTCTATAACTTTGGCAGTATGGGAAGATGACTGCCAGCTTACTGACCAATAAAACAAAGGGTTCAGTATCCTTCTGATTGATGCTGTATTCCAATGATACTTTTTATTTAAGCTTTTGCAGCACTTTACAAGCGTTAATGAATTTATAGTCTCACTGGGCTCTACATTTTGCTTCTGTAACAAGGTATGCTAAAGCAGGAATACTGCACACGCTCAGACTTCAAGCTTCCAGACCACAATGAACCCTTTCTGGAGGCAGCCCTTGTAGTGCAATATCTACAGGCTCCATGTGAGAAAGAGGGAAAATGTGGCTTGTGGGTGAAGTCCTAGTATTGTTTTAACCACAGACAGAAAGAGTCTTTTCAGAGAAACAAAGTCTTCTATTGGAAATCTAACTCTCTAATAGTCAGAAAAGAGGGTTCCTACCCCTAGAAAACTACTTACCATGGTACTTGTTGATTATACCCTACATTTAATGAAAAAAAGGGGAAAGATAGCTCAGCACTGCCAGTTTTGATTTTTTTTTCCTAAGAAACTATCCCAAGAAAGTCTGACTCTTCTCACAGGGGTCTGTTCGCTGACATTTAATCGCAGTCCATCCCTCTTCCCATCTTCATCTGAGCTTCACAGCAGTTGGAAGAAGAGTTCTCTAGAAATTTCTTTAGGAAAAGGAATTAAAAATCATACAAGTGTATATTTTTACAGGAAACAGTAACATATGAATGGACAGAGTCACAGGACAGTCAATGGAATTAAATGTTAACTGAGTTTAAAATAGAAACATAAAAATAAATGCTTGTTGCACAACATGTGATTAACTCTGGGAATTCACTCCCACAAATATTTATTGGAACACACTGCAAAGTACAGTTCCATAAATAAACAAAAATCCATGTTGCACTAGTAAGAGAAATACGCTATATATGATAACATAAACTGTAGAACTCATGCCAGAAGAACGTCAAATAATTACATGTAAGGAAATGTCTGCCCATCCAAGCTGTTGTTGGTTTTAAAAGATGGAGGCATTCTTTTGCCTCGTTGAGCTGCCCTCTGGGACTTATCTAAGGTCCTCCCCCATGAAGCAAGCTGGTAAGGGTTGGTGAGCTTATAGTTACTGGAGGAGCCAGAACAAAGATGATCCTAGTGCACTTGCAGCCAGCACTGCCAGTCCACACGTGCATGCAGGGCTTGGGGGTTCCCTCCTACTAAAGCAGAAGCTCTCTCAGCTAAGGAACCAGGCTGGATCAATATATGAAATGAATGTGCCTCCACAGCCTGTGCTGTCTGGGGCTTTTCCTCATTATGCAAAGTGTGTCGTAGCACAAATGTACCAACTGCCAGTGGGAATGTTTCTTCAGGGAGCAGAGGAGGACACGGGGAAGGCAGATGCTACAAAATGTATGCTATCTTCCCCTTTACACTATGTTAGGTAGATATGTTCCTGAATGGGGAATTTTTGTCTTTGCTACTTGGAGGTCAGGTCTCTCACCTGTAGCCACCACTTAATTGGCTGTCTTTCAGTATGAAAAACTAACACTAACATGCTATTCTTTGCTAAAGGCCTCAGAAGCTTTATTTTTAATGAAAATGTACGATACGTACACATTGACTCAACAGCCTGAGGAGGAGCTGAAGTGTTGTCTTCCCAGGGATTTAGACACTGCTTATTCTACCCCAGCTTTAAGGAAGTTGAAAGGCCTAAACCATGAGTGTAAGTAGTCCAGTAATGTCTCATATCACGGGATTTCCCAGGTGGGCAAAATCTTCATATAGTCAGTCATCCCAGGAATCTTCAGAACTTTCACAGCTGACCCTTTGCCTTAGTTTGGTTTCAACCTGCTGCTTTCCAGCTACTGAAGCTGAGGTGAATTCAAACCTCATCTGCCCTGGTCCTTTACTTACCCTGTGTTTGGTATCAGCTCCACCATGAAGGACATTGAAAGGAAAGTGAGTATGTATTTTGAGAGTCTATAATTATAATGTAAATACAATTTAATGTTTGCAAGACTACCTATGCATGAGAAAGACTATTTACCCGTTAAATGTATGATGTTGAATTAATGGCATCAAGCAGTATGAGCTGGCTTAACTTGCCTGCACTCTCTCTGGCTGTCGTTGTTTTCATGCTCCAAGTATCACACAGAGGCAGATGTCTGTGCTTTGCCTTGACTACAGAGAATATCAGTGTGAGAAAGATGCTGCCAAGTTGTGTGATAAAACCAGCATACACAATTTCTCACACATCAACACTATTGTTAACGAAGACAACTTGCAAACCTGGTGGTTGGGTTTTTTTGGCTGTGCTCTTTATGAAGAAAAAGGAAAACAGGCACATAGGGATTTCTGTTTTCCCAAAAGAACAGGGTTTGTCTGACTGCTGATACACAACACTGAAACTGAGAACAGTAGTGGTGGAGCAGGAGAGTCTATCATTACAAGTGATCAACTACTGGGAGGTTTTTTTCCTCTTACCTTTCTTGAAGTGGTGGCAATTTCCATATTCTCCAATTCTGAGGCATGCTGCTATTTTCCCAAACCCAAATTGATTGGTGTGTGCTGTTAAATCTAAGTACGTGCTGCTTGAACACTGGCCAAGTTCACTTCCAAGAGACTGACTTTTCAATCTTGATCGAATTATGACTCAGTGAACTTTCAAGCTGTAGCAAATCTGTTTCCCAGCTAAGGACAACAGAAGGACAGCTTGTATTCAGTTCATCTTCTTATTTGCACCCCGTGCAACACTAACAACCTTCAGGGTGATACTTGCTCTGGATATGGAATGTGGAGTACAATAAAATGGTCCTTCTCATTTTGTTCTTTAGTGCCAAGAGAGCAGCAGCCTGGGGTGCTTGCAATCTGCTTGCTCCCCTTTTCTCACTGACTGATGAACATATGATTGCCGAATTAGTACCACATGTAGGAAAGAGGAGGAACAAACAAGGCAGATAATGTAATTTATTTCATTCTAGAAGCAAAAAAAAATGGAACTGCATCCACAGCATTGGTATGAAGAAATACTGGAAGGAGTACTAAGAAGTGTTAGCTGAACAATGGTACATTTCGCAGACAGCTTTAGTAGATAGGCAAAAATATTCTATTTGTGAAACCTTTCAAAGAAAGAATTTAAACCAGAATACAGTTGGTTTGGCAAAGGCAATTTTTTATGTGTTTAAAAACAAGGCATCAATTTCTAAACCTAATTGAAGGCCTAGCAGGACATACGTTGTTGAACACTGTAGAATAAAATTGCCCTGTATCAGGGAAGAAGAAAGCCAGAAGCAGTATTACCCAGGCATAAATGAAGAGAAAGCTTGCACTCCAGGTTCAGGGATGATCAAACCTGGACTGAGAGAGAAGGAAGACATTTGCACAAAAGGCTACTCTGAGATACTCGGTGTGCTGGGACACCGATCAATACTTGCAACCCCCCTTACATTTTATATAGGTCTAATGGTTTCATATTTATCTTAATTGATTATTTCATTGCAGTTCTTTTTACTGTCCTGCTTACCCCTCCTTCTTCTTCATTCTGCTTTTCCTGTGAAAGCCTACTGGTTTATGAGGAAAAAGCAATTTACTTAGAGAACGTAATTCCTGCAAAAATTTCAGTATTCTTTGCAGTTAAAGAATCTTTCAAATGCCAACTTGTGAGTCTGCAGTCTTCTGTGGTGGTACTGACCTGTGGATAAATAAAAGAATAAGAAATTTGACTCATGCAAAGACACCCTGCACATTCCTTGAACTACCCCAAGGATTTCTGGCTTGTACCTGAAGTGTCCTAGAGTTGTAGAACAGCAATTTGTGTGCAAACCCCACATTATTGCAAAATAAGGCTTACAAATATCTTTTTCTTCCAGCTTCTTTTCGATTTTTTTTGTCTCTAATCTAAAGGAAGCTGAGTTAGTACTTTGTACAAGCTACACAGTGTAAGATAATAATAAATACTGGTTGTGAAACTATTGCTAATTATGGGTAATAGCAATACTTTCACAGATGAAAACTAAACTTGTGAAAGGAAAGGTGGCTTGAAAGCTGGGTGAAAATTTCCAGTCCCCTTATCTACAGTTAAAATTCACATTGTTGCTGAATTTTCTCTGCTTTCTTTTTATTTTATGAAAATAAATGGTGACTTGTTTTTTATTTGACACTGTAATGAACATGAAACCAGGAGAGACCTAAATTCAAAAAAGGTGAGAGCTGGCAAGAGATTTGAAATAGGCAAAAATTATGATGAAACATCAAAGACAAGGAGTGAGACAGCTTCCTCCCTGGAGCCAATGCCTGGTTCAAAGCATCCTGAAGCCTCAAAGTGTGAAAATACTCATGATTTCATTAATTTTTATTTTTGATTTATTGCTCATCTGTATCCACTGGGAAGAAACAGAAAAAAATTAATAATCTGAGGGACACTGGAAGAAAACACGGCTCAAGAAAATCCACTTCCAAAAAATTTTTTTCTCAGGACTGTCGTTCAGAGAAGGCTCGTGGCAGTGTCTGACTGTCTCAATGCTGATTGAAACTCAGACCTTGAACACGGGTTTTATACAAGGACCACTTTCTCAAAGGGAAGCTTGAGAAATTAAAATCAATTTAGCACTTCTTGACATTTTTGCTTAAAAATAATACAAGGAAATATAAATTCCAAATTATGGAACAACTTAAATTGTTTCCATATTGTTTGCTGGGCTCTATAGAAGAAATGCTTTCCCCTGGAAATTGTTTCTTATTTTCCCTCTTTCTATCCTTCCTGCAGTAGGTACTGCTGCAAAATCATCAATCTGAGTAACTGGCTAACAATCTCGGATGGCTGATTCAAGCGACGATATTCTAATTTCAATCTAACATATTCTATACTTTAATTGTGATCCCAGAAAAAAAAAACCCAAACAATCGATCAAGCTAAACCAAGCAAATTACTTCTGGCTAGAATAAATAGATATTTATGTATACATTGTCTCTAGAATTCCTTGTCTCTGACTTGTTTCATTAATCTGTATTTAATTTTTATCTGTTGAGACATTTTTATTGAGTTAGGACCAAAGGAAATAAGTGTATTTTAAGAACATTTGGAAACTATTTTTAGTCTGTTTTCATAGTGGTCCAAAACAGCTATAAAAGTTTAAAATGCTTTTTTATGTTTATATGGAATATTTCTTGTTCTTAGACTGAATGCATTCTGCAGTATTCTGCCTCTCACAGGGCACAAAGGGTGCTGCATTCCTACTCTCATGTAGTTCAGCTGGGAGGGTTATAGCTCAGCACTGCCTCGGACAAACCCATAGGTGTTATCGGATGCAAAGATAGCTGAAGGAAATCTTGAGGAAGGTATTATTTGATGTTAGTACCTTCACACTCTATTTCAGCTGGGATCAGACCGTGGTGAAATCAAGGCCATGCATACAGTTTCTTAGAATATCAAGGGTGACTTTCTCCTGCGAGGGTGCTTTGTTCCCAGGTGTGAGAGAGCTGCAGGTGCCCTGCAGCCCATCCTCACCTGCCCCATAGGACACGAGCCTTCCTCTGTCACTCAAGCTGAAAATCCTTATTGGTGGGGTTTAACTAGAAAATTCTAGTCATTTCCTAGAAAAGATAACTAGAAAATTCTAGTAATTTATAATGAGCAAGCCCTGGATCCAAATATTCCAATTTCAATTTGCTGTCTTCCTTCAGCCTGCCTAAATTCACATCCAGATTTTGGGCACAAACCTCTATTTCTTTGATGAACAGACACTGAACCACTGAGCTGTGTAAACCTATGATTTCCAGGCCATTCAGTGGTTCCTGTCGGGATTTCACAGCTCAGAGCACTGTCTACTTTCCACACATCAAAGTACAGATACCGACTTTTAATTTGCTTCTTTGAAAATATTCCTTTCTGCTGAGAACTTTGAAAAAAAACTTCTACTATGACATTTGCTTTGTTAAGCAAAATTGGGAAATAAATATGATTTTTCAGTCTGTTTTCTTTTAGAAAGTATTCTCAACTGGAATGGAACAGCTTGTGCTAAAATACCCAATTATAGCAGAACCGCTCCATGAGGCTGTTTGTTTCTTCCTTTTCTGCAAACAATATGATAGAAACTAAAAGCCTGACAAAATTTACATAACTGTATTTTATTCCTTGCACCAGGTAAATTCGTGGAACACTGTTGTCAGGAAGATTTATTGTAGCTATTCAAGTGTGGATGTAGCATGAGCTGTTCTAAAGAGTACGGAGGTTACTGAATTGCTGTAACACATATATGCGTGCTGTTACCCTGCCAGACTGGCAATTAACTTTACTTAACACTTAACAAATAAATGCTTACTGTGGAATGTCTTCTCCTGACCCCAGGGCACTCGTTTTTGATTGGTTTTGATTGCATGATGTCTCACTTGACCCTGCACTTTTGTTCATGCTATTAAAGAAACATCTTTACTAACCACTGGATACCTGAGCTATTAGTGAAGGACAGCGTAGTGGCGTTGTAATGGGCTTTGTTTTGGGCTAACTGGTTTTTATTCTTTTGATCTTGGGTTTCAGATTCATTGTCAGGGAAGCCCCCAGGTTTTTGAGAGGCTTCATGTGAAGAGGCAACACAAGAGTTAAAAAGTGAGGTGGAAGCCGCAGTTAGGGAGATAGGTATAGAAATGGTATAATCTGAGGTTGTTCTGGGTACCTCCCCTGTGGCCAGGGACCATCCTGGATCAGAGCACCACAAGTGGTGCAGCACAGTGTAGGCTGGAGTTCCCAGATGGTGAGGGAAGCAGATAAGTGTGGCTATGGCATTAAAAAGCACAAGCAACAGGGAAGAAGGGAGAGATGAAAAATGAGTTTGACAACCTGTTTTCCATCCTGGTCAAAGTGGGCTTCAAAAAATCATATTTGTACCTAATCAGTGTTTCCATGTCCTCCATTAGCTTGTTCAAAACCAGACAATGATTATAAAAATAGGCAGTGGCATTAACAACCGTGATTGTCCTGCTCCCTGATTCCTTGGCTGGCCACAGAGTGGACTCCTGCAGATGTCTGTTTTAAAACCAGATTTTGGGGAGAGTTGTGGCTTGAGGTCAGGAACTGCCTTTGGCTTCTGGTGAGCGTTACTGTCATCTTGGCAACTTGACTGCAACTTGACTGCAGAAAGCTGTGACTTTCAGCTTATTTTATAGGATGGGAAATAGCTATTGTGTCTGAGGTTTCCTTTTTTCTGTATTATCCCTTACATTCTTGACTTATGCTTTCTCAACCAATTTATAGACAGATAATTTAATCTGTGAGTTGAGTAAACGTGCTGAAATGCAGCCTACACTTCACTTATATGAATACTTATATTGGTTTGGTTTATTTTATTCTGTTCCCTTGAAAGAAAGTAGTCATTTTCACTGAAAGTACATGAGGAGATTTTTATACAGAAATAGTTAATATTTAATGTGTAGGTTTTTTTAGAAAGGGAAGATGAAAAATTCTTCTATCAGTTTTAGGAAATTGCTCTATTTTCATCTGTCATGTAGTCTTAAACCACGGAGAGACGTCTTATAGGCAAGTGTCTTTTTCTTTTCAGTGTGATCTACTAGGAAAAAAGACAATATTAGGAGAGCAGAAAACAGTAAACTAAATTACATAGTTCACAGAAAATGGCCTAATTCTCTCTGCAGAGAGAATTTATAACTTTATAATTTATAGCAATTACAATATTTAGAAGTGATGGGATTATAAAGTGAATGGTATTCACTTGAATATACTTGCAGTGTAGCTCAAATATTTAATGTTTGGATAGTTATAGTACCCCTCTGCAGCAGGGAAGTGCTGTTGTGTTCTTACAAACAGGAACAAGGAAATTAAAAGTTGCTTGCTGAAGGTCAGAGGAGGAGTCTTTTAGAGTAAGACGTATCTCTAATTAGAGATGAAGGCTCACATTGTAACTGCTAGCCTTCTCTAACTGGGTTGTTCCAGTGTGGTAATAACTGTCTGTTTTAAAGGGATCTTGAATGACACCTGAGTGGAACAAATTATATGAAAATTATATCCATTATTTAGTAATTAAAAACTGCAGCAGTCTGTTGGTTTGATCCCTAAAGGGCCCACTCTGCAGTAAGTAATCTTTCAAAACTTCTCCATGGTATTTCCATACCCATGTGTATGAACTGAAAACATTCTCACCTTTTTAGTAGGGCATGTGGTAGGGTAGGCAGAGATAAGAGGGACTGTAAAGATTTTACAGCTAAGAAAAGGCAGAGGAGAAATGGGGGGGAAAAGTACATCTGACTCATTTCTCAGTTATTACCTTGCCACTTCTGAATTGGGGTGGTATTTATCAAGTGCTGCTAGTGCTCCCTTTCCTCAGTCATGTTTTCTGGTACTGGCTGCTATTGCATACAAAAGTATTTCATGGTTTTCCTTCTTTCTCTCGCTCATTTCCTGGCTTCTGGTGCCACAAGACTCCTGGATCTGATACTCAATTTTTCTGTCTCCCAATATCTGACACTCATGCCCCTTTCTTCTGTTTTTTCCTTTTTTCTCTTTTCACTAATATTTCTATGTGTCAGCGAAGTCCAGTGCAGCTAACAGGAGAGGCAGATTCTTTTCTTTCATCAAAGATAATATGATAGAAGCCCATATAGCTGGGTTATCTCACAGTTTACTGTAACAAGCCACCCTCTTTGATGAAGAAGTGATGTCTGTATTCTGCCTGCAACATGTTTAATTGCAGGAACTGGCTTTGGTTGGGCAGTGCCATAGGTGGACAGAAGTAAACTTCTTGCAGCAACACAGGGTGAAATTCTTCCTTTCCTGAGGAAAGCAGCACTAGAAAATGGGTTCTGTTGACTAAATATTTAAAAGGTAAATGAATAAGCCTGACTTTAACTGAGAAGTCGGTTCCTTCTCAAACTCTATCAGAATTTCAGAAGTTCTTGTCTTTTAACTGCTTTCTGTGTTTCCAGTCCGATGTCTCCCATGTTTAGCTGGAAACCTAGCAGAGTTATATCCATGGCAAATGGACTAAGCAGACACTGTCCACTTTGGTTTAGCTGCTCTGTAGACAGCTTGTGTCAAAGATGGGATGGGATGTCACCATCCTGTGGCCATAAGAACAAGCTGCCACAGTCTTTGGACCAGGAAAAGATGAGAAGAAGGTGAAAGCAGGTAAAAAAGTTGAAATGAAAGTCAGGTGAGGGTAATTGACTGCATTAATGCATATCTGCTGTCCTAGAAGGGAGCAGCTTATAGGCAGCTTCACTATCATGCCTTAAGCTGTCCCTTATCCTGGAAGAATCCTAAATGTTTGGAACTAAATGGTTAGTATTTATTAGGCTTCAAAGATCTGTTATACTTGCCATTCAACAAGAGCTTGTTGGAGGTGTGGGGCTGAATAGAATTCTCTGCTGATATGTTTGTGGTTTGTGAGTATGACTGTCCTGCAAATGGTTTCACTCATACAAATAGCTTAAAATGAATAAAAATGATTTAATAACTTCCTAGCTGACCTATGCAATTTTTCAACTCCTGTGCTGTGACCTAATGCATCCCAACCCTCCAGTGATGCTAACTTTGAGTAGCTCACCCAGGGAACAAAACTTAGCCTGCTCTGAACAAAATGGTAGCCGTGGTAGCCATGGAGGGGGCATGGAGGAATGCACACTGTTTATAAGCATATGGCCACACATATTTAATTTTTAATTTGATACTACTTGTGATAAACACAATATAAAAGATATTTCCATAAAAATAAAATAAAAAGTGTCTATTTGTGGGAATTAGCAGCACAGAATCAATAGAGAAAGCAGATAAATGGAAGAATAGGGATGAAGACAGAGCCACGGGGACTGCTCAGCTCCCCGCACTGTCTTAGCACGACCGCTCTTTAATTCTGCTTTGCAGTGACCTCTAGGGACAGAATTGCAGATCAGCCTCTGATGAGAGTGCTAAGTTAACGTAGTGGCGACTAAGTTAACATAGTGGCGATAGCGTTTTGAATGGAAGCTGTTTACAGAGATGAAGTTGCCATTTCTCACCAGCCTCTCTGGTGAAAGAGACAAGGGTTTCTCAAGATTTATAGTTTGGGTGTGCACTTTAGACAAATGTTTCTTCTTCTGTTGGCAGCCACATTGAACTGATACGGCATAAAAGAAGGCAGTAACTGAGTCTCTGGATGGAGATTGTTCATCCAATCAAGAATAAACTTGATAATTTTTCAAAAAAAGTTATTTCTTAGTCTGCAACTGCCCAGAGCTCCAAATGGATTGGATTCCCAAAGGTTGTGGGGCTGTTTCCCTCCTAGGACTTTTGGCCAGGGTTAGGAGCAAGGCAGAATAGCTGGGTTATAAAGACACTCTTTGTCCCAAGGTATTTGTTTATGACAGATGCCATATCATCCTTAGACTTCCATTTCTTATCCAAGCAGGAGGAACAAAAGCCTCTGCTGGAAAATCATGAAAGACCCATGGAATATTTCAAGATCTGGGTAGCTAGAATTGTGGTCATGTTGAGTGGTTCACACTTAGCTTGTGAACAAACACTCTAGAATGTTCTTGGTGAGTGGTTGCAGCATTCACTGTGTACAAGTTTTATCACATTCATAGCTGAGCTGTTCTCAGGATACCTCTGTATGTGACAGGTTGTGTTTGTATGTACTTTGGCAAAGAAAGACCCAACCCAATAAAATAAGAGTGAGCCATATGGGAAAAAAAAATGTCCTTTATAAAATTAGTTCCATATCTTTTTGGCTAGATGCCTATTACAGACATACATAGACAGATCTCAGGAAGATATTATAGGTAGCAATTGTAAAATGTCAAAAATAAGTGAAAGCATGTTGTGTAGCTCCACTTTTTAGGTGAACTTTTGGAGAAAGGAGCGAGCTCATAGGGAAGTGTCAGCTTTCCACCAGTGTAACTAAACTAAAGAAGCAGGAATGAAGCCCAGGGATGTAGCAGACAGAAAGCCATGCAAAAAAGGACCAGAGGGATGTAAGCAACAAAACCAGGAGGATATGCTGGGATAAATTTGAAGGAAGCAGTTTCTCAAGGCCGAATATCTTCAGTCTGTGCTTTTATTATTGCCCTGAGTAGTTCCAATCTTCTGCATTTACTGAGTATCCCTGCCTTCTTCAAAAACCTGTTTGACATCACTGGGGAGGAAATTCAATGCTTCCTGTTGCAGCAGCATTTAAGAATTCAAGTGTGTGCATAATCCCAAAGCAAATAACCGCTGAGGTCTCTTCCTCTGAGCTACTTTTGCAACTTTGAAGATAACTGTTTCTCTCTTTGACAGCCAAACTGCAGGGTTATGGACACAACTCACTATCAGTATTGTTTTTTTCCCCAGTAGTGGGATCAGAGGATAAAGCAGCTGATGGCCTGATGTCTTTCTCTCTCACTTGCAGCTGTCTGGAGGAGGTCCAGGGCCAACTGTTTCCCACTGCCACTAAAGTCATAAATCTCTTTGGGACCCATGCTCCTTTGTGATTTCTGGTAGAGCCCAAGTTAATCTTGATAAAAATACGATGAAAACAACCTTTTATTGGATTCTAATAAGTTCCTCATCCAGATCTGGCTGAAACCAATAAATTTCAGTTTTGCTTTGAGAAAAAATGCAATAAAGCCAAGACTCAGCAGATTTGAGGTTTAGGCAAAAAGATTTTTCTATCTTCTTGCATTATGCAAACCAATTTGGCTTAATGCATATGCATGGGATGTTTCATGGAGGAGATCCATGGCCTTTTCCAGCAAAACAGAGATATCGGCTGCAGTAGGTGCTTTTGAAGTAAAAGATCTCACCTCCCAAGGATCAACGAGTTCATCTGCTGCAGTTTTTAGTGGCTACCATGGATCCTGGCATTTTAGTTCTAAGTCAGGAATTTGCCATCATTGAAATGTTCTGTTACCACCGGAGGCTGTTTCCTAAGAGGTTTCCCAAATCTCTACCTTGCTCCAGGAAGTCAAGTGTCTGCTTCTGTTGCTTTTGTAGTCTCATCAGCTGAAGGTTTGCAGTAACACATCTGGGAGGCTGTGTACTAGTGACCTGTTCTCCTGGCACTTCACTGCACAATGCTCTTTGACTACATTCAGACCCAAGAATTTGTTCCCCTTTATTTTCCTTAAGAGTATCCCAGAGATTCCTCTGTGACAGTGAAACAGTGGAGTCAGTATTTAAAATCAGTTGTTTCCTTTGGTTAATATTAACTTGCTGAGCCAAATAGAAACCAGAATGTGGTTATCCACCCGCTGTTTTCAAACCTATCTCTGAGCCAGATGAAATGTGAACAAGACATGAAAAGGTGCTTCCTTCCTCTGCTGGGGCTCAGTGTTTGCTGGAGGAAGAGGCCATTCAGCAGAGGATCAGAGACTTAAAGTGATATTTCCATTATGGGTTTTCTGCAGGATTTCATCATGGAAGCTAGTGCTGTCTTGCATTGCTGCTCCCTGCTTTCCCCTCAAGCCTGCAGGCCTGGAGTAATATGCAGGCACAGTTAGAAAAGAAAGAGCAATGACGTAGCTGTGCTGGCACAGGGAACCCCTTCCCTTATGTTTCCTGAAGGCCAGGTACTCAGGATCCAAATTTTCTGCAGTCTCAGATTTACTAAGGGACAGGACTGTCTCATGCATCACCATCCGGAGTGAGGGAGCTTGCAACGTGTTTCTGCTGTGCATTGCACACAGCCACTGCAACCTCCACTGGCCCAGCTCTGTCAGCGGGCTCTGTGCAAATCTGGGTATGCAGCTTTGAAAAAACTAACCAGCTCTGTTTTCTTCTACTTATCAGAGTGCAACAGTTTGGTATAAAACATGCCAAACAGGAAGTCTCTTGGTTTTTCTCTGAGACTTGGGTTATTCATCTATCACGCACGTGGGAAGCAGCACTGGGATGCTTGATGCTTTCTTTGGACAAAGATTGCACAAGAACTATTGGTGAGGTTGTTCAAACTAAAACTATTCTTATGCTTGAAGTATGTAAACCAGAAATGGTTTTCAGTTGCAGTGATTTTGCCATTTTAGGATTATAATTCAATGATAGTTTTTGTCCAGCTTTTCTGGTGCAAGGGTAAAGGATGGTGTCTGCAGACCAGTTTAAAAAAGGCATTTCTATAATCCTGGTGATTTCTAGTTATCTGCTAACATATAATAAGCTTCTTGTCTGGCTGCCAGTTTAGACGTGGGGGTCTGAACTTTTTTTTTGAATTGGTTACATTTCTTGCTTTATTTTCTGTTCCAAAATTTCAGAATGTTTAATTTGTTCTCCTCTGATCCTGTGAAGCTTTGTGATATAACTATGAAGCTGGACTCAGTTCAGAGATTTGTAACTAGCTTAAATATACTCAAAGTTTGGATGTGATCAGGTGATTTTGCCCCATGTCTTAAGTTCCTTGTTGCTTGTATCTAATTGTTTTTTCCTATTTAGATGTGTTCAGATAAAACTGTTCTGACACATACATGCTGCTGTCTCCCTCTTAATTATCACTGCTTAGGGATAATAGATATTGTTGTCAGCCACATGGTGACACATTTTTCCATCTTTTGTAACTTGTTTTTTATGCATGGCTTTTTCTTTTTGCTGGAGAAGGTCTGTTTCAATTTTGTGTAGAATCAGTTTAGCCTATTGCTTTTTTCCAAACCAACTTTTCTACTGAATCTTACATGTTCTTTCAGTTCACAGATTTCTCTGCTTGAAGATGACTATTCATATGTGAAAACTGCAGCCTTCAGAGACATCTCACACTGGAGGTAGAATGAAAGCAGAAGACTATAAAATGTCACTGAATATTGATTGTTATTTGGTTCATATAAAGGAAAAGAAAACAGCCTGGTGAAGATGAAAATAGGAAATGAAA
This sequence comes from Jacana jacana, assembly GCA_013400555.1. Lineage (NCBI taxonomy): Eukaryota > Metazoa > Chordata > Aves > Charadriiformes > Jacanidae > Jacana > Jacana jacana. Next base: position 75,498 of record VZTM01027985.1, on the reverse strand, counting down.
CTTTGGCTTTCCACACTGAACAATCAGGTCAGTCTTTATTCCACACTGTCAGTACCAGTTAATTCAATAGTAATTGTTTCCACTGTGGTAGCAGAAAAACTGCTTGGGACAAGGGTTGTTTCTTCACAAATACAGGGGATATTTTGGCTGTCGTTATACGACTAAACTCTTAGATGAGTCTTGGATACAGTTGTAATAAATACTTAATGATGAAAATTAGAATTACTATTTCTATGTAGGCATTACTCAGCTGTGCCTGGCTTGCCTCTTGGCAACAGAGTCAGCCCATAAGCTAACCTGAAGGCAGGCAGATAATTTCTTACAGAAGAAATGGCTTAATCCTGTAACAACAAAGCTTATGTAAAGTTGATATAAGGAAAAGTCATAAACTGTCACTATGATAAAGCTGCAGTTCAAGTCTTATTATTACAGGTTGTATTACAAAATGGCAAATAAATCTAGCTAGTCTGAAGAAAAAGGGACTGTTCCAGATATGTTTTCGTCTTTTCTTAGTGACATAGGTATTGCTATGAATTAGCAGGGCACCCGAAGAGACCAAGTAAAAAGAAGATTTTCAATACCACCCTAGGTTTTTGGACCACAAGGCCAGTGGGCTTTGTGGTTCATTTTTTTTCAGGATGGTTGTTTAAGGTATCTAAGCCACTGGAAAGTACATTAAATGGCTTATTTCAGCTGTCCCCTTTTTGTGATGCAGGAGAAAAACCTGACACTGGGGCTTGCTTTGTGATATTTTTCTCTTTAATATCCCCTTTTTCTAATCACAGGGTATCACCCAGGTGGCTTTTTGATTACAGTGACCTGTGTCTGTCTTGAGAAATCCCTTCCATCGACACCAGTGTTATTTATGGCTGGGGGCTCGGGCAGAGGGGTAGGAACCTGAGGCCTGGCCTGGGCACCTGGCAGGACTGGATGGACGGGGCCTCCAGAGGATGTATCCTGCTGCAGTCCCTCCAGGCAGGACCTCTGCTTTGAGGACACAAAAAACCATTGAGCTGTTCCTTATGCTCATCCTGCAAGTGGCCAGGGTGTAGTAGAGGTCTGGTACAAAGGGCATCAGGGGACTGGATCAAGAAGTTCTCTGAGCCTGGAGGTGACCTGGTGGTTTAAACGTCCTTGCTTATTCTCCCATCCTCTCATCTGTATGCAGCCCCTTATTGCTTTTGGAAATATAGTAGCTGTTTTCTCTTAGTTGTACTTATTTCAAATATTTAACAGGTTTGCGTTACCTCCAGCGAAGAATGCTATAAAGAGCAAAGGAAAAATCAAGCCAAGGACATGTAGTAGGTTTTCTGGGAAGCGGGTGAGAAAAGACGGACTGTGTGTAGTGGCAGAGCTCCAGCGGCAGCATAAGGTATTCAGCCCTCCCTAGCTACAGCTGGAGATCACTAAGAGCTCTGACATCTACAGTGTGTGGCGAGTGATGTGACACTTTTCCTTTTGGAAAAGTCTGAGAGAAATAAATCTCCATTCAGTGTTTATTTGTCTTGATTAAGTCCATGCAGACTTCCTCTCCTGTCAGGCTCTCAGTCTACCAACACAGATACCAGCTGTACCTTGTTGCTGAAAGCAGACTTTCTTTCTTCTGGACTCAGTTCAGCTCCTTCTCCTCATGTTCAAATGATTTTGATTTGAAAGCGGCTTTCCTGACAGTAATAGCCATAAATGCAACCATTATCAGCTCTAGACAAAAAGTCCTTGAGAATTTGATAGAAACCTTCCTTCTGAAAGCTTTTTCTACACAAATACATGGGCTTTTGCCAAAATATCTCTTGGCTTTGCATTAGCAAACTCAGAGTTAAACAAAACATGAAACCTTAATTCCTCATTTTCCCTCATTCCAAGTAACTACTTCATTTCATCAACTATATATGTGCTTGGCACTACAAAAAATGGCTGTATGGGTCCTTCCAGAAATGTTCATTTTTGTTCAATGCTAAATATATTACTTGTTTGTTACCATTACTGTAAAGGATTTGCAATTAACAGTATTGACAGCCTTTTTGAAACCCTAGAGAGTTTTACTGCAAATACTTGAAATGTCATTTACTGATCATATCTGTTCAAACAGGACCTGCATAGCTTACAAGTTATTGATGAATATTGAAGTTGATATAATTTTACAAGTCATCTGGACTTCTGAAATCATGTTTTTTTCAGCTTCCAAAAGCTAAGCCACATTCCAAAGACTGAGGTTAATCTGAGTTTCAAATGAAGTCTTCTATTTCTGTACTAGCCCATTGTCTGTTTTCATCTCAACCATTGATACAACAAGGAGGTTTGGAAATTTGGAAGGAATGTTGTCAGCTCCTAGACTGGAGAGAGGGAGATGACTCAATGGTAGGCTTGTTCACTTGGAATAGGATCCTGCAGGGAGTTGTGGAAAACACATAAAATTAGTGAGTATAACAGCTACACTAGCTGACATCACTCAGTCTTTATGACCCAGGTCACATCTGGGTTGTGTGGGAAATAAGTTGGGAGAAGGAGCTTTGGAGAAGCTCAACTCCACCATGACCAGACCTTTGCTGGCAAAGGAGACTTCCCTGCAGTGAAACTGGCAGCACTAGAGCAGCATCCCTCCTGATGTCCCTTGAGCTTATCCAAGAGCTTTTTGAACAAGCAGAGCTTCTACTACTGCTAACAATAGCAAGGGCATATTTAATTACTTCCCAAATTAGAAAAGAAGAATCCTATTGCCTTTGAGCATTTTAAGTAATTTTTTCCATGCATTGTTTTTCTTCTAAAATAGCTGCTCTCAAAGCCTTCACTTAATTCTTATCCCAAATTGCAAGTGTAGGGTATCTTCGAAGACAGGAAATGATGATGATGGGGTTTTTGATAGGTTAATAATAGGAAAGTTATGGAGTAGTACAGAGAAATAGTTCTGGAGATTAAAAAAATCCAGCCCTTTTCTCATCATACTCAGTGAAGCCAACTTCACCTTGAAACCTTTATGAACTGAGAAGTGATAAAACACATTGATAGTGCCACAGCACTGCAAATGCTAAGTCTATTTCTAAAAATGAAGTTATTTTTAGGGCTACATCTTGAAAGTATGAAAGGTCAGTGTACTATTCAAGGATACAAGTGGCTTTGTAAGGTTCATGATTGGATTAAAACAGATCAAAGTCTCATCTGAGCAAGAGAAGGAATTACTTTCCAGTAAGTCAGCCTTCCCTTTTGAAGGTACATTCCACATTAATGGATCCAGTGAATGTCTTTTCACAGACTGATTTCCGCAGCTTCAAAAGTCTTATTACCACCCCAAATGCTTTCACATGCTAGATTTACTAAATACAAGTTTTGACTTCTTTTCAGTGATGTAAAGGAAATATTTAAAATTAGAACAGCAGGAGAATCATTAACTCAATTTCAAACATTTCTGGTTAAAAAAATATGGGGGTTAATAATGTTCCACTGAATCTACTCCCCGCTCTTTCTTCTTGAAGTGAATCACAGATTTCCTTCCCTTGGCACCAAGGCTGTGAACTCAGCCCGGTTTTGTCCCTAAGGAAAGGGGACAAGTGTGTGCAAGGGCAGCACCTGTCTTTGGGTGTACATCAGAGTAATTTTCTGTTATCCTTGCACCTACAGACCCGGCAAATCTAAGAATGGAGAGTTTGCTGTCTCACCCTGGGGAAGTGAGGAAAGAGGCTTGTGGTTGCTCACAATCACCACCAAGAGGAACTTTTTCAACTCCACCATAGCCAAGTGATGTACAACTCTTCTGGGAAGGGAAGATCACTCCTTGGAGCAGTAACTCCACAACAATGGGTGAGTCTGTCCTTCCTTTCTCAGAGATGGGGAAACTATGTGATAAAGGAGTAAAAACAGAAGCAAGAACTTCCTCCATCTAGAATCTGTGGACCACCAGCCATCTGAAAGACAGCAAAAGGTGGCAACTCTGGCTCATGCTGGTCTTCGGGGACAGGTGGGACCTGGCTTGTATCATCAGCATCTTCAGAGAAAATGTTAGAAGTAACAAACAGTAAAATTGTTATTATTGATATTCTGAAGAATGTAATTATCATCTCCTTTCTCAGTTGCCAACTCAAGATACATGGTGGCCTTTTGTTGTTTTTTACTTTTTCAGAAAGGATGAGTGGTCTTTTAGGGAAGAAGTCTAGAAGTGTTATTCTGGCACACACTGAGGAAACAGTGTTCTTTGGTTACTGAACTTGCAGTTGGCTATTCTGCTGGAAAGGATCACTTTATAATTAATTGGCTACTAGTTGTTGCAACTGAAAGAGATGTGCCTAGCTTTTCAAAACCTGTAAGTACAAAATTTGTCCTAGCTGACATTGGAATGAAGTGTGGAAAAAAAATACAAGGCCCAAATAAACCCTGAAGTATTCTCTTTTGGAATGTTATAAAGCTTGTATCTTCCAGTGCCTCTCCTTATTTTTCACTATTCCTACTAGCCAAGGTATTAGATGTTTTTTGCAAATAAATTTTTGCAGGTAAAAATTTTTCACCCTTAGCATTTAAAAAAGTTTGTATTTTTTCTAAATGAAAATATTGGTCTCAGTTTTCTTTTTGTTTTGTTCTGTTTAATGTTTTGGTTTTGAAAAATTAATCTTTTCTGATGAAAAAATTTCCACTGAGAAATTTCCAGGTTTAACTGGGGCTAGTTAGTGGTTCATCACAAACCTCTCAGCTTTTCCCCAAGCCAACTGGGCTTTCATTTGAATAATTAGTCTTATCTTATTAGTGTATAAACATGTATCTTTCATATCTTGATTGATAGCATCATATAATCAGATTCTTTACCATAATTAAAAATTGTTTTTGTTATTGTACCTATGTCCTAGAACACCCTGATAGTTCCTTAAGAGTTTCAAACATGGGTTCTCCAGAGGAATAAATAGAAAGAGGGGAGGATGAGGGCTCCTGAGACTTGTTGACTACTGAAGGCTAAGTTATGTGAAAAGGAAAGAGTGTTCCCTTTTCAGAGCAGGAAAATACAACAGCAAGGGAAAGTGTGAACTGTGCTGAAAGAAAGGTAGAGTTCTTCCTTCTCTGTTGCCCCAAAATATGTGTGAGCTGAGGGGGGAAATGCTTGTAACAGCATGACAGGAAAGCCCTTGGTCTGTGCGAATGGTAGTGATTGTCTTTTAAGCATGTGTGCTGTAGTTGAGAGCTGGAGAGAGACCCTTTGTGAGGAAGTGTAGTGACAGGACAAGGGGTAGTTGTTTTAAATTGGAAGAGGAGAGATTTAGATTAAATACAAGAAAGAAATTCTTTGCTGTGAGGGTGGTGAGGCACTGGAACAGGTTGCCTAGAGAAGCTGTGGATGCCCCATCCCTGGAAGTGTTCAAGGCCAGGCTGGATGGGGCTTTGAGCAACCTGCTCTAGTGGCAGAGGGGTTGGAACGTGATGATCTTTAAGGTCCCTTCCAACTCTAACTGTTCTATGATTCTATGAATCTCAGATGCTTTTTCCTGCCTCTCAGTAGACAATAAAAGAGATTTATAGTTTTATTAAAAAATGTAAACACTGAGGTCAGTACTGCTGAGAAAGTAAATCAGTCTGTAAAAGGTGTATTGGGGCTCTGTCTGGGTTAGAAATACAAGTGAAGATGTCCAGCCTGTTCTTCAGACACTGTGTGGTGTGTGCAGTGCATACAGACCTACAGCCTGGCCAGCCCCAGCTGGGAGCCAGAGCAAACACAGAAGCACTGGTACTCTTGGTCTCCTTGGGCCCCAGCTTCACCCATCACATTCCATCCCAGCAGGTCCAAAGGAAGGTCCACAAACTCTGCAGTAACATCTGCACTTGTGACCCTTACAGGTTGGCACTGAAGGTGAAGCCTGGGACATAAAATTCCCTGTTGGGGATTTCAGTGTAAGGCAGAACAAGGCCATTGACAATGCTTGTTTGAACGTCTGTAGCTAGCTCCACATGCTGAGAAATAAGGAACTTTAAAAGAAGAAAACTCACTTAACCTAGTATTTGTGTATATGGTTACTTTGTATTTTCCCTTGCTGAATTACTCATTTAATATCTGGCCACATGCTGCTAAGGGCTTCAGGGAGAGATTAGAGTGTGTAATTACTCTCACTCCTCCAAAGTCCACATTGCACATCCCCAGGATCCTCTTCATCCTTTAAGTTTTTGTCCCTGCCAGCTTTGAAGCAAGAAAAGACAGCTTTTTAATTTCCAGTCTCAATCTTGTCTCCTGATAACTGATCAGAGCTGCCTGACATTCATGATGCACATCAGATAGCTCCCTGATGAGAACACCACCACTGGCTTTAGTTTCAAATATGAGAAACTTAATTCAGGCTCTCCAGACACTGTCATTTGGGAAACCCTGACAGTGGCTTCTAACTGGTAGTTGATGAAAGAAAAACAGCACTGCAGTGGCTCTAGAGCATCTGTACACACATAGAATGAGCCATCCCAAAACAAATGGTTAAACTGACTGTGTACCAGATTGATTAAAGATCATGGCACTCACCTGGCTGGGGCTAGAAGAAAATGACATTTTTAATGAAGAAGAAAATTCCAAGTGTAACCGCTTTTCATGAATTTGCAGTCCAATCAGCTTCTCTTTTGTACACCAGTGGATTTACTGCACTTAGGATCAACAACACAGGTTAAACACCTCGCAGGTACTGAATTCTCAGACACCAAAGGTGGCATCCTGGCCCCAGTGGAGCCAAAGGGAAATGAAAGCATAGATGGAGGCCAGGTCTTGTCTACCCTGTCTGACTCTGCAGAAACTCTCTGCCAGATGTATTGAGGTCTAAAGTATTTAATTGCACAGAAAAAAAAGCAGTGATGCTGTCGGGAACCTAGAGATGTTAAAAATGATTGCTCACTGCAAACCAGGAAACTTTGCTAAAGAGAGTTCTGAGTATTTTTCTCCAAGTTGCTCATAGAGGGGAGCCCTGAGTTCACCCCCTGAGTGAAGGCAAAGCCTCCAAAGCTCCAGAGACCATTTGTTTCTTCTGTACTTCCCTGCTGTCTTCCTAAAATACACTGAAAAAGTAATCACATCTTCTGACTGAGCATGGACAAGATGGAAAATGCAACTGTTCTGGCACAAAAGGCATTAACTTCATTTTGTTTCAATCCTTGTTTTCAGAACTGGGAATCCAGGAAACATTTCTGGGATTTTGTGTGTCCAATATTTGAAGGACACAAGTAAATTTGTTGAAGCTGCTTCTGCTGCTTTTAAATCTCAGTGGCCCTCTCCAACAAGAGCCAGCAGATGCAGCTGGACAACCTAAGCCAAGCAGGGAGCAGTAGCTGGGGAGGGACCAAGTGGGACAGTGGCCTGTGTTGGATGTCAGCCACTGTGTTGGATGTCACAGGACAGGAGAGATGGGATTTTATGCAGCTTTGCTGTCACTCATATTCATCAGAGTAACCAAGGTGGTCTTGGGAGACTCAGAAGATGGATGAGACACAAACACCAACAAGTCTGCATTCCCTTTTTTTACCAAGATAACTGCTGACTGGGGAGTGACAACTCCTATATATTTGTATGTGTGTCTGAAATTTGGAATCTGCTTTTAGAACTGAAATAGTCTGGCTTTATAGTCCTGAACGTCCTCAGACCTCTCATTATCTAAAAGGCAAATCTGTGAAGTGACTGCACGCTGCTGCAGGTTTCCACACTACGGCGTGGCAGCCTCAGTGCTGCTGCTTTTGCAACCATCTCAGCCTGATTACACAAACAGTTTTGTGGGACTATCCACGGATCTCAGACTTTGTTTATGAAGCACTCCTGAAGACTGGGAAGACTTAAACCCTTAACTGGAGCCAAAAGAACAGATGTTCCTTTTCCTTCCTCAAGGCAATAGCCTATGGGGAAAAAAACCTTAAATGGGTTCATGATAGGATATTCTCACTGAGCTTGCTTTCATCTAGGTAAAATGTCAAAAATGTCAAATACAAATTTTAAGAACTATATTAAGATATTCTGAATTCTCAGTGGAGGAGTTACCCATTTTCTCTGGCTTTATTTTTAAACATAAATATAAACAGCAAAGATTGTTTGTGCCTGATTTCATTAGAGAATCATCATGGTGGGAAGGGACCACATAAGGGTCAAAATGGACTTCGGCTCCAGTTGCTCAGGGTTTTGTTCAAACAAGACAAAGCAACCTCCTAGGACAGTGACTGTGCAATACGGTCCAGTGTTTAATTGTTCTAATAATTACATACACACATACCTCGTACATTCAGTCACAATACCCTTTATGTCAATTTATGACCATAGCCAAAGGACAACATTGCTTTTCTGATGACTTGTATCAGATCTTGGGTGCCAGGCAGGAGGTTCAGCTTCACAGAGCTCATTCAGCAATAGCTCTTCTGCCGGGTTTAAGAAAATGGCTGCTGCCTCCGCTATGTGTTTCAGCTGCATTTTTATCTAAGCTAGTCCACATTTTTATGTGAATAAACAAGCACAGTGGGAATGAAAGGATAAAAAATGCAACAATGAATCACATTCTGCCATGGCATCATCAGCATAGTTCCAGCAATGTCAAGATGTGGCCCTATATTTTTTTTCCCTTAAGATTAGAATATCCGAATTCTGTGGTTCATCACCTGCTATTTCTTACTCTTTAGGTGTTCTGCTGCTGTAGACATAGTAGTTTTTAAAAAAAGTTCAAGCCACTGGTCTTGGTAATTTTTCACCATGTCATAGCATAAGGATATTTCTACTAGACTAATTATTATCAAAACAGATTTGGTCACTTAAGCAAAAAATATTTTGAGTTCATAAAGCAGTTTTGAGCAAAGAATAGGAAACCATTTCAAGCAGTCAGTCTGCTTTGTGACTATGTCAATAAGTAACTTACACCTGATTTTATTGGCAAGAAGTCCTGTGAAAGATCAATGCTTTTATTTTTCAAAGAGAAATTTGCCTGCCCTGGCCCTTCTGTGGGATTTACCAGTAAACAAGGGTGCTCTGACATGCTGTCCAGCCTTCTCCATTACACAAAGTTTGTCTGTTTGGACAAGCTCTAGATAGATTTGGAAAAACAAAACCTGCGTGAATGTTTCTCTCAAGTGATAGTTTTGAAACACATGTCCAGATGGCTCAGTGGGTGTCCTCAGCTACTGCATGAAGCACTGAGCAGTTGTGGGGAAAAAAAGCACACTAGAATCCTGCTTATTTCATCCAACTTAGCAAATGCTGTGCTTGGAAAGAACAGAGTTCATCTGGAGCCAGTTACCTCTGCTCTGAATGCCAACAAGAATAAAACATCCTTATTAATATACAAAGATTATTGGTTGTGACGAGTTCTCTCTTTTTGGTCTGCAAATTAGCATATTTTTTCTCCTTCGCTTATGGAGTGATTTGTGGTGCTCCCCTTGGCCTGCCCATGGCTGGTGCTACCCAGGTTTCCTGGACTGGTTTCCTGAGCAGCCCATCTTGCAGGAAAGCATAATGGTTTCATGAGAGGGAAAGTATGTGTGTAGTTGGTACAATCTGAGTAAAATGAAAAGAGATTATTTTAACGCACAGCTCTGCACAAAGCATTTTGCTCGATGGATATCTCAGAATGTGCCTGCTCACATAATTTGGCCCATAACTCTAAAATTCAGCTCAGCAACCAGGAGGTAATAATTGCTACTTATATCAAACCAAACAGCAGACAAGCATCTCTTCCCTTGGAGTATAGAGGGGGCAGACTCTTAGAGGGTGTACGTTGGGGTTTACAGTAGCCAGGGATGTGGCCTGTATTGGCTTTTCTTCTTTCCATCATGCTTGCCAATTAACAAGTGAAAGTGCAACGAATTAGTGAATGCCTCAGCCAGGGCTATCTCTCGCAGCCTTTGTGAGTCCTGCTTTGCTCCTGCTGGGGTTGGACTGACTCCTCATGGCAGTCACAGGTATTTTCTTGAGAAGAGATGAGAACAGACTGTTCCTGTCATTTGTGTCATAGACCACAGCTGGGGCTCTGAGAAGGCTGGGATTACAAACTTCTTTAGTCACAGCACAGCAGCAGCAGATGAAACAAAGAAATCACAGTATCTCTCTACCCAAACATACAAAACAGTCCTGACATCTTGGCTGCTTCCTCCTGTCTCTCTAATACTTACATTGCCTGCTTCCCTGCATCCATATGAAATTCCAGTGATCTGATTGTTTTCCTTCCTGACTTTTCCTATTTATACTTTCCCAGCTTTAATGTGTGAACATTGAGGTGTTTAAGTGAACTCAGTGCATGAACTGTACTCTGAAGTCTTCTCAGCAGAACAGTGTTCTGTTCCTGTAGCTGCCCTGGATCCAGCATTTCAGAAAAGTTTTACATTTAATTATCAGGAAACTGAAGCTGCTGCATAATGTTTTATTTACGCTGAACAAAAGGTTCTCTGGGAAATATAGGATGCCAGTTTTGCAAATCTTAGAGAAGGACTTCAAGCGCCACAGGAAATTAAATACAGGCATAAACATTCATAAATGGTGTTAAGTAACCACCAAGGCTGAAAAATCCACAGTGTAGATCAGCATGGTGTTTTGAAGTCAGTAGCTTTGAGCGTTAGTACTGCAGCACTGTGTTAAGAGGGTCAGTGCTATTATTCCCACAGCACAGATAGAACAACTGTGAGTGTGGGCGTGCTCATGATTTCTTGTGTATAAGCAATGCTATACCCACAGAGCAGCTGTAAATAATTGCCCAAATTCATGATTATGTCCTATATCATCCCAAAATAAGACGAGCATAGCTAAACCCTTTTCCATTTGCCATGACTAAGAGCCCACTATTGGCAGATGTCCCTTCATGTCTTAGCCTGCTTCATTTCTAGTAAAATTTTGTCTGTGTTGTGGTGTGCAGGGAGGTAAACTATTGGACTTTTGGGAGAAGTAAAAATTCTCTGAGTGAACATGTAAGGGATGGTAGGAAGCCTCAGAAATGGAAGGAAAAAATGCAGTCCTAAATAATGGAGAAGATAATTTAAAGATAGAGACAATCTCCACAAGAAAACTGGGTTAAGGTTTTAAGAAATGTAGTGATGAGACAGGAGATTACTGGGGATTCCCTAAATGAGGCTCATACAGCTGATTAAATTCTGTAAAAGTGGTGTAAAATCCTGGGGACTGTCCCTCAAAATTCCTTGCCACAGTTTCACATCAGTCAAAGGCTGTGCACAGCTGACATGTTTTACAGCAAACCCAGGGGGTATTGGCAAAGTGTTAGTAGCGATGAGCCGGTGATGACTCTACACCCGTGGTGCCGCGATACAGCATGGTGTGACCCACACGTTTTCCAGGGCACATGCACAGGGTCTCCTGCTCAATATAGACTCCTCTCTATAAACACTGGGGTTGATGTTCTAGCCCCATCTTGCAGAGTGAGCTTTGCATTTGCCTATTTCCCAGCCTCATTGCCTTCAGGAAACCCATGGAATGGACGTCTGGCTGGGCTCTGTGAGAGCTCCTGAAACAGCCTTCGCTGTTTGATAAACTTTCCCGATTTCATGGCTCAGATAGAGAAAAATGTTTCTCTTTTGCCTTAATGCAGAGGCATTTGAGGAAAATGAGGAGCCTGAATTTCCAGCATTCACCCTCTAATAGTGATAGATTTTAAGGTAATATATGATGGTAGCAATCATTTGACTCCAGCAGTGAGATATGGCTTACTAACTGCACTAATGACTCAGGCTGCATTAGAAAAAATGTTAGATTGATCAACTCATCTCATTTTCCTTTTGACTTTTTTAGTTGTTATATTGCTTCTTAAGATGCCAGACCATGCAGCAGACTATTAGCCTAGCAGGTAGCTGAACTGAAGCTGAGAGCTAAGCCTTGTCCTGCACCCTGTACAAGAGCTGCTGGCTGTGCCAGGGGAGCTCTGTGCCGCACTGCAGAAGAGGCCATTGTGCTAAGGTCAGCTGTTTTTCTTAACTCGTGTGTTGCTGAAAATCTGTGACATTTAAGGCCTTTTTTTGAATCCTTTGCTAAGGCCAAACACTACTCAAGGCAAATCCAAGAGTAGGTCCTGATGGGAGTAAGCAGCTATTCTTCGTGAATAACAATAGTACAAGCAGGCTCTAAATGCGATATTCATTCAACCTTTCTCATTTGCCTTCTATAAATCACCTTTCAGTGTTGGCATCTCTTCTCCCTAGAGCAAAGGGCTGACAAAAAGCATTACAGTGCTCATTACAGTGAGCAGAAGACAACAGTGGGAGTAGAGTCAGGATGACTTAGTGTTGTATTTCAGGCATATCATTGAGAATGGTCATTAACAGCCCTGTTTTGTTAATCACAGCAGGGAGTCAGGAGATGACCTTCAGACAGGGCTAATGGTCAATGCATTGCAAATACAGACGGTTCCTAAGGTGAAGAGGCTCACAGCTCAGCTCCAAATGCAGTTCCCTACTTAAAAGGGTGATCTACCACTTCTGAGCAGATGGCAAAGTGCAAAGATGAGCTTGCAGATTGCTTGTATTTTCTCGTTATTTGGTGTCATCCATCGCTGAGGCAAGACACTGAGCTGGTGGATTGATACAGCTGTTCTTTCGCTCTTTTAAGATTATCACAACGCTGCTGTGCTGTAATGTGCCTTCCTCTGCTGGATGTGTGTCACTGGCAGCCGCGGGGCAAATAGCTGGGAGCCTATAACATAGGCTCGAGAGGACACCACAGGAGAACTGAACAGCATCACAACCTTTGCTTTATAGCTAATGATGTTTTTTTTCTTGAATGTTTTTTTTTTTCCTTTTCTTTTTTGAGATGCTTCTAGTTCAGTTTCTTGGAGTTCCATTGTAGGTATGCTGCTCAATAACCTCTTTATGCAGATGCTCAGATTTTTCAGTACCTCATTCCTTTTCCTCTGTTAGGAAAGAATTAAGAAGAAGTTTGGTATCAACACTAGCTGCTGGTGACTTCTCCAAAGATGATCTTGTACTTCCCTTAGCTTTCCATTAGGCACAAGTTCTTTTCCAACAGTCTCTCCGTCTGAAGCACATTTTTTTCCGTGCTAAAACAATGTGACTGAATTACTCTGGAGACCCCCTTTGACAAAATTGCCACCTGCTAATGGAAGGGGCAATGCCACCAGATGAATCTTTAACTCAGCATGAAGAGGAGGCAAAGTGGAATTCCTCTGGCATTTTCTCAGGTCACACTGTTTCTAATGATCCAGTGTTCCCTACTTTATATTACAAACACTTCAGAGCTATTTCTAATTTTCAGTCTAGTGCATAAACCACTCTGAGGATCTTCAGATGTAATCTTGTTTGTAGCCAGACCTCTGTGAAATTACCATCTATTTCAAATTGAGAAACAAGAAGTGTTTTCTTTGCAGACATTATGAATGGTGTCAATCAAGTCAAAACAGAGGTGAAGCAGAGATTAATTTTGTGTATGTGAAAATGTGTTTCACCTGTAATGAAAAGGTTCCTTTGTGGTTTTACATGTTGTCATATTTTTTCTTTTTGGTTTTCTTTAATAGGTGAGTTGTTTTGGCCTGACAAAGCTTCACTTGCCATTTACTGGCATTTGTTCAATAGAGTATTAATTAGGTGCAGAACCAGAAGTGGCAGAGCTGTGGAAGTCTAGCTCTCCATTTGGCTCTCATTTGGCTGGGCTCTCAGCTTATTATCCGAGCCATATGATCATGTGGTGACACTGTTTTTGGGACCCAAGCTGGTGGCTCTACATGAATGACATGCTGTGCAGACATCAAAGGTGTCTCTGAGTTGGTGTTGCACTGCAAGGGGTGGTAAATCCTGCCATAGGTTAGCCAAAATGCCTAGTGGATGGACCCAGATCTTCTAATGTCTTGGTTTTTCCTAAAGAGAATTCTGTAAATATAAGTCTGGTGCTTGCTCATTATTTTCATAATTAATTTTTTGTTATCAAGTATGTTGAGCACAAGCTCCTGGGGAAAAGACAGGTTGTATTTTTCAGAAATACTGTTGGAATAATAAATGCCTTGCAGAAGTGATGTCCATCACAGCAGTCAGGCACATGCCTCATGCTAGCACAAAAGGGGGCTTGCCAGCAAATCAGTGCTGTAATCCCTTTGCTGTAGGGTGAAATCCTTGAGAACTCCAAGTTTTGTCTTGCAGCTGAAGTCCCAACGCTTAGGCTGTTTGAGAGGATGGATTCCAGAATCCAAAATGCTGATAATGAGCATGATTTAATCTCAGTCTTCAGAGCAATTCTAGCAACCGCTGAGCCAACTGTCCCCACACCCCCTGCTAACCTAAGGGAGGGTATTAGAGAAGACAGAGCAAGACTCTCCTCAAAGGCGCACAGTGAAAGAACAAGAGCCAACAGACAAGTTGCAGCAAGGCATAGTCTGGATAGGTATAAGGACAACATGCTTTACAGGATGGTTAAATACTGGAACAGCTTCCCTGGAGAGACTGTGTAATCTCTGTCTGTGAAGAAATTCAAAACTCAGCGGGACAAATCCATAATCACCCTGATCTAGCTTGGAAGTTGACCTGCTCTCAGCAGAGGTTGGACCATATGACCACCATGGGAGTCCCTGCAATCTAAGTTGTTTCAAGATTATCTGATTCTCCATGAACTGTGCATTGAGGCACAGACAGCCACAGCTGAATGGGAATGGACTCTGAAGTGCCTCTCCCTATGTTCAAGATTGCCCCAAGTGAACAGGGCAAGATCTGCAACCTTGTTATGTCCATTTTGTAGTTACGCTGGTGGTACTGAAACCCCCAGGTCTGTCAGCCACCAACACTCTCTTTTAATACATTCACTCCTCCAGGAATTTCACTTTTTGTGAAAATAAGCTGCAGATGATTAGATGAATGTCCCGACGTTGGCAAAGCAATACAGCTTTTCCTCCCAAGGGAGCATTTTGCACTTCTCATTTGCATAGAAAAAAGTTACAACCCTGCTAGCTGCAATGCAGCTCTTCTCTGTATTTAGGGACTATACATCATTGCCACAGAAGCCACGTGCATTTACTTATTGATTTTTCTTTCTTTTTTTGGCTGTTATTTTCAGCTAAAGTGAACTATTGCCAAATTGTGAGAACAGGAATATGTGATAGAGGCCAAGTGATTTCTTGGTTTTGTAAGAGAAATTGTTTTGCTCTTGACCCTTCTCTGAGCGTGTCATTTTACAGAGAGCCTTAGGCACCAGCCACCAGTTGTGAGGCTGGAGTTTAGTTGGCCTGTTTTATTTAGGTTATTCTGGATTGTGAGGACATGACAGACGTTTTCCACATTGTCAATGAGAAACAATTGAGGGAAAACAGGCTTTCTCCTCACCAGGCATTAAATTCGATGTCTTGAATTTACATGCACTGTGTGAACTGCTGTGTCCTGTGCAGTCCTAAAGTGCTCTTCATTTCAAAGTCCCACTAGCAATTAGTAAACAGCCCTTAGAGACAGCTCGTTGGGTAGAGCTGGGGCAATGCCATCCTGATTTAATCACACACCACCTCACATATTCTTTGAAAGTTTGTCAGATTCTCTGATTTTGCTGTTCTGGTTTTCTATACAAAATAATGTCCCAAAGGGAGAAATTATTCAATTATATGTAAAGGCTAATTCAGAAAATCAAAGACTTTGTAAAATGAGAAGGAACAGCACTGAACACTGAAGTTTCAGTGCATGGTGTCAGCTTCTGGAGGGATTATGAATACAAGTTCCAGTGAGTGCAACTGAGTCCACTAGCTCAATCAGAAGGCCAGATACTCTCCTGAGATACACCTTTATCTAGCAAAGCTTTTAAGCACAGACTTAAACATCGTTGAGCTTGTGATATGAACACACTGACTTTTGGTACTGTTGCTTATATGGTTAAGAATGGTCAAAATTGAAACAGGGAATCTCTATTCCACTGGTGATTATGGGTTTGCAACCCTTTTTTTTGTGTTTCTGATTTGAAAGACAGGCTAGAAGAAACAAGTGGAAGATAAATGGCTTAATTTTATAGAATCACAGAATCATAGAATCGTTTTGGTCGGAAGAGACCCTTGGGATCATTGAGTCCATGCCCTAAATTTTCAGAGCATCTCCATTTTCTATTAATTCAATTGAGACTATAAGACCTCAGCATTTAGTGGATTTTAAGAAAAGGTTCAAAATGTTTAGCATCTGTCAGATTTTAAAGGATTTTTCACCTTCTCCACAGTTTGCCAATAAGTGAATATTTCATGAGATTGGTAAAGAGAACAAGAAAATTGAAAGGAAGGAGGAAGTGCCACTTTCACGCCAGGAAGTTCCATCCCATAAAAATAATGGCTTTGACAAAAACTTCACAGTGGAACAAATGCAGGTACTTCCCCTACTTTTTACTTTGAAACTCATATTCTGTAGTGGAACACTTGCATAAATTCCAGTCAGAGTGGAAATTTAATATCCACAATTGGGCAGAGAGAAAGAGCATAGCATCCACTGAGAAGAATTTGTTGGTAAGTAGCAGAGAAGTTCAATTTAGTTTTTCTTACCTTGCTGGTTGGCATTGGGAAAGAAGTACTGCAGTATCTGGAGCTACAGAAGACACATGCATTTGCAGAGCGTTCTGTTCTAAGCTATGTGGCTTGTGTCTAAGGGTGCAGTGGAAACATACTGTTTCTAAAATACTTTCTGTCTTTCAATAATTGTACCTCACTTGATCAGAGCAGTAAAAGGCATTCTTGCCAGACCCCAGTGAAGATGGTAGTTTAGCTCACTGCTGAATGAGGAACACGCAGGACTCGCCAGACCTGCACCAGGTTGCTCAGCCAGCGCTCCTAATCATGACCTTCGCTCTGCCAATACGGCACCCACGCAGGGCAGAGGAATGGAGCGTGAGATTATTCCCCATGCAGTATAATGCCAGCTGATGGTTTTGGGACATTATTTGCTGCCTCAGACCTTCAGATACAAAGGTGATTAGGGGAGTGGAGGGCTACAAAGATGATTAAAGGAGTGTAGCATCTCCCATACGAGGAAAGGCTGAGGGAGCTGGGTCTCTTTAGCTTGGAGAAGAGGAGACCTCGTTAATGTTTATAAATATGTAAAAGATGAGTGTCAGGAGGATGGATCCAGGTTCTTCTCAGTGATGTCCAGTGATAGGACAAGGAGCAATGGTTGCAAGCTGGAACAGAGGAGGTTCCACTTAAATATGAGAAGAATCTTCTTCACAGTGAGGGTGATGGAACACTGGAAGGGGCTGCCCAGGGAGGTTGTGGAGTCTCCTTCTCTGGAGACATTCAAAACCTGCCTGGATCCGTTCCTGCATGACCTGATCTAGGTGTTCCTGCTCTGGCAGGGGGATTGGATCTTTCAAGGTCCTTTCCAATCCCTGATATTCTGTGATTCTGTGAAAAGCAGAGGGCGGTGACAGCAGAGCTCCAGCTTGTGTTTCAGTGCAGACAACTTTTATGCATGAGTAAAACAATGACACTGTCTTCTGACCTCAGCATGTTTCACCAGGTCTGAGGAGTGCTTTCATGGTGGTCACAGTAAGAGCATTCAAGAGGCATGAACAAGATTTTAAGTCCCACTGGTTTAAGTGCATATATATTTATTTAAATGCATATTTGTTTCATTGTTGCTTTTAATTGTGGTTTGGGGAACATAAAAACAGTTTGTAGGGGTGAAGGGTGACATTCCCTGTGGCAGAGTGAAGAAGAGTTACTTCTGGTGTGGGAAGTGAGCCTAGAGTGTGATCAGGCGCTCTGAGATACAGCTGTCCTGCCTTTTCCGGAGGGTGGCTGTGCTGAGCCAAGGTGGGTCATCCACTTCCTTGCAAGCTGATTTCTGCAGCTGTGTAGGAGTGTGCTACATTGAGGAGGTACCCAGCAACATTTCTGGCAACAGGAACAAATGCTCTGGGTTTTATCAAGATATTCCAGTATTTTTGAGTTCCTGTAGAGAAATCAATCTTTTTGGTGGAGAAAATGCTAGGCAAAAACTTCTTTCTTCACTGTTTTGTAAAGATTTTGAGTGTGACGATTAGCCCTCATCTTCTGAGTGGCTCTGAATATGAGTCATAGCCAACAAGAATCATTTAATAACAAGAAACTGCTAAGTAGGTCTAATCATGACCCTCTGATATAGATAGATGGCCTGTCTTTATACTTAACTGTGGTCTCTATCCCAGTTGGTGCAATCCCAGCCATTCCAGTCTGATGGCAGGAGGAACTGTAATAACACTAGCAGAGCCGTGTCACTTGGGCCAGAGCCCTGGGTACAGCTCTTTCTATTTATAGCACATTAATGATGGACAAAAAATATTCTAACATCATTTGTACACAATTTTATTTAGTAGAAAAAATGTTTTAGTTCTGAGTAAGCCTGGAAAAAATACAGTTCCATCTCATTTCTTGACAGAAAATCACTTCTTTGGTTTTGCTAAGCTGTGGTCCTTTGTGCATGGAGGTGGAGACACAAGAAGACTTTGTGGAACTGGGATTCCACCAAGCAGAAAGTTCCCTGAATGTGAAGGTAACCCATGGTTGATCGGTTTGAGAGTCAACAGATACCTTGCAAGAGCATGTCCTGCAGAGAGCCAAGCTCTGCATGTGTTTTCTGTGAATGAACAGAGCAAATAAGTCATACTGGCAGCCCAAAATGACATTTGCTTCATAAAACTTTGCAGCAAAATGTTAGTTACCAGCAGAAGAGGAGAGGTTATGGGGAAGAGGAAGAGTTATTAATGGGCTTAACCAATGTGACTACAAATTCTTGTCGAAGCTATGAAGAAAGCTATCATTCAAAACCATGGCTGCATCTAGCTGTATATGTCTGTCCAGAAGCTATCTGACTGTATGCCCTGCCCCTCCTGCACAGGGTGGCAAATGATGGTAGATATGGGAATGCTTCCAGTAGTGGCTGTTGCTGACAAATATGTTGCATGGACACTATCTCCCGTCATTATCCTCCCTGCGTGCCCTTCCTGACAGTTTGTACTGGTAGACCAAACTGCTTCCAGTTCCTTCTCCACCTTCAGGCCTTGATTGGAGTTTCCATTTCCATCTCTACCTTCCCTTGGTGCTTCTGTCCAGCTGTGCTAAGAACCGTGATCCCCACCCTGGAAGTTTTTTAAAACTTCATATTACTGCTTTGATGCCACTTGTTTCCTGTGCAGGGTGACATCTCTGGAGATTTGCAGTTAGTAAGGAACTTATCTTGAGGGAAATGAAACAAAGAGGCAGTGAGGCTGCATGGAAAGACGTAACAGGTTGTGTATGTTGACAAGAACTCCGCTAGAACTGCTGTGGAAGTAGTCTTTCTAGGTTAAAGTCACAAAGATAGATAAAGTCCCCCTTACCACCCCAAGCCTTTATGTGGGCCATTTCTTGGTTGTGACAAGAAGAGTGCTCCCCTCTTTACAATGCACAAAAGGCCAATAGGTTTCAGTATCATGATCCCCCTTGTGCAAACATGTAGAACTGAGTACAGAGTATGTGCTCAATAAGCCATGGCTGTACAAGGGCTTTAAGAGGGCAGATTTGCACAAATGTCACCGGGGCTGTGGCAGAGCAGCTCAAGATCTGCTACAAGGGAAGCATCATGCGTTAGTTAAACTTTCCAAGTGGTCTCACCAGCCTTCACTGAAACAGCAGTTCCAGACTAACCCCACAGCAGAGGAAGAAAGGACACAGCCAACAATACTTGTATAACTCTAAGATGAGGGTGTGGGTTAATAAAGAGATGGAAAATGTAGATCACTTCTTACTCCAATGCCCAAAATACACAGACAACTATTTTCTCAAGTGACTAGGAATAGAAGACTTTCTGATAAAATAGGATGAGGAAAAACAGTCCGTGTGAGCTGGTGAAGAATAATGGAGCTGTTAGGGAGAATGTTACAGCACATAACAACTGCTTCTGATCAGAAATTGGTCACCGTAGGGACGGTACAGAAGCAGAACCCTGCAATGTGTTAGGACCCTGCCAGGCTGCCTGAACTCTATCCAAGAAGAAAATTTCTGCCATTTTAAGTTCATCACAGTTTCTGTCACTAAAATCTGAGCTGCTTTGGTTGCTGTTGAAGAAGAGTGTGAGTTGCTATGCCTGTGTATACATGTGAGGAAATTAAAAAATGACAATACATTTGCTCCTTTTGAAGCTGACAGAAGCTAAGGAAGATAAAAATAAGTGAAATGAGCCCAGGGAGAAGGAGCAGAGAGGAATTGCTTATCACCACGTCCAATTCTTGCAATTTTGCCTTAAAGTAAAATACAGCTTTTGAGGAAAAAAGATTAACAGAACTCCATTGACTGGAATAAGCAGAAACAGCTTTTCACTGTTTCCTTGGGGGGGATTCAACAGCTCCAAGTAGGTTTTAGATCTTGTGATACGATCATTCATCTTTGGCCTTCCCTCACGCCACACTGTCGGTTCTGCTGAACTGCACTGCAGGAAGACTTTCTCTTCCTTGGCACGGGACCAGCAGGTCAGAAACATTTCAACAGTTCTGTCCTGCGGGAATAGGAACTGCTGGATTTTACCAATTCATCTGAGACTGCTGCTCCAGTCCAGATAATGGAAACTAACCTCTTTTCTACTCTAGGTCCCTCCCTTTCCTACAGAACTAGCTACCAGTTCTGACCTAGTTCTCTCTTTATTTTCAAGAAAAGACAAGAGAGTACATGACTCATGGGGAGCTACTTAACCAGATAAGGATTTTCTCTGGGGTTTGTAATGCTGCCTAGGGAAATGGACCATTGCTTCTTTCTGACAGAGGAATTAATCACCGTGAGAAAACACACAGCTTTCAGATGCAGTCTTCATAGCTTGTGCATTTATCAAAACACTAATGAGGAAACATTGTAGAACCCTGATTCCCTTATACCACTTCATTTGCATTAAAAAGACATCTAGCCTGGTAGAAATTACTCCCAGGGAATGCCCCAGCACATACTATCTTTCTGCTCAACACAGTAATACCAGAAAGTCTTCCCTGCAGGGTGTTCCAGTGCAGAGACTGGGGCCATGTTCATGCCCAGCTTTGTGCTAACTAGAACAGCTTTAAGGCTGCTCTGGCTTACACAGAACACACTGTCTTACAGCCACATGAAGAAACATCCTTGCTCCTGTCTCTTCCTTAGGTGAAACAGAGCAACAAGGACAGAAAGAAGCACAGTCATGCTTTCATTTCTACTTTCCTGGAGTGGAATAGAAAGGAAAGTAAAACAAGCTACTTCTGAAAAATTCTGGGACAATGCAAACACATAAACTGTCATTAAGTGAGAGAACCAGTTCTGCATTATTGAAGCCTGAGGCTTTAATTGTACCCGAGGGCATTTTGTATTTATTCCCTCTGAAATTCAGACAGGTGGAGCAGCATAGGATTCCCTGGCATTCTCAGTGGCATCGCTGAAGATGACTCAAATGGTAACATTCCACCCCACTCCTGGGACTTCCAAAAATATAGCAATGGATGTACAGACAAAACAAATGGCTGTGAGATTTTGGCTGAAATTGGTTTGAACAGAGCATGTCTGGGGAGCATGAGGAAAAGAGGCATTCATTCCACTCTGCTAAGTCATGGAGCACTCACAAATTGACCAAAGACAGGCTTCCTTCAAAGAGAAAATGGTTCTGGAGCCTCATTACAGATACTCTTTTTTCCTCTCTTCTTCTGGTTAGTCCTTCTGGTTCCTCTGCCCTCGGACATCACTTCTCTTTTAGAAAGGGTGCTTCTGGCACCAATTCCCTTACCATCCCAAGAGTCCCTCCTAACATGGGCTCTGCAGAGCACCAAGCAAGCAGTGTAAAGGCGAGGCGTGCTGTGGCCCTGCTGAGGCTGCAGCTCTTTTGCATACTGAGAAACAAGGCCAAGTTTCTCTCCAGGACATATTTAGCCATAGCTACAGCCCTGTGATATAAAGTGCTGAGGATGAGCTCCAAGGATCTTGAGCCTGGTGTGGAAATGTTTCCTTTCTTCTCAGTGGGGTAAATGTATTCAGGATTTATGCTCTACTCCCTTTTAACCAATGGAGACAAATTCTTCCAGAGTTTCACATTATTCTGAACTTTTAAGAAGCAGGTACAAAGGCTTTTCAGCCAAAAAGGGGGGTTGAGTGTCACCTAAGGATGCTATACCTGTAGTAAAAAAGGGTACATATCTGTCATACTAACAGTCAAAAGGAAGGCCTGTCTCTTCAGAGGAGAGAACACAAGAATGTGTTCTTCGGCTTCAGCAATCAGTACCTGGGGAAAGCCCAGTGAAAGCACAGCAGCACCATCTATGGAAAGGGGATGGTGGTACAAACTTCCATGTGAGAGCGTACCCGGCTCCTGAATAATTTAAAGGCCTTTGCTGCTTGGTGGATGAGCAGCAACTTGCGGTTTGGGTCCCTTTCTGGACCCAACATCCACTCACAAGCTTGTCTTTCCATTTGGGAGAATTATTTAACATCCTCACCCAACTCTCAGCCTTCCAATACATCAGTTTGAAGATGTGAGGGGAAAAAATGGCTAGTGAGATCACATTTTCCAAACCAATGATGCAAATTTCTCCCAATTGTCTGTTCCCCTTCTAGACCCAGCATTTATTACACTTTGGCTGATGAAGCTACAGGATGAGAAGCGCTCTGTGGAGCTCGAGGAGCTTGTTTGTACTTTGCCAGTTGCAGCCACTGGAGCCGGAACGGCCTTTGCAGTTTGTCAGGAAGAAGTTAATTGCTTGGACTTGAAAGTGAGATAGCATCTCTTATTGCAGTTCTCCTCCAAGGTTACTGAGACACCACTGAGTGGAAGAAAGTCTTAATAACAATCCAGAAGGACCATTTCCCCAGAGCTTCAATTCTCGGTGAAGACTTCTGTTTTTAAATTCTTTTAATGCAAGTTGTCCCAGAGGTCGAGGAATCCCTAATTGACACTGGCAAACAGGATTATACATTAAACAGCGCTTTGGGTGATGTGCTGGCAGAGAGGCTTTTGGGACAGAAGTTCTGCAAACCCCTTGCAGTGCTTTGAGTCCAGGTTTTGTAGAGAGAGGTAACAAGCTCAAAACTGCCCTTTTAAAGTAAACAAAGTCATAAGTTACAGTCCCAAATTCCCTCTTCTGATTGAACTTGTTTGAGGAAAGAAATCATATTTTTAGGCTTATTAAGTTGAGTTTTCTGCCAGCAGCGCTATATGCTGGATTGCACACATATGGAAATGAGTTCTTATCTGTCCCAACACACTCCTGATGGCATTAGCTCTGAAGGACCTAATGGAGGCGGTGCTGGTGTCTGGACAATTTTCTTCATAGCTGCTTAAAGTTCTATTTGTTGAATGTGTGTGGTATGTCTAGGGAAGATAAGTGCTATACTGGTCCCAGCAAACACATATCAGCCCTGGCCCGGGCTCATAGGAGGGTAATTTCCTTGATGTATCACTGTATGAAGGGCTATGTGCCTTTATTCCTGCCTCACTGCCATCCCAGAGAGGAAGGTGGCTGTGGCAGGGAAAGGCTGCATTACAAATTAGAGGTGTCCTTTTCCCGCATAGATTCTGAAGTCTCCTCTCCCACTCTTAGACCTGCAACAGTGAAAAGAGGTTCCTAGAAAAGCACCTAATTTCTTGCTCACACTTACCTTCTTGCTCCAACAGCCACCTGGGCTGCTTCCCCCAGCCCAGTGCTGCGCGGTTCAGGGAGTGAATGAAGCATTTTGTGGAAAAGCTCAGGCTCTGATTTAAGTGTCTGGAGCTAAGGAAGGAGTTCCTGCTTCTCACTGTTCTCTATCATCAGAACCCCGGTGTGGCTCTAGCCTCTGCCCTGGTGGGTACAAACATCTGGGGCTGCTGAAGCCAGCTGCAGCAAGGCCATGGGGGCAGCAGCGGCTATACCTGTCCTGGGCTTGCAATGAGCTGTTCCCATGAGGTGAAGCTTCAGGATCCATTCACAGCTTTAGTGCCATTAGCATTTCTCATGTTTTTCTTCTAAAATGATTAAGTGATTCTAGAAATAGATTACTGCTGAAGCATTTCATTTGTCCAGACTTCTATGCTGCAGGCTACAAGTTCCTTTGAATAAACAGAGTCTGTCTACTAGGAAACCCGACTGTTAGGGTTTTCTAAAGCTAGGAATACAGCACAGAGCATCTACAGGCAGTGGGATAAATTTTGTGAAGTGTGAATATGCTCAGGGAACTCACAACTTATTTTACCTGCTGAGGAATAAACTGTACAGAATGTGACGCAGCAGAGATCTGTGGGGGTGAAACTACATTGGTGAGAAAACTAAAACTACCTGGAAAGCAAATATTTAGAGAAATGCTGACCTGAAGCAGCTCTCCACAGAGATGTTCAGAACTTTAAAGCAGCTACTTTCTTACCACCTTAATAGTAGCGTACGTTCTTACCCAGAGAGCTAGATGCTGCCCAGAGATAAGCAGTGCCCGAAGCATTCCACCAGCCATTCATGGCCTGTGAGAGACCAATTTTTGTCAAAGGGCATGGTGTGAGCATTTCCTGGCACGTGTTGAATCCCCCATCATTTAAAAGTCTCTAAAAATTTCCACTTATTCTGAGCAAATGGCAATTGCTTCTGTCAGTTTAAGTCTCAAAATACCAGTTTCCTTCCCCTTCTGATTGTATTATTCATGGTGTGAGGTGCAGCAGGTGGCTTTGGGACGGGCTGCGATGGGATCTCCCAGGGTCTTCAGCCCTGGCTTGCCTCAGGATGGGACTGAGCATCATTCACAGCATCAAGAGGAGAGTTTCCATCAGGACTGAGACTAAGGGGGAGCTGAAACTGTGGTTCCCCCCTTCTGGAATGGAGGGCTGAGGGCTGAGCCAGCTCAGCAAGAGTGCCCCTGCTTAGGATTTTAATTAATATAGCATTAAAGAAGGGTTGCCATTGTGTTTTGGTTGCACATACGAATTGGGTAAACAATACTTCTGTAATTTGCTGAAGGGATTTTCTTGTGATTATTGTGGAGATGGTACATTCAGAGCAATCTTCCTGAGGAGATCCCATGAGCCCACATGCCCCATGAGGAGAATACTGACATGGCACTTTCCTCAGTAATCACTGCAAACGTTCTCTGGGGTAGAATTTTTTCGCAGATTTTTGTTTGCAACTCTCTAGGAGATAAGTTAAATTTGATCAACAATACAATGCAATTCTGAGCAGAAGTGTTATCCTAAAAAGAAGAACATTTGGAAATGTTATGCCATTTGGTAGGGACTTTGATATATTGGTTTTATGTGGAAGGTACTTTTGGGAGTTAAATGCTTTAAATGTCTGAGTTGTGGTGACTACCTTCCATGTGTCCCTCTGCAGGCTCTGCTAGAAGAAAGGTCCTCTGAAAGACAACTTGGAGAGCCTGAGCTGGTCTCTCGCTCTCCATTTCTTACACCCACTGTTTCTGTTGGCTCATCCAGTGCTGAGAGAGGGCAGCCCTGGAGGTGCTATGGGTGAAAAAGGTACTTCAGAGTCCCTCCCTGAGCCCCAAGTGTTCTTCAGCCCCTGTGAGGGCTGCAGCAACTGGGGACACCAGCTCTGCCTTCCCTCACTGACTGCAGAACCACTCCCCATTTCAGAGAGTGTTTTTCTAACAAGGCTTAGAAAGACAGCGATGTAGGAAGCAGGCACTTCAGAAGTGAACAGCAACTGGTAATTACAATAAGCCTCCAACCTCAAATTTGAACAACCCAAGAGCAAAACAGTGGAAATTGCACTTGAAAAAAGCTTAATTATGCAGAAATGGCACAGAGATTGGCATCATGAAAAAAGGAGAATTGAGAAAGCTGCATATTTTCAAGGTAGTGAAAAATGTCACATATCTAATTCAGCACAATTGAACAATCACTGGTTTACAGTCTCCTAGAGCAAAATAAATGTCAAAGCAAAAAGCTCATCTGCTGCAAGAAAGAACACCTCCCAGGTGAAACATTCAGTTGCCGTTAACTTAGCAGTGTATTGCTTCTTCGAAATGACGTGAAGTGCCCAGGAAAGCTGTAGACCAAAGGACGTGTGTGCTGACTGGGTGGACATGCCGTGTTTCAACTGCATCCTTGTTAATCATAGTCGGTGGTGTTACCTCAATAAAGTGGATTTATCTCCTCCTTAACTGAATGGCTGGCAAATGCATTTATCAGCAGAAAATTGAAGCCAAGCAAGTGCAAGATGCCTGAATAATTCTGGTGAACATCTAGGCCTACCAGCCCCACCGCTCACAATAAGCTTCTCTCTTCTTTTTTCTATTAAAATTCGTTGAACCGAGGTACAAGTGGGAAATAAATTTAGGAGCTGAGGGTGCCTCTGGAATGAGATAAGCTATTTCTGTTTGATGTAATTTCTTACAAATCCAAGTATTCAAAGAGACCACCACAAAGTAAAGCCATGGAGATACTGTGTTGGTTGATGTCAGGCCAGACCCACCACAAGTCACTGCTGAGAGGACTCAAAACGGAGCACTGAACAGCAATGATTCAGATCACCATTTGATGGCAAGATGGTTATTGCTTATGAATACCTACAAGAACAATTCTTGATGCATACTTAGGCGAGGCAGGCCTGAAGAACCCTGCCAGACCATCTTCTGGGGTACAGTAAGGGAACTACTCTGCTCTTCAGTCAGGAAGGGAAAGGCTGAAGGATAGAACTCTAGGATGGATGTAGTCATTGCTACTAATTAAATCAGTCGTATCAGCCATATAGGCACCTGGCAGGAGAATATACCTAATTCTGAAAATAGATATATGATACCCATTCAATGAACATATCTGCTTCCTCTCAGTCTGTAGGTAGGGTGAAAACAAGGTCAGAGCTATGAGAAATGGGACTGATGATCAGTCTGCTAGGGAGGAGGCTTGGAGAGCAGTTGTTCCAGGTACAACAAAAGGGTGTTGCAGACTTGCGAGGGAATTTCTTTCTGTGCTCTAAGCCATTACGCTTTGTCCAGTCAAGAATGAGGAGCTGGAGTTGCTCCTGTCTCAGGAAGAAAATAGTTAAGTGGCAGAAGTGGGAGAGAGAAGTGGGGAAGAAAGAAGAGCATGGGAGAGGAGAGATGGTTTGGGGAAAATGTGACTTTGTGGGCAAAATTAGGCGGAAAAACTTCATTTTTCATCATCAGGTGAGACAACTTGTCAACTGCATTTGCTTACAAACCCTTCACTGCCACAAGCAGCTTGCTGTGGTCAGAGACAGAATCACTGCTGTTGCTGACACAGAAAGGAGGGGATCCCCATATGCTCACTTTATATTATTAGCTCCAGCACATGAATGTGACAGGCCTGGGAGGAAACAGAGAAAACACAATGAACTTCAAAGGTGCTGGAATGATGGTGTTTTGGGACTGTAGTGGCCAGTATGAAACTGACGTTCCTCTATGACTGGTACATATTGGAATCCAAATTAGGCCCAAAACAGTTTTCCGATAAGGGGAGTTGCAGAAATAGCCTTTAGCCTCTCCTCGGCAGCTGGAATAAGCATCTACAGAAGATATGCTGAATAAATATGAAAATAACCTTTTTTGTGACTTCTAAACCACAAATTTTTGCAATCCTACTACAGGATCAGTGAATCATCACATCATGCTGTCATTTGTGGAAGTGCAACAGATGGGGAAACAGTCATCAATGATCCATCAGAAGCCATCTCAGGGCTGAAACTGGTGTCATGGGGTGGCCTAAGAGAGAGAGCGGTGAAGGCCATGGGGGCATGGAGACAGCCCAGGACCCTGAATCACAGCAGGACCCTGAATCACAGCATTTGGGATGGGTGCGTATATTTTATATGAAACTACAGGAAGGAGAGTGACCAGATCATTCACAGAGGTGTCAGAAGCGAGGCAACACCACATCTACTACTATCTGATGAACATTACATCAGCCATCTAACATTTATGCATTGCAATACCGCCTTTAAAGACTTGATTGCATGCGATGGTGATGGAGGACCTGGCTCAACCACTGCCCAGGGTGGCAGACGTCATGTTGTAGTGTGTGGCACCCAGACATATTTTGTAGCACTACTGGCAACGTAAAACTGGGGTGGGTGCCAGTGAGTGTAATGTGGAAACAAATGAAGTGTTACTTGTATGGTGGTGAGTACGGGAGGAAATCGTGCTGAGGGCATCCAAAAACGTGCATCCTGATCAGTGCATGCTTCCTTGGCTTTTTTGTCTGAGCAATAGGGATGGTGCCAAATTCAGCTGGAAGGCTGTTAGGCAAATACACACCAATGACATGAAGCTCCCACATTGGTATCATTAGTGATGTTAAAAAATATAAGTTAAGAGCTATCTATTATATTTAAAAACCCTTGGAGTTTGATTTAGTGTTGTCCTCCCATGTGAACTGCTGGGAAAGGCCTCCCTACTTGTCGTTTTTCATGGAAAGCCATACAGTACAGGTGTCACATTTCCCTGCCACCCTCAGTGAGCCAAACCAGTAGAGTAATTTTGATCTAAACTTATCCTGTTACTTCCTCTGTCCCACAAAGATGGGGAGAGTAAGCCAAGTGGCCAGTGAGGAGGCTGAACATTTTCTGCTAAGTCTAGAGGCAGGAGGAGGTGGGACTCTGCCATGTGCCTGTTATGGGGCCTGTATCCCAGTTCACCGGAAGACTTGTTCCTGGGAAGTAATTTTGTCCGTGCAAAGGACCCATCAGTCATAAACGCAGAAGTGGAAATCCACGGGCTGTTATCCTGGGACAGGATTGTCCCACATCTCTTACCTGTGTGGACCCTGATGAGCACAGGCCTTGGGCTGGTCCTTGTGGTTCTCCAGCCTCGAATGCTATCTCCTTTCCCCAGGGTGACCTCCACGCTGCCGAGTCTAGTAAGAAATAAGAGCTTTTTGGTTTTCAAATGCAGCAGAAGTGGTTTGGGAAGTCAGCTCTCCTATGGCTAAAGATCCTGCTCCTTTTTTCATTTTTAAGCGTTTGCAAAGGTCTGCAGTTCTGGCTGTTGAGATCACATTGTGTATTTGTTTTCATTTTTTATCACAGTTTCCCCTAAAAAAACAGTACAGCTGTAGGGAAGAAAGGAAAAGGTAGAGGGGAAAAAAGCAGTATAGTCAGAGCAATTTATCTTTAAATTTTGCATTTTTTAGTGAAGAAAGAGAACGAAGTTGTATTATATTAATCTTGCCAATTCCTGATAAGACTTAAAGCAGTTGCAGAGGTGGTTATACTGGTAAAAGCAGAAGCCTTTGGAGGATCTAATAAGTTAATTTTCTTGGCAGAATTAGGAAATAATCAGCTGAAGAGAATCAGTGGAGACAGAAAATCACAACACAGAAGGGGGAAAAATCTGTTGGGTGACACGTCTGGCTCACAGCTTCAGAATTAATCAAGAGGGACAAGGAATGCAGTTGCCCGGGTCTCAGTTTAACAAGGTACTGGCTTAAACTTCAGTCAGGATGTAAACTGACTTAAGAACTTAGAACATGACCTCAGCGGAGCCTTTCCAAGTTATTCTATAATTAATCTTAGCACTATTAACTTGTGGATGTGCAAGGACACGTTTGTGCTAACGATGGAACTAAACCCCAGTGGCAGACAATTGTTTATTTTCAGTGTTTATGAAAGAGAAAACAGCCGGGCCCTGAAGAGTTAATACATCTATTTTGCTTCTTGCTTGCACTGAAGATGAGATCAGCTGTATGTTTATTACGTTTTCTAAATCATCCCAGACAGCCAGCAACAGTCTTTTGCAAGAAGTTTTCTAGCTGGCTGCTTGAGGACAAGTTAACTCCTGCTTCAATTCCATTACCTTTGAGGATGTTTTCCCTGCAATGACTGTGATGTTTTAGTGGACAAACCTGAGTGGCATTGGGAGAAAATAAAAGGAAAAAAAAAATCCTTTTCACCTGCACTGCTTGATGTTTGATAAAATGTAACTTATTTTTTAACAAATATTTTGGAAGATCCTTCCAGTCTAACCTGAGCATGAAATACAAATTGCAAGATTATCTGGGCTTCCCTGGAGTAAGCGCAAGGAATATCCAGCCCATCCTAAAACAGACCCCTAAGGTAGAATAAATTTCTCCTCCCCTGTTCTGACCCCGTGACTGTCTGCTGTCTCACTAACGTCAGGGATGTGCAGTCGACTTTCTGACAAGGAATGGCCTTTTTGTTTTGCTCTGCTCTTGTTGTCATCATCTTCTGGTTTAAAAACACCCAATATTCTGAAGCTTTAAATTATTTCCTTTTACTTGATTAGCTGACAAGTTCTTGCTGAAGTGTAATGGGTGTAGAGTGTCTTTGAGATATGCTACAGAAACCCATTTTCTTAACAAATACTCAACGTGATTTTCAGCCGCTTATAACCATGAGGGAGACATTCTGGTTCTCCTCGTGAAGCAAAGTGGTCACTGGGTCTACACTTCTGCAGAGAAACCATGGCAGGGTTAGCTCCAGTGCTGCCCACTGCATAAACATGATAGCTAAGATACTTTAATGGGGGTTAGAGAAAGCATTCAAAGATTTACTTCTTTGCTGTCTCTGGGTTTGATGGCTCTCTGGAACAGAAAACACCAGGTCCATAATTCACATGCCCTTCAAGCACAAGAAGTTATTTTCCTTAATCTTAAAAAACTGGGATGAGGAGAATTTTGTTGCCAGGTTTTCAGTTTTGAGATTTTTGATTTAGAAATCTCTTGCCTTTTTTGAAAAGTTTGTGGGTGAGGGAGTTGAAATGAGTTGAAATTACTATTTCCAAGCGCTTGATACAGTAGTCAGCTTGTCGCTTCTTCTCCCCTTCTCTCCACCCTTCCCAAAGACTGCAGCCTTAGGGCTCTGCAGTGTTTCCAGATCTTCACAGCCGCCATCCTGCCCCTGAGGAGTTTATCAGCATTTGAACATTCCACATTCCCCAAGGCAGGGTGCAAAGTTCCTTGTCCATCTAAATGCCACAGTTCCCACAAGGGGACACAACAAACCTGCTCTGCTATTACTTATGGAGCAAAACTGTGAATAGTCAGAACGTGTCTGCTCCCTTTGTGAAATCCTAAGGGCTATAAATATACAAGTACCTGCACTAGGCGGTCCCTCTTGCTGGCATGCCACTTGCCATTCTTGGCTCTGAAAGCTTTCCTTGGCAGCCCAGTGTGCAGCAGTTATCCACTGTGATTCTGTAAGTAATGAGCAGCCAGGACTGAAAAACCCAGCAACAGAAATTTGTCCTCCAAAACATCTCGGGTAAACCCCAAACCATTATCCTTTTGCATGAAGCACCGCAAAATGGCATGAAATAAAAGGATAAATTAAAAAAATATAATTATTAATACAAACTATAGACTATACTTAATAAAATAATTCCAAATAATACTTATCAAAGGCTTAAAAGTGCTTTACCTGACTGCTTGGGCTGACTCTGGGTTTCTTAGCTTGAATAATAAAAAGGTTTTCCTTCCCAGTTATAAAGGGATTTTCAGTGGGAATTAGAGTGATCCAGACACAAATAATGTGGATGGGGGCAGGTTTACAACTAAGTGCCTTTGAAAATCCCAGGAGATATTGATCTTCTGGTATATTTCAAATCCACATTTCTATTTCAAAATTAGTTTTACTGAAGAGTTTGTGTGTGGTGAAACAATGCTGAAGTGTGTGAGCTTTGACTACCAGAGGTGAATGATTATTTGTTAAATTACAAACTCTGAGTACCCTCTAGATATATTTCAGTATGATGAAGGCATCTCTTGGTGTTCTGTGCTAAAGTCTACATTTGGGAGGGATTTGACCTGACTAAACAAGTGTAGCAGATCAGAAGCTACATGCTTTGAGCACACACTTGCTGCAGTGTGATTCCACACTTTTTCGGAGTGTCTCTTACATATGCTCTATCAGCACATAGTTCTCCAAAAAGAGGAACGGCTTGTTATTAATTTGTGTCTTATTTCCTCCCAGGAAATCTTCCAGGATTTTACCGTGGAAGGAGCCATATGATCGATGGAGTAAAGTGTCAGGAGCTGTTAGACAAAGTGTCTCTGGCAGTCTACAGCAGCTCTACTCCAAAATCTTGGACACCTTTCACATACCAGACTCTGAAGGCCCAAACTGTGGAATTTTCCTCGGATCTGAGGGGATGACATGGCAAGGCAAGGTGTAGAGCTCAAGGCATGGAGGCCATCAGCGGGATCTGGTGAGTGCCTTCCAGTCTAGAATAAAAAACTGTGTGCCCAATTTCAGAGTACAAATGGAGGTAGAATATGAGGGAAGGTTCAAAGTAAGCATCAAATTAGGCTGCATCTGGAGCAGACTCTCCCACTTTCACTACGCTGCCTGTCTACACCCCAGACATTAACTGGTCCGGGTCCTAGAGTCAGGCGATGCAAAGTATCTTCTTCCTCTCCCTGTGTTCATACCTCTTCCCCTCCTCACCATAAAGCCATCACACAAGAGTTCACAGACCTTTCTTGAGCATGAGGAGTAGTTCATAGACTCCGAGGGAAGGAAAGTAAATCTGTTGATGACAAGCTTAGATTTGTTAACAGGTCTGCTTACCCCAGACACAAGCCTGCTTACATGTGCAACAAAGTTCACCGTAGAGGCTCTCTCAATTACTTTCTTTCTGAAATAAAGCAAAGATAATTTATGTGTAATTTTGATCACATCATTTATTTTCATAATGTCTTAAAGTATTGCTGCAATGCATGGATCTCTGCTCAGGTTCCAGTGCAGGTCAGTTGGGTGCAGTATTCAGAGATGTTTCTGATCAGCTCACAGCTCTCAGTACTGACCCTCTTGACAGAAGCCATATCTGTAAATTCATTTGCACTGAAAAAAAAAAAAAAAAGAAATAAAAGTTGGGGAAATTAAATCCAGGCAAAGTCAAACATCTTGTGTAGTGTAGTGCCTGGAACAGCTTGTATTGGGCTTGTGCATAAATGTTCAGGAATATGGCAGCTATTGTATGTCATCCCTGGATGAGCCAGTGCAGAGATGTTTATCCTCAAGGAACTTGCAGAAACCTTCATTCTTAAGTCCGTTGGAAGTAAAGAGGATGATGCACTTCAGATTATCACTCGGTAAGTAAGCTCTCTGGTGTGGTCTGTAGCCCCGACCTAGTCTTTGGTGTCTGGCAAGTGTTCACTGGCCGTTCAGTCCAGCCTGTAAAGGTCACTGAAAAGTTCCCAGGACTTTTATTTGCATTCACATGGGCCCAAATACCGTGTTTTTTTCTAACTTTTCTTTCAGGGATTCCATTAGAAAACCTCATTTCACATTCATGAAGCCAAATTTCCATTAGGCCAAATTTCACTTTCATTTCAGAAAAATCACAGCCTCAGGAGGATTTGGGTTTACCTGCCTGAGAACAACACTGAATGTAACTTTCAGCTTTCAGTTGTCTTCAAGGCTTCCATGCTCATTTGAGTTTAAAAAACGTTTCTTTTTGTGGCGTAGGTTTTTTAAGTAGAGAAACTGCCAGATGGTACTTCTTCTCCCGAGTGCGCCTCCCTTTCTCCTTAGCTGTGGCTCCTCCCTTTCATCTTCGTGTAGCAGCAACAGCTCTTTCCTCTGCCCAGGCAGTCTCAGAAAATAACTGAAAAAACTTTGTCACTAAAAATGGGAACTTTTTCGAAGTAGTGGAAATGAGCCATGGCCTCTTAGAGGCCGTTAAGTTCCCTTTTTCTTTATCTTCTATTACCCTCTAGTGGCTGAGCCCTTGAGCAACACCATCTGAAGGCAAGCACTTAACTGAAGGTTTTTGTGCATTGATCTTTAACTGACCATACGTGGCCTCTGAATGCCCAATAAGTTTTACCTGTTTAAAAAAAGACTTTCTTCAAAATAATAGAAAATGTAACCAATCCCAATCAGGTTTAGCTCTGAAGGAAATTAATGTGAGAAACAGCATCTTCCTGCCAAATCAGAAAAAACGGTCTTCAACACTGAAGGATAAAGAACCACAACAGGAAGATAAAAATAGGCCCTAAAAATAGATAAAGACCCATTTTTATCTTCCCTGACATCTTTCCGGACTAGGTAAGGAATGGGAAACTGTGAATTTAAATATTAAATACTTAGGAAAGGGTGAGTATATTAAAAACTTCCATTTTCACTTGTGGTTGTCATGGAGGAACAATCATTCAAGATTCCTAGGGAATAAAGCTGTTAAATTTCAGCTTCTATTTCTAATTTCAAATTCTTCTAAGGCTTTGGAGAGATTTATACGACATCAATTGATCAATAGGTTTATCTCAAGGCAGTTGCCAATGCAATCGCTCCAATCTCTTGCATTGTTTGCTTTGTTCATTCTAAATTTATTGAAGAGCCAGAACAGTGTCTTTTGTTATTAACAAATTAACAGCTTTCATTCTCTTAATTTAAGCAATAATTAAAGCAACAAAATCAATCCGAAGGCCTTCAGAGAACTTTTAACACTTCTCTAACTTGGGAAGGAGTAGAGAGGTGCAGATGTGTATTTCCTTCTGAAAAATTACATTAAATTTAATTTCATTTTCTATGAGTTTGGGGACACTACATTCAGCATGTGCTTGTGATGAGCTGTTTCACCGTCACGGCAATGGGTTGTGTGGTATCAGCTCTGCTCTGGCAGAACACGTAAATAACCAACGTGGTTCTAGTTATGAATATGAGGACAGAACATTCCATTTGAAATTACATGGTTTCAGTGTGAGTCTATTGTTTATTGCAACTAACAGAAATGGTTCCATCAAATCTGCATAACTGCCCAATAGCTAGATGTTTCATGTGATGTATTTAATGGCATTATTTTCATCTGGCAAATCTTTCCATAAAAATTATACAGCAAAGCAAACTCAGCATACATTCTTGATGAAGACTTCTCAATAAGATGTATCATATTATCAGAAATTAATCCAGGATATAGTGGAGCTTGGAATTCCACGCATATGAATATTTATGAATCACAGAACAGTCCCTAAATTATGATCAGATAAACATCTGTTTGCAACTGGAACATGTACAGAGTGTTTCCCCACAACACTCAGGCCCAGTATATGCAATGGTCCTAAGGAGCAAGTTGTTGCATTTGTTTTTTTGCTGCTCTCAGCTGAGGGCAGCTGCCCCAAGGAGCGTCCTCCCTGTCCGTGGAACTTCACTGCAGTGAAACTCGGGTGTTGCTGGAGACATTCCTGTCTTGCAGCTCCAAAGCTCAGAGGAAAGAAATCGTGCCCACATGTCAGCGCAGCACCAGTGTACTGGGGTGGTTTGCCCCCGTGGGTCTGCTCTCTGCAAACATCAGATCTGTTGCATCCCGTGTCCTGAGCATGGAAAGAGCGTGTTTATTCTGTGCCACAGGCTCCCTCCCCTGTGGAGACACGGGGTTTCTCTGCATTCACATTGCAGTGCCTCCCCTCCTCTTCCCTCTGGGATGTGCTGCTGCCCATGGCCTGGGGCAGATGGGTCAGGAACCCCCACTACAGACCCCCACCCAGGAGAACCAGGAGCAAGACATGTTCCTCCAGCAAGAACTGTGCTCTCTTGCTTCTTCCCACCTGCAAATGCGCCCATATCATGGTAATGCACCTGTTGGGTTTCTCCAGATATATTATTTTCACCTGCCTACACATTTTCCTAATCAAACAGCAGAATTCTGGCTATTTATCTGGTTTTGAAGAATAAGTGATACACTGTGCACTCCTTTATTTCATCTGAGCAATCCTAGGTACCAGTATAGAACTTCCAGATGAGTTGAATCTGACCGTAATGCATCATCACTTGTGCCAACCGTGGTGATATTCAGGGCCATGTAACTATTAAGGAGGAACCTCTCTTAGTCATGCTCTCCCTGCCAGAGACACGTCTGTGGGAGGTTGTTACGCCGCTGCCTGCTCCCCCAAGCCAGTGCTTTTGCTAAGGTGTTTGTGGAGCTAGGACACATCCTGGATGGCAGAGTGCAGTGCTCTGGAAACAGAAGGGGGATTTTCAGTCACCCGTGTTAGACAACAGCACTTCTTCTACTTCCATTTTCAAGTGTCCCATTATCATTAGTACTTTTAAAGTCCTTTGTCAGTATTTGCTGTCCCTCTCCCCTAGGGCTATTTACACAATCTAATGTGCCCAACCATCACTGAGTTTAGGTTATGAGACCATTTGCATTCCCTTCATGCAAATTCAGCAAAAACTAATGTTTCTTAGAAACAGAATTATTTTTTAGTAAAACTATTCTCTTTGAATCTCATTGTACCCTATCCTGCCTTGCCTTTAAGAGCTTAATTTACGATAGTCACTGTCTCAAGCATCCCAGAGGGGGTACTCTGCTCTGCCGCTGTGAATGTATGGTTGCCATCCTAAGCAGAATTTGATGGTGCTTGTCTTCTGTCGGTGTGCTAGATGAGATTGATTCACACTTGTTTAAATGGACACCAACTAAGCGTGTAACTGAGTCTTACTGTTGGACCTAATCTTGGCTGTTTTTCTGAAGAAAGTCCCCTGTTTGACCACGACTCCGAGTTTCTTAGAATCTATCTATATGTCAGAAAAGGCAACTAGATTTCTTAAACGGGCTACACTGCTAAGACGAACATTTCTTAATGAATTGTTTGGCCAGAAAATGTATAAAGAAAACAATGTAGGGAAGCTCTGGGCTGGTGGCTCAGCTGTTCCCATGCAGCAAGAGTTTATATCAGCACAGAATACTTGTACTGGTCTAACTGTCCACACTGGAGAGGCTGAGATCCTGCCAACCCTACAGCTGCTGCTGCTGGCATGGGTCTCATTCTGACACCGTCTTGCTTAGACCTGATTTCTCTGTGTGGCTGTCCCCAGCGTGCTCTATTCACAAAACACCATGTTGGTTTTGCAGGGCTTCTGCTTCACTAAACACAACATAGAAATTGTTGGTGGATGTGAAGCCAGCCGAGAAAGATGAACAGGACCATGGGTCAGGAATGGAAAGTTTGGGCTTTCTGACTCTCATCTATTGATATGACTCCTAAAACTCATTAACATGTAGCCATGGAATGGTGGAACAAGATAATATTTCTCACTTGGGAAAGACAGGGCCTGAATTTCAAAAAGGTGGGTAATTTTTTATTTAACTTTGGGGCACAAAGGCATTTACACAACATAAAGTGAATTATGTTTTCTTGCATCTGAGTAGCTTCAGAACCACCAGTGTCTGAAGAGAATCTGATAGTCAGATTCAAGCATCCATACCTGCCTGACACTTTGATCAAAATTCAGTGTTTGTACAAGCTGCAGAGGGATTCTCCTGAGGCAGCTGCAGGATGTGAGTGCCTAATGAAACACACCCACACCACAAATCCTTCGAGAGCCGAGTCCTTAACAACATTTTAGTAAGAAAAAATGTCAACCCTTCTGGTTCAGTTGTTGGTTGGGCAGATTTGGAATTACCTGTAACAATGTTCAACACCATACTCTGATGCTTAAGACAATCTTGGACTAAATTGTTAGAGCTTCCATGAAAAGCATGGGAAAGAAAGGTATTGCCTAGAGATGGGCTATCCCAAAACCCTTTGAGAAATCTGTATGAAGCAGAGGCCATACCGGGGCTTGTTTGTGTTATGGATTTGTTCAGCCCTGGGAAAAGGTACAAGTTTGATTTTGAGGCTTCAAAACTGGGTATGTGCAACCAGGTAAGCCTGGCTGGATTTAAACATGGTAAGAAGCAAGAGAAGATTTAAGGGAGCAGATTTACAAACTGGCTGTGCTCCCTTCCTTCCCTTGTCTATTTCATGGCAAGACAGTCATGCCAATAATGTGAAGGAAATTAGGTTTTAACAAAATAAACAATTCTGATATTTATATATATATTATATATATATATATGTATATACATTATATCAGATAGATCTGAGCCTTGAGGGACCCGCAAATAAAGCAATATTGAGATTGAAGACCACGGTTCAGGACACATTGTGTGTTGGAGAATCATCTATGGTGGGAAATTTTATGGCATAAAACCTGACTTCCGATGGCTAAGAAGCAGAGAGCTTATTTCACAGTCTGTATTTGAAACAAATCTCCACAAAAATGAAGAAGCCTTTTTCAATGAAAAGGGTACCTTTCTCATAACACACAAGAGAAAATATGGAATTTTTCTTCACCTCAGAGGATGATACCATTCCTCAGTTCTAAACACACGTTTGCATGTGTGTCTTTGTGGTTTGTCGATTCCTTCTCAGACCACACTGATGTTGTCAAAACTGTCTGACTCTGAAAGACTACAGAGAAAATATTGCAGAACTGAGAATCTGATTTGGGAATGCTCTCAGTGGTGTTCTGACAGTGTTTGAGCAAGGGGATCCACAACACAGCTCTCTTCTAGCAGCAGTGAAACCTCTAGGGAAACTTGTGGGTACGTGTTTGCCAAGAGGAGAAATAAAGGCTGAGATTTGTGGTAAAAAGATTGTAGAGTTTGTAATATGCTCGTGGTGTGTTTGTGATGCCCTGCTCTTGTTCCGTGGGTGACTAAGGAGAACAAACAACTCCTAATGCAGTGCAACTCAGCGGTTTGGAGAACAAATAAGGGCGGATTTTTCTTTTTGGATTTTTTTTTAACCAAAGGGATAAATTGTGAACTCATAGCAGAGATGTAGGGAGACATCCCCCCCCCAGGGTGAGGTATTTGAGCATTTTCAGAACAAGCCCTCACAGATGAAAAATAACAAAATCAAAGATTATGGGAAGTCGTGTTCATGGGACATGTTTTAATGTCAGGATGACCACCACTGAGATGTATCTCAAAGGTCTGAGGTTGACATTGTTTTACCCAGGCCTTGAGCTGCTTGGTGGCACGTCTGACCTGCTGTCAGAGCAGTCTTCCAGCCAACCTTGCTGCTGGGGGCAGCCACACACAGGCACCAGCACACAGTGTGCCCCAACTATTTTATGTCCGAGCTCAAAATGCCCATCCTGCTTCCAACCATGCCAGCCCAGCCCCAAGGCTCTGTTTTGGGGAGAGAATATAGGCCTTGTTCTGCCCATGTACCATCCCAGTTAATGAGGAGAGGCTCTGGAAGAAGGAGGAGATGCTGGTTTCACCTAAACTTTTTATTTGCTCCCTGTAAAGCACAACCTAGAGAAACTAGGTGAACAATATATTTTGCTCATGTATTTGATGTTAAGCCAATTAATGGAATGAGGATCAGAGAGAACTTTTCAGTGGGATTCAGTAAAGGACTTTGGAATTTTCTTTTGCCTTTTTTCGGCAGCAAGAGATGTGGTCCTTTTTTCAGATTTTTCATCTCAGATATTCCCTGGAAGTAGAGGGACTCATTATGGCCATTGTCCTCAATCCAATATCCTTGGTCTTTCTTGCTGCATTACTGTGAGACAATGGGTTTTTAACCTTCAATTTTTAAGGTATTTAGAGAATTTAATGGTTTGGGAAGAGGCTGTTCGAAGGATGCTTTGGAGTAAACATTTCTTGTCTAGTTGTGATGGTGGGGAATTGATCTTGGTGATCTAGGTGACTTTTCCAATTTATTTTTTTTTTAATAGACATTTCTTTTTAAAGAAAAGATGTCTCATTCTTTGTGATTTTTGTCAGTCTTTCTCAGGGCGAAACGTATTGATACATGAACTTTGACCATTACTGAAATGCATGACCTTTCTTTTAAAATTTGAATCTATGAATTTAGGGCATTATATTCACACAAGTGGAAAATGAAAGAGGAAGAAAATTGCCCCAGTGAGTTTCCCCATTTCATACCCCTATTAGTCTTGTAAGAGGTCTCTTGATGTCACAGGAGTGAAGCTACCAGCGACATTTTCCACCCACCCATGAGATAGGAAGTCTCGTGTATAAGAACTCCGTGGCTCTCTTAAATACTCCATTCTTCAACGACTTTATAATTTTGTTCT
The DNA here is from genome assembly GCA_013400555.1 of Jacana jacana. NCBI lineage: Eukaryota > Metazoa > Chordata > Aves > Charadriiformes > Jacanidae > Jacana > Jacana jacana. Next base: position 35,834 of record VZTM01027985.1, on the reverse strand, counting down.
TATTGAAGCAAGGGGTTTGAATGCTTGTGAAGACAGAGAACCAGCACAGAGTCAATGGTCACAGAAGCAGCTATGGCATTTCACACGGCTGTGTGCCGTCACTCTGCTTTCCCCGTGCCTATGAGGAGGGGAGCTCATGTCCATAGTTACACTGGCATCAGCTTCAGCCCTGCAAACTCTGTTTGCTGAGACGCTGTAATTGGCTGAAGAGAATAAGAGGGGCGCTGAGATGTGGAGTGGAGGGTCTCCTTCAGTGTGCAGCAGAAGCCACCTCTGTAGCAGAATGGCTGTGAGGAATGCGAATGGCTGCAAGGAATTTCCAATCCAGGTTCTGATGGAGCTGCATTGGCTCCTCCTGCAACCTTAGGGTTGATTTGCTGCCAGGTGAGCTGAATCAATCTTACACACTGCTGCAAAACCGAGCAGTCCTGCTTCTTCCCATGTTTGCCCCTGGTTTCCAACCACATGCTCTTGGTACTGGGCACGGAGTTCACCAGCCTCTGCTGAAAGTAAGGGGCTGGCTGATGAGCAAGGAGGAGCAATATTTCCAGCAGCCAGGACTTGTAAGTACATCTGGAGAGAAGGAAAGTCTCTCTCATGTTTTGGTTCTGGGTCCTGGAAGCCCTTTGACTGGGGCAAGTGCCCCAGGGTGGTAGAGCAGCACTGCCTGGGGATGTGCTGGGGAATGTGTACGGCTGACCAGAGGTGTCTGATTCAGCCAAAAACATGAACTGGGTATAGGGAGAAAACAAAAGGGAAGTAGACTGGAGAAAAGAATTGACTGTACTTTTTTTTAGGAATCTTTTTGGAGTTCATTAATTCTGAGATGAATTGCGTTAGTCTTGCAAGTGAGATCACCGTTGATGTGAGTCTTTAACAGGGATTTATCTATGAGAGAGTGGACTTAATCTACTTAAACTTTCTATGAAGCTGCCCATTAAAGATCGGTAGCTTTCAGTCACTGTGGGTTAAGACTGGAAGTGCTTGTCTGATTCATCACTGAAAGACTCAGTCACCCTCCATATTGGAAATTCTTTATACAATTTCTTTCCCATTTTTAAGTCATTTGCATAAACAGGGAAGAGGACCGACCTCATGACTACAGCACAGGGCAGAAGCAAATCAGGTGTGCTTGTGTTACTTTAGTCAGATAACTTAATCTTTCAGTCTATTATTTCTCAGTAGCAAGCACCACAGTAATCCACATGGTCACTCCATCATGCATTGTCGCTGCCACACCCGCCTCCTTAGGGGGAGGACTCCTCCACTACTCCCTGTTCCAGCCTGGGGTCCCTGCAGCAGGAAACAGTCTTCCATGAACTTCTCCAATGTCAGTCACTGGTGGGCTCAGCCTTGACCAGCAGCAGGTCCATCTTGGTGCTGGCTGACATTGGCTCTATCGGTTATGGGGGAAGCTTCTAGCAGCTTCTCACAGAAGCCATCCCTGTTGCCCCCTGCTGCCAAACCCTTGCCACACAAACGCTGTACGCTGACAGGCAGCATTGTGTCACTGAGGAGTAAGAGAAAAAAAGTGGTGTGATCAGAGGCCAGCACAACTCTCAGTACGGGCAACTGGGTGCCCTTTGCAGGTCTTTCCACAGCAAGTTCACTCGTTCAGGATAGGTTCCTGATTTTGTTCAATTTGCATTAGTTCTCTTGTTCTGAAGCTGGCAAAGCTTTCAGCTTGAACAATTTTTCATTTCCCATAATCAGATCTTTTTGCAAAAACCATTGGCAAGATTTGGTTTTGATATCATCTTATGTCATTGCATGCTTGCATTGGTCATATGGGCTTTGTTGGCACACCAGAAGTGAGACTTGTAGTCACACTGGAAAATACATTAATTGCCCAATTTGAATGTCACAAATACATTTGAAGTCTGATGCCAGCAGTGGTCTCAAAAATGTCAATGAGGTCTGAGTTCAGTGAAAATGTTCACAAAACTCAAATAAACTGCAGTTTCTGTTGGGCTTTTTTGAAAATCCCTGAGCTTTGAGTTCTCGGGATCTGGTTTAAACACTGCAGATGGCTCCTTGATAAAAAAGGACATGAAGCAAAGGCTAGAATTCAACACAAGAAAGGTTAAAGTTGGGTAAAAAATGCAAACCAGAATATATAAACTCCAGTCAACAGATGTGATTCTTGTCAATCATTTCATTCAACTTCATTTTTATTGCCCTCAAAGCAGAAGAGGTTCTGCTGAAAGGCACTGAGGGAAGTGAGCATGAAGGGAATAGTGAGGAATAAGAGTCGATGTGGCTGGGAATTCCAGAAACTCGGCACTGTCTGGAGAATGAAATCTTGCATGTCTGTGATCCTGCTTGCACTCTAGCTCTCATCAAGTCTGTCTTTATCTCATTTGTGGGTGTCCAAAGGCTACTGATGACATATAGAGGGGCAACATGATATGACACAGTGGGAATTCTTTATTACCAGTTTGGTTTTTTGTAAGTACTGAAAAGTACGGACAGAGTAGCTGCAAAAAATTACTGAAATTGCAAGTCAGTTACTAAGATCTGTGTGAAAGTCCAAAGGAACAACTTCCATTAGAAGGAGGTGGTGTGGCTTTGGGAGGGGATGGGAGTCAAGGAGCCCTATGAGCTGATGAAAGTGCTGCATAAGAAACAGGTATCAGAGCATATGTGCTCTTCTGTCAAACCAGAAATTCTATTGAAAAAATAATCTTCATAGTTTATTTCCACATTTTATTTTGCCAAAAGCGAAGCACTGATTAGTATTTCTGAGATGTGTCCATTTAGCTTTTCTTCTTATTTGGCAGCACCTGGAGTATGAAATTAAAATCCTCCTTGTTTGCATTTAATCTCCACTGAGCAATCAGAAATTCTTTAATTCCTGCTGTCATTTAACAAGTCATATCTGTAAATATCAGCGGTGAAATCCTGACCCAGAGAAATGAACATGAGTTTTTTCATTCTGAGTTAAATATCCTGTTATTTAAATAAGGCAGAGATACAACTTCAGTTCTTAAGTACCCAGAAATCATGACCCAAAGCCTGACTCCAAAAAAGTCAGTGTGAAGTCATCAGTCATAGATACAAGACTGTCTAGTGACATGAAAACTAGGTGACACAATAGTGACTTGTGGTAGGATTTTATGTCAAAGAAAAGCACTGGAAATTGATATTTGAAAAGTTCTCAGAAAAAAGAAGAGAATCAGCTTCTTTAGAACTATTTTTAATGATGACACTGATTTTTCAGTGTGAAAGATTCTTCTATGTGGAATCCGGTAATTCAAGCTCTAAAGAGCAACTGGCCAGCAGGACAAGGAATGCACAACACACTGGTATTGCTAAAGAGAATTAGCACATGTTCTGGGCTTTAAGGCTGCTATCTCTGTAAATCTTTTTACAGTCAGGAGGAGCTTGGGTTTCAGTGCTGTTTGTAAATAAAACCTAAGGGCTTTTTCTTATGCAGTGTTTAGTTTTTCTGCTGGATTTGGAGTTTAGCCTCCAGCCCTATCAAAGAGGTACAGCTCAGTCCACACAGATGTATTCCGCTGGCAGGAGCTAGTGACAACACGGTAGTGCTGCTGAGTTTGAGCTCGTGAGTTTGCATCAGAACTTCCAGGTGCTTTCCCCAAGGTACAGAGCAATGAAGTTTGCAGAGCTGTGCTTACAGAGACAGATAAACCCCTTCTGGTACCAACTTGTGGGCAGGCATGCTTCCCTGCCAGGTGACTTCTGAAGATACTTATCACTGAAATGACAGGTTTTCTGGTTTTGTATTTCACTGGATCAAATCACCCTCCTGTCCCCAGCAAATGTGTTCTTTTCCCTTTATTCACTGGGTCTAAAGATCTTGAAATATCTGTCTTTCTCTCCATCCTCTTGGCGGATGGATCTCATACATGGGGGTACTGTCTGCTGGCCCACTGTGACAACAGTATCCATGATATGATCTTCTACAGAGCTGTCACTGTTGGCTCGGGAGGTGATTTGGAAGTAGAAATGCCGTTGACTCAAGTAAGAAAACCTGGCAATTTCCCCATATACCAGAATCTCTGTATGTGAGGGAGACAAAGCAGCAATATCAGAGGAGGGACAGTTCAGGGTGAGAATTTCCCAGTTTCTTTGAGCTCTTCCTTTAGTTTGGAGTAAGCAGTGCATGAACTTTGTCGGTGAGGGGAGAGGGGAAAATCTGTGTGTGCACACATGCACGTGTGTCTCTGTCCGTGTGAACCCCCCGCTCTGCTGATCCGTGTGAGGATGGTGCTGCTCTCGCTGCTCATATGACTGCTATGAGAGCTCACTTTCTGGTGACACTAAGGAGCTGGTTTCAGCCTTCTGGGTTTTGAGGTCAAGTTAGGTCTTACAGACAGCTCTGGGGGAAGTACTACAATGAATACAGACTTGCATCTTCTTTGAAAGCCTTACTATTTTATTACATAATAAAGAGACCTCCACTTCTGACTCAGCGTATTATTTCCCCTAATATGTAAATGAAACCACAGAGTTGTTTTGACTGGAGCTGGTCATTACATCCCTAGATAACCAGTCAGCAACTGGAAGCTTTGCTAAAGCCGAGGAGACTATGCAAATGAGTGACTCTGTACGCCACCTCTGGATGCTCTCAGAAGGAAACAGCAAAGTTCTTAATGTACCAAAACTGTCTTAGTATTTCAAACATGAAAATGAGAACCATGGAGGGGGGACAAATTGTGACTGCATGAGGAAAAAGGTCACTATTTTGAAATAACACCCAGTGCGTTGCAATGACTTCAAATACTACATGGTACTTGTGTGGTATTTGACACATAAATGCCACCTTATTTGTGTGGTATTCATGTGTCAATAATTAAACCCATGAACGGCTGGGTTTAATCTGAAGCTCTTTTATCATGTGGGGAGTGAGGTGGTGGGTGTGAGCAGCACAGCCCTATACCGTGCTCCTGGAGGAACGGGCAGTGAATACTCACAATGCTCTCACTGGACAGAGATGCAAGGTTGGAAGGTATGGAATGTTATTTCAAAACAGTGGCTTTTTTCTAGTGCTGTGAAGGAGGCAGCTGTGGCCCCCACACATTAGCTGGAGCTTATGAAGGGTACCACCGGAGCACTGGGGTTGTCCTACACCATGCACATGGGACACCCACATCCAGCCACCATTTCTATCTGCTCCTGCACTGAGCGCCTCCTGAGGTTTGTTCTCTCTGATGTTTTTTTTGGGTTGTTTGTTTTTTTTTTTCCCTTTGACATGCTTCAGCTTTGTTGGAGTTGATACAACTCCGTAAGGAAAAGATTTCCTTTACGTTCTGAGGCAGAGCAACTATTCTCAGTCAAGATGACAAACTTCTTACAAGATGAGTTTCCAAGAAAGATCAAATGAATCTGAGGAACTGGCATTTCACCCTCTCATTATGTGGCTGTTTTCTTATAGACCTTTTTTTTACTGAACGGCATGGAATACTCTGCACTGAGAAAATGGCCAGTAAATGAGAAAGAAAACATCAAAAAAGGAAAGTCTTAGGGCTGCTTCTTGGCAATCATTAATAATGTCAGCCAAACTCATCGTTAGCTGATGCAGAAAGATGAGGAAAAAGCTAAAATCTGTGCTTGCTCTGACTAAACCAAGGGGCCTGACGAGACAGAAGCAGTGGCTGCTCCCAAACTGTTGTCTGGATGTTTCCTGCCAAGAAATCTCAAAGCTTTCTTTGATCTGCAGCCATACAAATGGGAAGACAAACCTTTGCTTTGATGTGACTGTGACTGCAACTGCGCTGGGGACTCTTGGATGTTCTGCACTGAGAGATTGGAAACAAGGAGGACTGACTCCTGCTGGTGCCATGTGAGCTGGTACCCGGGAGCATGGTGCTAAGGGGGTCTCACACAAACAAACCCAGGCCGCTGTGCACCACAGACCCCAAGCAGGTCCCTCGTCATGGCCAAGAGCAACGGGGCCATCACTTACCCATGCTTCAGTCCCACCCTCCAGCCTTTAGGCAGCAATATGGATTTATTACTGACATCTTTTACACTTCCAAGCCATAGATATCTCTCAGCTGTTTGTTACTAAGAAAATGTTGGAGTTACCTGGGAAATGTCCTGCTCCTGCCCTGCCTCTTCTCCTCTGTGGTTTCACCACAATACTTCCATCTTTACCAGGTGTGTATCTCTGTGTGAGCATCCCAGCTCCCACAAAGCTGACCAGACCTAAACTGATTTGAACAAATTTTAGCACCTTTTTCCTTTTTGCACAGCACAAACATGAATAACGAACAGCTTTCTCACAGATATTACTAGTGCATCCACCTGGCTGATACTGATGGTTGCCAGAAACTTGTAAAACACAGCAGCTTGAGCATCACTAGGAAGTTTAAACAATTTAATGGGATATTACCTGTTCTTCTGCCCTGTCCATGTGCTCCAGCCAGTGAGCAATGGCAGTGAAATCCTACAAGGATTTCAGGTTGGATTCTCAGCCTGTGGGGTCATGCTGGCACAGCTCTGCAGTGCCGCGGTGCCGTTTCAACTCGTGTAATGTTCTAGTCTTTTGTTTCCATTTCTGCCAGCTGAGCTGACAGGAGAGGAAGAGTCTCTGATTCACGACAAACAAGCAGCTACATCAGAGAGCAGCAGTAGCACCAGCTGGGATGGCTTTGGTCATGGCTGAAGCCAACAGGAACTTGAACTTTCATGCCAGGACTGGGTAGGAGGTAGTCCCTGCTCTGAAGCTTGTAAAGGTCAAGGGCTCCTAAATGTTACTGGTAAGGCCTTGCGCCATCCTGGGGTTCCTGTTGTATCTCAAGTGCAGGAACCCTCCCACATGGTTGTGGAGCAGGTCTAACCTCCAAACAACTGACAGTAACAGGGAAGGGGAGCTGCCAGATGTTCTATCTAACTTCACACTGGGTGATGGACACCCTGTCTTTTCCTATAAAAAGGATCTTTTATGACAGTTTCCTAAGTTGAGGCAAAGGGGATTTTTTTTTTTCTTTAACATTGACCTTCAAACTGAAAAAAATACTTCTTTTAAGAGGAGTGGCTTTAAATGTTCTTTCCTCAACACATATACGCTGAAGTTGTGTGTGAGGAATGTTAAAAGTATTTGCATTCTGCTGGATTTCAACAATAGTGATGCTTTTTTATATAAAATGAGAAATGGAGGTAAAGAGTCTCTAGGACAAACCCTCATGGCTAAGTACTTGAACAACGAGCACTAACAACAGACATAACCTACATACAACTACACACAATGGTATCTACTTGTCCAAACCATATGGCTTTATATGTGCTGTTAATGGAAATGTACCTATGGCTTTTCTACCCTGTTTCCACCTTGCTGGTTAGTTCTGCTGATTAGGAATTCTGCTGGCTAGGAGTTCTGCTGCTTAGGAATTCTGCTTCAAGTTGTAACAAAAACCTGAGTGCTACTAAACATGTCAAACAGGACCTTTCTCTAAAAAGATGTCTCTGGCTCACCTGGAACACAGACACGATGTACAGCAGCGGTGCAGTGTGAAATGATGTAACCATCACTGTCTTGACAAAAATCAGGCAATTCAGTAGAATCAGCGTTCCTTCCCCATCTTTCCTTTCTGTAATTTGTTACATGTAAATAAAGTGAAGTTTTGTCTCACCAGCTGAGACCTTTGTGCCTAAGATAGTATCATGTTTCTGGGGTTCTTTTCTCCTCACTTCTACTTCTTCCTGTTCAGGAACAATTAACTGTAAGGAAAGGGAAATGCAAATGTAGTCCCTTATAATGAAATAGTAATTATAGTATTGTCACAATGGAAATTCATGACTGCCAGGGATTTTGGCTCTGATGACTCCATCCTCAAACCCTTGGCTGTGCCCACTCACCTCCCATCTGGCAGCTGTGAATAAACTTTGCCCTCAGTTATTTATAACTCTGCTGCAGATTGGAAGGTTCCTGTTTTCTCAAAGCGACACACTTTGTTGCAGAGTTGACTTCTGTGGAAAGGCGTGTGGCGACTGCAGGAGCATGGCTCTCCTCGTACCACATCCTGTGCCTGTGGTGTTGCTGCCAGCTGGCTGGTGGAGCGGTGCCAGATTCCACTGACCACAACCTGCAGCGTGACTGGCCCCTTCAGCCAGCCTGAGGTTCCCTGCAGATCCAGACTGGGGGTGTCCTTCCATAAGAATGCCCACAGTAATTCAGTAGTACCTTCATAGTACAGTCACTAAATTCAGCTGGTTGGAGAAAAGAAAAAAACAAAGCAGAGGGTAACAATAAAGATGAGAAGGATAGTATTTGATATATGTTGTTACAGAATATCAGGGATTGGAAGGGACCTTGAAATATCATCTAGTCCAAGTTCTACTGCAAGATTTCTGTTCCTTCCAATCCGTCTACATCACTAAGCTACCTGCACTGGACTGCACTTTGTGGGAGAAGAGCATTGCTGCTGAACTCTCTAGATGGGACTGACGTCCTGTTTGCTTTGGGTACACAACAGTTCCTTTGACAAGGATTTATTGTTAGGATTATCTGACTAAAGCTCTCTGATTTGATTCTTACTCTCAGGTGTAACTTACAGGTGGAGGGAATTGAAACAGAACAGCTAAAACTGATATTATTATTCCATATACAAACAAGCCTTACATAGGAATATTAATGTTTAACTTCTGAGGCAGCCAGGTGTGTGCTTATGGAAGAGATTCTGCAATGCAGGGCTTTCTCCTGCTGTTTCTCACTTGCCTTAGAAATTCCATAACTAGAGGAATTTGCTCTGTGAAAAGTCATAGAGGCAAACAAATTCTTTGTGTAGTTGACAGAAACCAGAGAAGTAAGTTTGAATGTTGGGTGGACTGTTTTCACACGGTGTTCCTTGCAGTAGCTTTTACTGCAGAAAGGAAGTAATGTCATTTGTGGCTGGAACCCACATTTGATTAACTTTCTAATGCCTGGGAGCGGTTCGATGGAGGTAGGAAGAAACCATTCATTACGTCTATACTTCTTGAGTAACTTCATTTAGCTTTGCACAGAGGAATTGAATTTTTGAATACTCTAAAGGAGTGTTGTACGGGGGTTTGTCTGTAGAAAGAGTATTGGAAGTCCGCTCACAACTCTGAAGAGCCCTGGGTATAGAAGCACCAAAAAAGAAGGCACTTAATTATATTTTTGGCAAAACCCAACCCTAAGTACAAATCCATGAATGAAGCATTTCTTTTTTTTTTCTTCTCTGTCTCCTCAGAGAAATTTAAAAGAGATCTCGTTCCTGCTCAAGTCAAGAAATTTACAGACATTGGCCAACAGTTTTGTCTGTGACATGTTTTTTCTATGGACCTGTTGTGGTGTCTTTACTCAGGATGATGTCAGAGCCAAGGGAGGAGCAAGACAGCACAATTCCCAATATGAGCAACTCCAGGCACATCCTCATACTCTGTGACATGATGGTAAGCAGAAACAAATGTGTTCACTCCATACAAGCAGTTTCATCATGCTTTTGGGAAAGTACTAGTGGAAGTTCCCTCATTCAAGGCTTTCTCCTCACTTTGACACCTGAATTGTTTGCTGAATGACAGTTATTGACCAACAAATAATATCCCCTGAATAAGGAACAGTAGGCAGGTTCACACCCAAAATCTCCAAAGACAACCCATGGTGACGTGAAAAGCTTTTGCCTTCCTCAAAAAGAAACATTGGTCCCTTCCTTTCCTGTTTTGCTTCCTCTGTGACCCCATGCAGTCACACTGGTAGTAGGCACTGAGAACTGAAGGCCAGTGATTGCTCGCTCTGTTCCTCACCCTTCTGCGTGTGTGCAGCTCAGGTAGCACAGACCTGCTCCCTGGATGAAACAGCTTCATCCTAAAGTCTTCACCCCTATTCTCTTCCTGGCAGCTGAACACAGGGCGGTACCAGCTGTTGCCACGTTCACCTTCTTACCCGGTTGGTTGACATTGTATCTCCTAAAAGTCGCTTTTTTAGGAAACTGCAGAACAGCAGCAGTAAGAGCACCACTGAGTATGTGACGATGCTTGTTCGCCCCATCACTGTGAAGTCTGGAGTCAAGGTGTGTGACACAAGTCAGTGTGCTTTGGCTTGTCCTGTGCCACACCTACAAACACAGACACTGCCGCAGAACTATCCTCCCACTTTTTTCCTGCCACAGAGTTTGGGGTCAGGTAGATGTTCAGATCTTTCAAGGTTAAAATCAGAAATAAATCCCAGGAGTTCTCAGAATTTTTAGTAGCAATTATTAAAAAAAAAAACCAAACACAAATATTCTTTTATTTCTTTTCTTCCAGTCCCATTTCTGTCATTCTGACACCTATGTGTGTACCACTGTTGAGTACGATTCTGGGCAGCGTGTGGGTCAATCAGCAGCTGAATACAAACCCCACTCTCTCTAAGTACCTAAAGTGGGTGCTTGGTCTGAACTAACCTAAAAGTCTTCTCTGTGTTCTCTGCTACTCTTTCACATGGGACATTGAGCTCAACTGGTCTTTGGCCTGATCTGGACCATACGGTCTTATTCTTTGTTTCTTGTTTTACTTTTTATTCCTTAGTTAGAAAGCTAAGGCAAGATCAGAATTATTAAATGTTAAAAATGTTAAATTGTTAAAAATGTTGCATTATACAATGAATTCTACTGCAAAAGAGTAGCTTCGACAGGGTCCGAAACTGCATCAGAGATCAAGGCTCTGTGTGTGTCCATATGGGCTCAAAAGGCATGGGCAAACGAGGTAGTGAATTTTGGGCCCAAAGTGAAATGAGAACCACAGGCATACAGCACGCAACAAGAGCAGCAGAGCAGTGGGTTATAATGAGCCCCTGGCTTGCAGCAGTACAAACTGCCAACCAGTTGGCACGAACAGAAACAGAATTCCGGTCAGGAATGGGGGTGGCAAACGCTGGGAAAGCTCAGGACAGGGACAATACAGGGATACAATTTGAGATTGTCATTCTTGCTCCATTCTTCCAGCTGGCACATTGGCACCCACATCTGCTCCTGTGCCTCCACCAAGAAGCCTTCTGCAAAGGTTTAATTCAGAAACGTGTGGTGGCGAGAACAGAGTTGCTGTGGTTAAGCGAAACAATCTAATTCCCATTAATCTTGTAACAGTCTTTATGGTGACGCAGCTGAGAATGAAACAGGCAAAAAGGCATAAACTCTTTCTTATGTCTCTCTCTTCTTAGTTGTTTAATTACTTTTGGCTTCAGAGACAACATAGTGGTAAAAGAAATCTTTTAAGACTTCCCTCTGACAAATAAAAACCAGATAACTTCAGTTAACTGATTTGTATCATAAACATTGGAACAAGGAATGTTTAGCAGGTTGAAAAGGGATGAAGAAAGCAGATACTGTTGAGCAGAGCAGGGGAGAAAGCACCCCCTCTTTTATGGCTACAATTAATAACACTGAATTAAAGAACAATTCTTCAGGGACAATAATTTTAAAAAGTAGAAAAATATAAAATTACAGCACAATGCAGTACTACAGAAAGTGTGGGGTTTGCACTGCATTGAAGTAAAAATAACTTTCTGGGCTCCTTTTTTTTCAATTTATGAAGAAATACATTAAGAAATTATTGAAGTATTTGTGTGTCCTTGTTGGAGTTCAGATCTACTCTGAACACATTTTTCATGGACAAAGTTAAGAAAGGTGAATTTTATTGCATGCTGCCAACTTCAACTCGTGTGTTGCTGCTCTCTCTCATGGTTTGCTGCATGAGTAACTATATGAAAACAACTGCCCAGAGAGAATATATTAATTTTCTTCCCTTGAAATTCCATGTTCTGTGAGTCAAGTGCATACTGGAAACACGGATTTCACATTTCTTCACATTTTCCAGTGGAATTTCAAATGTTTGTTGAGAATTTTAGGCTACTGTGGTAACCGTACTCTTTTGAAAACTCATTTCTAAGATGAGTTTCAAATGACATCTAAATAGCTGCCATTTCTAAGCACCTTGGAAGAGGCTGTAGGCCAGTTTGCAAACCTCTGTTGCACAGAATATATTAAAGTGTAAGATGTGCATTTGTTCCCTAGTTCCCTAGCTGGAGGATGGAGCCAGGTGTCCTGATGCCCCTCCTTGGAGCAGTCAGGCAGCACGCTTCGGGACTCATCACGATACATTTAAAAACAGTCCTCAAGTCCAGTTGTTCCGGGTTGTTTCAGCCAAAGTCCCCCCCTTTCCTCCCTTCCTGCAGGCACCCTGCTCAGATTTGGAAAAGTCTGAGCTAAGTTTTGCTGTGTGAGGATTCAGTACCCAGGAGGGGTTTTTGTGAGTACTGGTGCAAAAGCTGTTTTCACTGACATCTACACTGAACCTCCCATTATACTAGAGGGAGAAGGATTAAGCCTTTACCATTTTGTCTTTAAACATGGAACATTTCACTGTACAAACTCTGTATAAATTCACATTAATCAAAATAGAAAATAAAAGCCAAAAAAAAGGCTTTTCTTTCAGCTTTAAGACTGTGCTGCAAAGTTCTAGAAAGTGCTTACAGATTACCTTACCCTTTGCAGTTCATTAACATAAAAGCTATGTACAATTTTGAATTGTGTAGTATTAATTAGTTCTAGAGTAGTACCAAGCAACCTTATTATTTCTCTACGTATAGTATTAATAACTCTCACAATTTTACAGGGACCCATGTTTTCTTAACATGACAGTTAATCTTAAGGCTTAGCTTTACATGAGAACACATGAGACTGAATTCTCAGTTCACAATTTTTACTAAAATCAGCTTGTAGCTGTTGTGGTTGCAAAGAACAGCTGGCAAGTACAACTTGGCTGTACTCTGGATCCTAACTACAATACCAGCAAGAAGACACAAATACTTTTTAAAAAGTAAGCCCCTGGAGCAGATACTGTCTGGGAGCACGGAATCTGGCAGGTCTGTAGCCCCTCCCAGGCAGATTCATTCCAAATGTTATCTGGTACCAGCAGGGAGGATCTGCCAGGCCACAGTCCCTCTCTTTTCCCCATTCTACTGTGGTTGCTAGAAACCATCACAGGTCACAGCTCCTCAATGTTTAGCACTCGGGGTTGGTAATACTGTATTCCCACTGGTTACAACATGACTTCAGCCAAGCTAACGTTCACAGAAGTTACAGAAGCAAATGTCATATCACAAAGAACCACTGGAGTCATTTCAGAAATTTCCTTTGACTTTCAGAAGCTGAGGGATGCTTCAGTGGTTCATTTGTGAAACATCGTTGCTTTCCAAATAGGCCTTGTATGACCTCATTCATTAACAGTCATAGGAGGTGTTAAAGCTCTTATTACATAATTTAAAATATCTTTTCACCACGTCCAGGAACCTGGAATTTTCTGGCAAATAATAAATGATGCAACAAGATGCCTAGATCATGACTGGGTGCTGAATCTTACTATGAACTCCGGGTATCCCTTAGAAGATCAGGTCTTGTTTTCAGTTTAAGTCTCTTGGTTTTAGAATAATAAATATAAACAAATTAATAATTAGCAAATAGGAAGTTATCTTGACTTCTGTTATCTCCAAGGTATATCCCCAAGTACTTTATGTTCATCTCCCCCTTCAAAAAGGCAATAACAGCAGAGAAGAGCAGTATTGTTCATAATGATTACCCTCTGTACTGACATACCCGCTCCAAGAGTACAACTGAAATTGTGTTGATGTTTCCTACACAGGTGTCAGCTTGCTCTGCTGGGATCTGAGCTGGGGCAGAAGTTGCCTGGCAGTAGTTAGAACAGCGCCCAGACTGAGGAAAGCCTCTTAAAGGTGCAAACCCGCTTGTGAAATGCCATGTAAATGTAGTCTTAGTCAACAGAGCAAGAGTAACTCCTCTGCTCTGCTCTACTTTGCTCTCCTCTCATTAATGCCATGATAACAGCCCGGTACCTGATCAGTAGGCATGTATACACTACGGGTTGCTTGTTTTCCCCAGAGGAGGAAGTGTGCGCAGATTAGAAGGGCAAGCAGGAGCGTTTGTTTGTTCTTTACAGACACACTGAGGCACAGTAAAAGAAAACTTGCATTTGGAGCAGAAGGCAATGATGGTTTGTGACTTCCTGGAACACTTCATTCAGAAGTCTTAGGCCATTTCTGGAGAGAGACCTGTTTTCCTCCATTCTTCTCCCCTAAAGAAGCATTACCTTTATGTCCAGATTTCTTACTATTAAACAAATTGAGAGTTTTTAACCCTTATTATCCTCTTAACACTCCAAGTGTTGTTTTTAGCTTTTCTGAGCCCAGCTCTTGTGCAACTGGAAAAGAATGGCCTTGAGAGTCACAGATAAATCTGGCAATTTACAGGAGTTTTTGCACTACACTACCAAAAGGCTAGAGTGGTTCAAAAAGTTTTTCAGTGCCTTTGACAATTTTTCCTTCCCCCCCATCTCTTCCCTTCACCAAAGCTGCAGATCACTCAGCGTGAACTACACTCACCAGCACAAAGGCAGGAGACCTTAATCTCTGGTTCATGAGCACATGTTCCTCAAAAGGCCCTTTGATATTGCTTGTTGCCATAGGGATGTAACAAGCTCATACTGGATTAAAGAACAATATCTCATGTTACCAACAGCTTATTGGTTGTTTCACCTCCAAGACACCAAAGGCACCTCTGAGACAGCAAATGCAAGTGCCAAAACAAATTCTTATGGTTGCTAAAGCAGAATAATTTTTAAAAGGTAAACTGTCCTTCAAATACTCTGCTGCTAAATGACAGGTGAGTGGTTAAAAATAGATTATTCCATTTAATTCCACAAAAATTATAACATAATGACTCCTGAAATATAAAAGATCTGCAAAAGGTGCTGTTATAACCAATTGTCTCTCTCTGAGGCATGCTTAACCTTTGCAGTTCCTTTCCACTCTGCTTGTTTGCTTGAAGTCACTCACTGGAAACTGTCTTAAGTGTGTGTGTGTGTGTGTGTTAAAAGCATGTCACTTGCTGTACAAAACTGACATGTCACAAAGCTAATTCACATCTAATCAACAAGTATAATTTGCAAATTTCCTAAGAGAAAACACATGAATGAATTTCCTATGTTGCCCGATCCTGTCACTGTCAGAGAAGTGTTATGTATTAACTGGCTTGTAGTGAAGAAAATACAGACTTTTCCAAGGATGTTTTTATGGTTTAAAGTACCATGATGGACCACACTGGTGGTTGTCTCCTTTGACACCTCCAAGCTTATGTAGAAAGGCCACTGTTGTTTGATGTAAACCTGTTGATCCCGATCAGAGAGTGTGATACTGGGTTTTAAAAGACCCCATCATGCACTCATTGCCAACAATCACTGTTTCTGAAAACTATGCAAATTTATCTGCAAACCTGCCCATCTACCTACCTACATTTCCCTGTTATGACTTAAATCAGCAGAAATTCCTATTTGGGTAATATAGATCTCAAGTATGTCATCGGTTTCTCTGCGCAGATACTCAGCTACTAAATTGGTTGCCCGAAGATTTTATCCTTGCCTATTACTACCTGATTATGAATACCTGAAAAAATGCCATATGCAATTTTAGAACCGCAAAGAAATCAAGTGTCCGGCCTCCTTTGTATAGAAGTTGCCTAACAAAGAAGAAAATGCTGCTTGACTTTAAGTCAATTAAGTTATTACTGGGTTTTTCCCTTTACTTTCAGTTTGATATGTTATTTCCCCCACCCCCAGCACTATGTCCTGGCCTAAGCAATGGTGACAGTGGATTTCAAAGAGTTGCAACATCACTCTCAATAAATGAGTGGTCACCATGTAGAGTGAGCAACTTGCATCTAGATCCTACAGTTGAGTGTAGGATGTCAGATTTATTGAATGTAAGTGACAGATTTGTGATGGAAACTGCAGGATGATGTAATGGGAAGCATTCCACTGCATTGCATTTTAAAAAAGCAAAGAACCATCTCCATATGCACACTCTAGAGGAGGAACTTTTGTGCTTCCCATGCTAAAGAGGACTGGTACCTCTAAAGTTCTTCAACGAATTTTACAGAGGTACCAGTCTTATTTGTATATCTGCCTCATATTTTGTGAGTGCCTATGAAGATTTGCAAAAGCATACTATAGTCCTAGGTACCCAAATCCCACTGACTCTCTGTTGGAGTCATTTACTGAAGAAAATGTGATTTGGTCCATTTGAAATGCCATACTTCTCTTTGGTTTCTCCTATCCTTATGCAGGATAGAGTAGGGAGAAGGACTAAGATGAAAAACCGTTCTTTCCACTTCTCTTATTTAGCTGCAGCTTGTGTTCTGCATCTGCATGTGTTTGATATCCACAGTCAGCCCTACACTGATCAACAGTTGGCTCTAATCTAAAAGTGGAATAGCAACATTAGTGTGATACTGGCCAATTAATCAGGTCAGGCCACAGTAATGTCGTTGTGTAATTTCTACTCCTGCGGTAGAGGATGGCCGGCCAGCTCAGTGTGCAAATGAGGTAACCATCTTATAGTCCTCTCCATCTGAGGAGGGATACCCAAAGTCTCCATCTCAGGTGGCTGCTTTAGTTGTACCATAATGCAAATTAATCACTGTTTTATAAAGCTTAATTAAAAAAAAAAATAATAGAAAAGGGATGTATTTTTCCCCTCTATAGTTTTGCCTTTCTCTCACGGCTTGATCTTGGTTCAGTGATTCCACATAGTGGCTTGCAACTGGAATTTTTTAGGAAAGTTAATTAATATGCTAATATTACACCATAATATTAATATTAATTAATATTGCACTGTATTACATAAATCCTGTTTAGTGAATTATATATAAAAAACAGAGTTCACTTCTTAGTGCTACTGCATTAATAATAAGACCTGATCATTGGCAGTAATCTCCAAGTGGACATCCATGCAAAACTAGCCAGATAAAGAACCATACTAATGATACAGTTTATATATTTTTTCCTTTTAGTAATATTATGTGGGTTTTTTTCCTGGATTGTGGTGAAATAACCATGTTATTCCACAAAGCAAAAATCATCTGTCCTTCAAAAGAAAGAAAAAACATTTTCAAAAGGCCATTTCTGCCAAAAAGGCAGAAAATTAGAAGAAAGCAAGAGGAAGCATCCTCTGTTACATTAGAGGAAAGCAAAACATGGACATAGAGTTTCCACCATTCTGTTTCAGTGTCATAGGGGAAGTAGGATAAAATGATGGGAGAGAATCTGCTCTCCTCCAAATTTCCCCTTAAGAATATATGAGCTCATAATGGAAAACCAGACAGTCATCAAAAGATATTTTCACAATCTCTATGTTTTAATATTTAAAAACTCCTCTGATGGATCATAGCAAACTATCCCACCATGGAACTTCCACACCGATGTGTCTGTGATCCTTAAGTGCCATCTAGGATTCTTGACATAAAGCTTGTGTACCGTGTTACTCCAGTTGTCCTGTAACAATAACTGAGCTTAGGCAATAATGTAGGTTTTAAACTTGCGTGTGCAAGCATACACCCTGAAAATGTGTATCTATTTATATTAATCCTTAACTATTCACATTTCAGAACTAAGCAGGCATTTAAAGACTACCATCAAGCTGATCAGATATTTAACTATGCCTTAGTGACATCATGGTCAAAAAAGAAAATCCGTAATACGTGGTTGACATAAGCAAACAGGCAAACCAAGAGGGGTTGAGGACAGAGTAGGCAACTTGTATGTAAACGTACTTGTGCTCTTGTATCCCTGCTCAGAGACTGAATGCAGCTCTCAAGCTTTCCTGATCATTTCTGGCTCACTCATACACTTGTGTGTTACCACAGAAGTGAATTTTGGAAATTGTCTCAAATGGGAATAAATTGTTGCCTAACCTTGATTCAGCCTGGGCTCTGTCTTATTTGTGAGAGGAGAGCTGCCCTTAGCACTTCCCGGAGGCTGCAATTAGAACAGGCTGAGACTAAAAGGGAAAAGAGGTGTCACTGTTCTCCTTGCCCTTATGACAAGGTTTCTCCTGGGAGAAGCAGATGAATGGGAATATGGTGCATAGCCCAGGCTCCTGCTGATGTGAACTTCAAAGGCAGTCAGGGGCCGGGATCAAGAGACAATTTTGTCACCTGGAACAATTTTAATACCTTTCACTTGCCTGTGCTCCAGCTGCTTCTGCCACATCTTTCTCAACAGGCTTTCTTAGACTGCCGTTCTGTCTGTAACAACAGTGGCAGAATTGTCAGTGTCTGCATGTCCCACCTTTGGAAAAATGTCATGGATAATGACAGCTGTTAAGACAGGAGCAGGAATACTAGCACTGTATGTGAATGGAGGACCCAAAACTGCCCAAGACGGCTTTTGTCCCCCATGATCATTTAAGAGAGGAAGACAAGCATCGGCCAGATGCAAAGACAGTACATGTGCTTGTAGACCACACATCCTCGCAGTGTGAGTGTGTGTGGGAGAAGGAGATTAGAGCTTTTTGGAATAAGTGGGGAGTGGACATGTATAGGTATTAATTAACATTTTGGAAGTTCCGGCTTATCTATTATTGATATGGATCTCAAATGAATAGTTCACTGATGGCTGGTCAATTCCGTGTCAGGAATAAACCAATAAACCACTTTGATCCAGATTCAGTAGACAGTGCATGAGGGGAGCGGTTCTCCTCTACGACAGAGCTGCCATTTCAAACCTGCTTCAGAAGCCGCCATGCCAGCCTGCAGCCCTCCCTCTGCTCTGGCTGACAGCTTGGGCAACAAAAAGTCTGGGGTGGCAACTGAATGCCAGGTTGGGTACACTGAACTCAGCAGGGAAGTTGTTGGGCCCAGCTGAGATTGAAATGCCCTACTTTTGTTTTTTGTCAGAGGGGAGGGATGTAAAGCTCAGCTGCCAAAGGTGTATGTGATCCTACTCAAGCAGTTTTCCTTGGAAGAGGACAGCTAAGGAGAGAATTTCCTGGAGAGAGAGGATTCCACTGCCATCACTGCACATTTGTGTAAAGCTTTCAGCACAGTTAATCCAGAGACCTGAAACTACCCTCTTTCAAATGGGAGTGTGCCTCCCTCCCTGCTTTTTGCCTCCCAGATGTGCGACATTATACAGGAACCCTGTGTGCTGGGAACTGCTGGAATTCATATTAAGTTTATCTGACTGCTAATTTGGGTTGTTCATCCATTTTTTTTTATGTTCTTGCCAATTCTGAGGGCACCAAATATGCAATGTGTTGCAGATGCTTGTCCTGTTTCATCTGTGTGAAGGACTTTTGAAATGGACAACACCATCTTTTCCCCAATGATTACGGCATTGTAGCTTTGACCTGGGCTGTGGGAATACACCTGATTTTAATGAATGCCTTTTAATGAATTCCTAAAGCATGTCAGGTTCCATTTCAAACCATTTCTTTTGCTTTTAAAAGCAATGTATTTCTTCTTTCTTGTAACTTTTCAGTCATCTTATTCAGGTTTGGAACATGTCTAGAAGAACAACTCAGTTTTGATTTGCCTGACAAAGTGAATTGTTTTTTATTTCTCAAATAATAAAAAATCAGTAGAACTTGTTCCCTATTTTCAAAGTAGATGTTACGTATTGGCCATTTCTTAGGCTTGAATACAAGTCTAATAGGAACATCAGTTCATAAAGAAAAAACCAGCAGGTTCTATTTTATAACTGCAACGTAAAATATTGTGACAATCTCACCTTTTTATCTCTGAGGCATAACTCATTGTTTATTTTTTGGTTGACCTAAGTTTCAATTTTAAGCATAAACAGAATTCTAAAACCGCAATTAAAAATGAATATTCCCTGAGCTTTATTTCTGATTGATGTAGTAGCTGGGATTTTATTTCATGTAATTATCTCTTTCATGCTTATAAGGTAGAAATAAATTTAGTTTATTTAACTTTCTCTTTCTGTCTTCATAATATATTTCCCATCAGACAGTTTTGGAAGTTTATTTAGTCTGTATTTACTCTTCCTACGATGATGACCAGACAGTACGAGAGAGACAGAAAATCAGGCAGGAAAGGAAATGCCTCTGGCATACCATAAAGGTCAGTGTGACAATCTCATAATCTCATTTCCTCTTTAAAGTTTACCTGGGAGTCCCAAACTTTTTTTTTTTTTCTCTAGCCCTGCCACTATGTAAAAAAGGAACTCAAGCCACGTGTTGCAATTCTGTGGTATTGCGGTGAAACAGAGCATCCCTTTCCTTTCAGAGTTTAGAAGTATTTATAAGGGAGCCAGCACTTTGCTTCCTTCAGATCACAAACCCAACCTGCCTGACAACTTCAGCTAACAAGCATTGCAGGAAAAGGTGAGAATCCCTTTCTTTTCTAAACACGGGGGCAACACAAGTGCAGTACTGGCTGCTTCAGGTGAAATGAATGAAAACTAGATTATTTATTAGATTTAAAACTGTATTTAAATAGTTGTCGTGACATTTTTCTCAGGACAGTATTTATATGCTGATATGCCTGAAGTTAAGTACACACTGTGTATATGTATATTGCTTATAGAATTTACCTAACTAGCAGAACAGCAAATGTCGTAAGAAATAGTCCTTTGTATTTTACCAGTATTCATGTTGGTGGGGTGTGAGCATCAACAAATATGTGTTTATGGCCACACTGTTCTCTGTTTTAAGAAACATGGAACATGACTGACTTGGCCCTGCCTTGAGCTGGAACTGGTCTACATCACGTCTAGAGGTCCTGTCTTCCTTTCTGACAGAAACTATTCTGTGATTCTCAGTGAAGGAGTCTGTGCTGATTTACAGCAGCTCACGCTCCAGATCATAGGGAACATATGATGTTGGTACAGTATCCTCATATGTGTGCTCAGGCAACTGCACTGCTTGGTGATATTCAGAACCTGATTTTTATTCTGATTAACTTTTCCATAAAATTTTGAGGTAGGGGGAGGAGTTGTTCTCCCCCCATCTCTAAAAAGGAATAATTTTCCATGAAAATTTTAAACTTTTTTTCATCAAAATCCTGAATTGTGAAGCTTCTCCCTAAAACCAGGAGAAACTTTTCAGTTTTCAAGTTTTCAATTTTGATGAAAACTTGATATGGAAAAGAAAATAGATTTCAGAACCTTCCCCTCTGAGTTTCAGTTGCTATTTCAGATAGTGGTTTTCTGAAGCATTGTGATGAATGCCATGTTACAATTAAAGAAATTAACGTCTTTCAGAAAGTTGCAAAATGTATTTTTCTTTCACAAATTACAGATAATCCCACCTGTGGTAGAAAATCATCAGGAACTAAGAATGTTTGCCTTCTAATGAGGCAATATACTGATGATAGGCTGCCTGATAGAATCTGGCTATTCCCTGAGGCTGCTGCGTCTCTCTCAGTACAATATTAGCTGGTTCCTCTCTGAGATACTCTCTCTGGATACTGTATGTGTTAGCTTCTGGTCCCATTAATAGCTGTGTTGTCCAATGTACCAAATCAGATAGTATTTTCTTGGCATTGGTCCAGAGACAGTTGACTTCTGATCAAGATTAAGAACTGCTAATAATAGCAGGAGCTGCAAGTGAGTACCAGATTTGGTGCACATAGAAATATAAACATACTCTCCCTCCATAAACCCAAATGAAAACGTTTGATAGCACATGAGAAGAAATCAGGATGACTACCCTTTTGCTGAAAAAGACTGGATTGTGAGGAAAAAAAACCCAAACCACTTAATTTTTTGTTTTTCATGTTCATTCAGAATCCCACTATAGTCAGAATAGACTTGGAAATATATATTCCCCCATCCCTTTTTCTAAGTCTTACTCCTATTCATTTGGCTTCATCTCCAGTGGAAAAAAGTGTAAAAATGTATCTAAATAACAGTCACTAAAGTTTTCATGTTCCTATAGTACTTGGCAAATATGTTTTGTGTTTCATGAAGAGCTCAGCTTTATTTTGAATTTGGAACAAATATACATTTATTTATTTTATATACAGCTATCTTCTTACATATTCTCAAAGGAGGTATGTGTATATGTCTCAAATTAACACAGTGACAATGATATACATATCCAGCCATTTCTGCAAATATCACTGAATCAAGTAGGAATTTTGAGTGAAATTTCTTGCAAAATTAATTAGACTGTGCAACCTCAGCTGGATGGTAAAACTAGTACCAGACAGGCAATCGGTATTGGCGCAGTCTCTACACTGCAGTATTGACACTGCTGTCACTCGTTCTCACAGAGATGGTGAAGACTAAAGAGTCCAGCAAAACACTGTAGCAGCTCCTTTCTTTTATTTATGATCCTTTGTTTTAATAGGACTATTGACATGTTTAAACCAAGGAATATACTTATAAGCTTTGTATGACTGGAATTTAGTGTCCATTGAGCCTTTAGTCCAATGCCTTGTTCGTGCAACTAAGCTTCACTGGCATCAGCAGGACTTTTTTTGCACAAGGAGTATTTCACTGAGGGCCCTGGGAATGCTTCTGAGCTCCTGACCATGTAAGATCTATGCACAGAATAAGTTCCATGATTTCTTCTCTAAACTGCTTTGTGGTGTGAACAACAAGCAGATCAAAATTGGCTTAAGCTCCAGTACAAGCATGATACTCAGTTTTTATGTGGTCCATGAGTTCTCAGAGTGGGAGAATGCAAGTTAGTTCCCTGGAACTGACTGTCTTCTATTATCCTGTCCAGCACTGAGCTTGATCTCAGTACACACTTAACAATCCTCAATGAAGTTTAGTAATTTTTCTTTTTTCCCCTACAGATGTTTCACCTACTATTTGCCTTACTTTCATTATTTTCCTTTCCTGCCCTTCTGGAAGCACAGTGGAAACTGAGGGACAATGGTAAGCAGTCTTCACCTACTGAGACCTACAGCTGAGTCTAGGACACAGGGGTATTTCAGAATTATACCATAAGCACAAAATTTGTTAACTATAGTATCTTAGGGCAAAGTTCTTCCTATTATTAGTAACCAGTCAACTAATTGGTATTAATGGAAGAAATATTTAAAAGTCAAAAAATGTTGTGCAATAGCTGTTCTGAATATTTGCATTAGAAACTTTCTTATTTCCTATTCTCCATTCTCTTGCTTCAGTTATGGAGTCTGGAAGCAGAAACAGTATCTTGTGACTTAGGTAACAGCCCACAAAAAAAACTAGTGAAGAATTAATTACCAAAAAGAATATTTCACTGTAAAACCTAAAACCTAGAAATAGTGTATCGAACTTTTCTGGTGAATAGCTTAAATGTAAATACATCTGTAGAAATAAAAGGTCGGTAGTAGACAAACAAATCTTTTGAATAATTTACCAGAAAATCAGGCTAAATTCAGATAATAAAATCTGCTGTTCTTATTCACCCAGCGTAGCTAAACAATCCAGGCTGTCTTCAGAGCAATTGCACAAAAAGAAGGATCCTAATGAATGAATTAGGAAAATCATTCCTAATTTGTTTGTGTTTTATTTGTAAAAAGTAATTCAAGTACTTATCCCCATATCTTTACATTAAAAAAATATTTATCCTGTGGGTCCCCTGGGCAATACCACAGTCCTGAAACCTGCAAATATACTCATCAGTATTAAGAATAATCTTTGTGTTTGAAGTCTGTAAGGTTTACCGAGCCTGAGCTTCAAATTTCCATGAGCAGTTTGGTAAGCTTACTAGCCTGATT
The DNA here is from genome assembly GCA_013400555.1 of Jacana jacana. Lineage (NCBI taxonomy): Eukaryota > Metazoa > Chordata > Aves > Charadriiformes > Jacanidae > Jacana > Jacana jacana. The sequence goes on along the minus strand of VZTM01027985.1, from coordinate 12,345 downwards.
GGAGTTCATGTTTTCCACCATTTTAGATTGAGTGTTTGACATGTATTTCTGGTGCTGCTTTAGAGAAGTAAAGTCTTGAAGTCTTGAAGGTCTAATTATGGTAGTGAAATGCTCTGGTGAAAAGGTCTTTGAGCTCACTGGAACTCTGATTTCCATAACTGAGTGCCTTTGTGGTGCTGGCACACTAAGAAACAAGTTTGTGCCCCTTCTTGCATGTAGAAGAGTGTCAGAGCATGGTTGGGGAGCCCGTGAGGGCAGTAGTATATCTGAGCAATGACTGTTGAATTTAAGAATTATAGTCATACAGAAGTGTAGATGAAGTTCTATAGCCAAACACGGCAAAGAGACAAGAGAAGATAATGCTTTTTGAAATGAATTTTTTCCTAGTTATTTTGTTGAGTGAGGTGACTTCTAATTTGGAAAGACCAGCAGGGCTCTTCAGATTTTTAAGATGGCATTCGGGAGATACACCTCCCTCTTGCAATCCACTTAGCTCTGCTGTAGCTCAGCAATTTCCTATCTCCTAGTAGTTGCTCCCCTAGACCAGGGTGATGGGAATACAGATTGTCCCCTGCAGAAACTGCAGAAAATCAGCTACTAGCCAGTACAAGCCACTTACCCAGAGCTCCCAACCTGCCTATTGCTCACTCTCAGGCCTTTGGTGCTGAAGAAGGCACAGTGTCACAGCTTTGCCCCACAGCAAAGCATCATAGTAAGGACTGGTTTTACATGCCATTCTGTGAGCAAAGTCCACAGGACACCTGGGCTCAGTATGTCCCAGCATACTCACCTTTAAAACAAAGGTACATACTTACTTCCCATGGTTATGAACCACTGTAAAATTCTCTGGGAATATGGAAAAAAAAAAGTCACTTCTTCTTACATTAAAATGTCATCCCTATTGATCAATATGTTCTAGATACACTGTAAATTTCTAAGTAGAACCTTTTCTTGTAGAAAAGACTTCCAAGTGATAGTAAGGCCTTGGGCAAGAGAGACAGAGATTCGGTAGCAGTTTTCCTGGAGAGTAGAGCTGAAGAAAAGGGCTCAGTTAAGTAGGCATAGCTGCTAACATGTCTTTCTCTGCAATGTCCAGTGTATGTCATAGAATCAGAGTGGAATGAAGACACACCAGCTAAAAGAGTGGAGCTCACCTGTAACACACCCGATGAAACACTGCCAGTTTACTGGAAAAAGGACACTGAACTGAAAGGAACTGGAAAGACTCTGATTGCTGAAGTGAAGGAGTTCCCAGATGCTGGCAACTACACCTGTCTGACAGCTAATACCCATGAAATTGTCAGCTATGATTTCTTCCTCATAACTAAAATAGACTCCAGTGGGCAAATGATAAGGTCAATTTTGAAAAGCTTTAAAGGTACAGTCATAACATGATGTGATGCATCTTTCTCAGCTTTGTGCAATGGAGCTTTGTTCCTCACCTCTGGAGAATTGCAACAGAAAGAACCATTTTAAAAATGGGTTCTCTTCAAATGCTTTACTGATTACTTTTTGGGTCTGTTTATGGTGCAGCTGATGAGCAACATAAGAATCAGTTGCCATGGGACTAATTTAAGACTCTCTAGAGCTATAGGATGGAGTGACGGTAGGAATGATTAGATACAGGATGACATCAATACCACACCCCTGCTTTTTTGGTGGGGGAGTAATTGACTTGCTTTGCCTCCATCTCACAGACCCAGCATTCAGGAGAGGGTTTGCAAAACCAGGGCTATATTTGACAGCCAGGGACTGACCTAGTTTTTAAGTGTTGTCTTTTGGGCTTCTCTGTTCACAGTTAAGCCACTGGGACAAGGCTGTGATGTTCTGTATTTTTTTCATGAACCTCAATCATCTATGTCTCATATCATAGTCTCTCACTGTAGTGCCAGGAGTTTATGAATTTCTAAGGCTTTTTCCCTGGTTCCCTAACCCATCTGTCCAATGCTGTAGGCTGATCTGCCCATAAGCTACATCCAGGGTATGATATAGAGTTGTTGAGAGTCTGCAGTGCTGGGCAGCAGAAACAAAACAGATGCCCATACTGAGGCCTCATTCAGCTCTCACACTGCAGACATTCTCATCAGGCACCCCAGCACGCGAAAGTGTGAGATTGTCCACAGCGTGCACTGTCACGTGCAGAGTAACAAACACAGAGGTTTGCCAATGAATAGCTGCAATGTTTCTTTGTGAAAGGAACAGTGGATTTGTCAGTATAAAGCGCTTGCTGACAGCTGTCTGCAGCAGCCTGGGTATGCTCTGGCTCCTGTCAATAGCAACGCAGATGTGGTTAAGGTGGTGCCGTGTAAACCTGCCTTCAGCCACTAGCTGTGGTTATATGGCTTTTTAACTACAGGGGGCTGCCCAAGGGGCAGTATGAAACTGTCTGCCTATGGACACACCACCTGCCAAAGAATATGGGAATGGATTGAATTACTGTTTTCTCTCTGCTTTGACCAAAAAAAAAAAAAAAAAGTAGATAAATCCTGTTTTGTTTCTTTTTCCATCTAGAGCCAAACAGGACATTTTTAAAATGTGAAGCAAGGAACTACTCTGGAATTTTCATATGTTCATGGATGACAGATAACGAGAGTCCAAATGTGAAGTTCGCGATCAGAAGTCTAGAAGGGTAAGAGCTTGTACTTTCCTTAACAATCTCATAGCGAGGCCCGAAGAGCCCTTTGTGTTACTCTGTGTAGGAGATCCTGGGTTTTAGGCTGCTGCAGACATCTATAAGGTGAGGAATCCCACTTCCAGAGTTTGAACATTGGCAAAATGTTTTGAACCATCTCTGGGACTAACTTAACTAATAAGGGCATGGAAGTTGCTCAGAAATTAATAAAGACTTGAAAATGGAACAACCCCCACTGGACTGTTACAGCTACTACAGAACAGCAACAGAGTAACTTAAGCAATAGCAAAAAACATTCTTGCAGGGGGAGAGAGAGGAAGTTGAGCCAAAAGCAGAAACAATCATAGTGCTGAATCCCTTTGCAGGCAATCCAGTGAAATTAAGGGAGTGGGAGGCAGCACCCACTGCAAAAGCCACATGTCCACTCACAAGTCTCTGTTGAGGAACGCTGCAGAAACCTGCGAGGGAAATATGTGAGGGGAACCTTGTGGGGATTTCCTACCTTCCACTACTCTTGGGGGGTTCTCCAAAACATGGATCGCTTGAGCAAAGGTCACTTCAGTTTGTTAAAGAACAAACAACTGTAAAGTGTTTTACTTTGCTGAATGCAAAAATAGAAGCAGATGTCTAGAAGTGTCTTTTGTTACTTATTTCCCAATGGATGTGTTTTAACCTTCCCTTATTTCTTCCAGTAAGGCTTTGAAAAAGGTTAAGGAATAAAGTAAGATACTAAAACTTGTCACAGGACAGTGGTAATAAGAAATGAGATATCCTGGCTTAGATCTAAACAGTAATTCCTTCTGCCAAGTCAGGGGTGCTTTTCTGATTGCACATTAATACGTATGTTGCCATAAAATGATACAGGCAACATTAGAATGTTACCTTACCAACTATATTTCACCATGAGGGCAACAAATTCTCAGAACAAACCAACATTTCCAGTACTTTCCTCTGTTCTGTGTTCAGCTCTCAAGGAGACGGAACCTGCAGCAGCCCTGTAGCTCACACTGACAAATCAGTGACTGAATACACAGTCCAGTGCCAGAAAGAAAACTACTGTCCATTTGCTGAAGAGCACCAGCCAATTGAGATGTTCCTGGAGGTCATTGACGAGGTGGAATATGAGAACTACACTAGCAGCTTCTTCATCAGAGATATCAGTGAGTAGACCAGGAATCATGATTAATTCTTAGCTTTATTCTTACTGTTGAGAGTGGAACTATCAACAGTAGCTGATCAAACCAAGCTTGGGAATCCCTTCCCTATTCTACTGTAAATCTGTATCAAGTCCCCAGTTACTGGAACAGGGGAAAACAAACAATATCAGCAGTCTGGAAGAGGATGAGGAAGTGAAGAAGCAGCATCTCCCTAGCTTGTGACCTCCAGTCCTCTCAGCCCCACATCTTTGAGAAGTTTCTGTACCCTTCTCTATTAGATGGACATGTATGGACCCCAGGGGTATGTGGGAAAAGTCATACAGAATAATCAATCACCCAGCAGGCTCTTCTCTGAGAACTGCAGACTTAAATAGATAATGGTTAACACTGTGTATGCTTCCCTCCTGATCCATTCTTGCAGATGGCCACCCAGGGCAGGTTAATAGAAACTGACAGGAAATAAGGGGACTGGTTGTGACCATGGTGCCACAGGATAATGAAGCAGTATTGTAGAGAAACAGATGTGATGAATGCCCTAATGGTCATCAGGACTTGAAGATATTCCTCTGTCCAACACAGCCCTCTGCAACCTTCCCAGAAAAAATACAGAATAGAAGGATCTTACCCAGAGAAACTGTGGGATTGTGCTTAATTTCCCATAAGAAACATACAAAGCATTCTTACACATCATGCCTACTCCTCTCTTAATCTAATGGAGGCTCCCAAGACTGATACTTATAAACCTATCAACAGTAGGACATCAACAGTTGACATTATGCTGCTGATGTGAATTAATTTTTCTATGTTTTCTACTGCAGTAAAACCTGACCCACCTCAATGTCAGTACGTGGCCACAAATGGAACAGTGACCTGGACATATCCCAGAACATGGAGCACACCAAAGTCTTACTTCCCTTTGACTTTCAGGGTCAAAGTTGAAAACACAAAAAACCACAAAATCCAGGTAGAGGTACAACATTTAAAATACAAAATTTTCTCGCTTGAAGAATATATTCAATAATATAAGCTTGGGATGCAAGGATCATGGAGTAAAATAAAATAAAATAAATATTTTTTAAAAGGATGCTGATACCAAAATGTGGCAAGGTTCTGTCTTGGCAGAATAAGACCTCCTTCCCAGTCCTATTGCTATGAGCAGTAAGATCCAAGCACAGTCTGGGGTGGATGCAACCCTGATGTAACTGGGGAGATAAAATCCTGCCCAGCATTGCATAGCTGTGCTAGCGTGAGAAATGTATTTACAAACTCATTAGTAGTCTGTATGGGTCCTAATGTGGGAAAATCCCAATTTCCAAATCAAGAAGTCTAGAATCTGTTGCACTGATTTCCTTGTATGTTGTTTGTACCTGGGTAGCTCAGACTTTATAGGTGACTTGGCAAATAAGGAATCAGTGACTCATTTGGTAGCATTTCTGTGGAGACTGGCGAAGGCTACAGTCTTTGCCACTCGCTTTCCAATTACTAGTTAATTGTTAACTAAGCATTGCTACACTGTATTGTCTTTAAATCACAGAATGTTTTTTCTTCCTTTGCTAATGCTCACGGACATGCTAAAGGGTACACAACAGTAGTAGTGTGATTTGCCCAGTTTGTGAAGGAAATCAACAGCAGAATTGGAAAGAAATACTCAAACCAGTTGACTACAGTGCAGGTCCTTAGCTGCAGTGATGTTCTTCCCTGGTTCAACAGTCAGAAAAGCAAAGAAATGTAATGATCATCCCATCAATTTGTCAACTGATGAAACCAAAGACACTAGAGGATGTGTCTTGCTATGTGAAAAAAAATAAGCAGGCCTGTACCAGCAGATGGGGCTATTCTCCTAGTGCTGACTCCTCGTCGTAGCAGTTAGGCATGTGCAACCCATTAGGTAGAGAAACTGGTAAGTCTGAATGACTTGGAATGACCAATGAAATGTCAATGATACTGAAGAGCAGCAACTTTGTCTTTTAGGGCTCCCGCTCTGGGAGAAGAAGAAAAAAGAGAACCCCCCAGACAAACAAATAACCCCCTTGTTTTAATTACTGTTTCAGTCTGCGGGTTGCGTCACTTTACACCACCAACTTCAGTGGAAAGTGGGATTCTTAGTTTGTTTCTACTGAGGTTCAAGTTCTCATAATACCTCAGAACTTTTGTATCAGTGGGTGAAGACTGGTGCCTGAAGCAACAGACTAACAGTAGGATTTTGGAGTTAGATGTGCTTGTTGCAATCTCTTTGGCACTTCATTGTATGTTTTGCTTGACCTTTCCAAATCTGCTGATGGAGCTGTGCCCTGTTCATAGGTCTATGATGCTGAGGAGCAGTCTATTCAGATTCCAAGGACTGACCCAAAGGAAAAGATCTCTGTGCAGGCCAGGGATCGCTATTATAACTCAGCTTGGAGCGAATGGTCTTCATGGTGCAGGTAAGACTTAAGGAATTTTCCACTGGAGGAGCAGGGGTGATTCCTTACCCAGGAGAGCAATGAGTCTATGAATTTCTTGTGCTTCTTAAATACTAATTTATTTCACATTTCCTCATGAACATTTTTGTCTTCTGAACATTTTTTCATGACATATCTGTAAAAGAATAAACATATAAATGTATTGGGCTGTCCAATGATTCTTTTAAAAAAATAGTAATTGAGGAAACAATTAGAATCCATTTAAGTCAGAGAGAAAACAATGGATGTAGGTTCATGGACATAGGTAGGGTTCTCCCTAACTGGGCAATTATAAAATATTCTTGAAGAAATATAGGAGCAAGCGTAACCTGTGCTGACTTTTATCCTTTCTGATCATTGATAACTTAGGAATCAATGCTGAGCATCCAAGTACAGCAGACAATCTACATACAGCAAACTTTTACCAGTAAAATGAGAAAGGGAGTGACAGAGAGAGAAAGGAGATATTTGCTATTATAGAGAAAAGTTATTGGCAGCTTCTGATAGTCCTAGGAATCATAGAATCATAGAATCATTTAGGTTGGAAGAGACCCCTGGGATCTTCAAGTCCAACCATCAGCCCTACTCTACAAGTTCTCCCCTACACTAGATCCCTCAACACCACATCTAATCTGCTCTTAAACACAGTCAGGGAGGGTGACTCCACCACCTCCCTGGGCAGCTGATTCCACTGACTGACCACTCTCTCCGTGAAAAATTTTTTCCTAATGTCCAGCCTAACCCTACCCTGCTGCAGCTTGCAGCCATTCCCTCTTGTCCTGTCGCTCATTGCTTGAATGGCATGTTTTCTTACTCTGTGAACTGATTACTGTTCTTTGACAGCTCTAAGTTACCCTCAGCCCAGCTTTCCAGGTCAGAACAGATTTTTAAAAATGGAAACAGCCTCCTTCAGATTAATACCAAAAATAATTATGCAGATTTTTTTATCTTCTTCCTCTCTCCTGTTTTGTAATTTTGGGGTGGGTTTTTTCAATTAGGCGTAGATGCAAATCTCTCCGAGTTTCATGAGTCACGCTGTTGAAAAGTTGTAATAACCAAATCGAAACACTAAAAATGAGATCACACTGTTCTGTGGAGCTGGTCAGCATTGGTACAGGGGCATTGATTATTTACCCACGGGAACTGGAGGAAATTTTCAAAAGGGCTGTAGCTGGAGAATTGCCTCAGTGTCATCAACTGAAACTGAATCCCCGATCTCCATCAGACACAAGAACTTCTGAGCCTTGCATTATCTGATCCCAAGTCCTCTAGAGAAATTGTATGGTGGTATTTCACTAGATGGCTCAGACCAGCAAAGCTTCATTGAGAAATGGACTAAAAACCTGAGTCTGAGAAAAATCCAGATAATTCTTATGTAAATTTCCTTTCTCTGTTTTTTACAGGTAACCAGTAAAGACATTCTAGAAGAATGGGGCGATGCTCCTAAACAAAGTAAAGAATGAATTAGCACCAGAATATGAGCATAATTAGAAGCAAAATATGCATTTGAGATTATTAAGAAGCCATACTATGTATTTTTTTTAATAGATTAATATGGTTCAGATTTTACCAGATCTTTTAAATTCCCCCAATTTGAGTGACACCTTTAGCATACATCATGTTATATTAACATATATAGTATTTTGATACACTGCTGTCAGCTATTGTTGTCAGTTCTGCATTTTATTGTATTGCATTTATTTATTTGCTTATTTATTTTTTATTAGTATTTATTTACTTGACATGAGTTGCAATGCCAGATGATGGAAATTGCTATTTAAACTTTTACATGTATTAATTTATTTGGAAAGTAATTAGTGTTCCATTATTTAATGGTTTCATTATTTTTATTATTTATTTATTTATTTATTTGTTATTTTTTTATTTTGTTGAAATGTATCAGCATAGAAAGCCTTGGCTACATGAGGCAGCTACATACCATGCATGTATCAGGGCCATCCTCATTTTCCAATTTGATTGCAGGTGTTTTAGTAAAAGAAGGGATTCCAAGTTCCGAGTCCTAGAAGTCCCAGTCAGCTGCTGCATTCTGGCAGCTCTCTGTGCTTACAGCATGTTGATGCCCAGCTGGTGAGCCCTGCAAATGGTTGGTGCATGAGAGATCAACCACTCTCAAAGCCCTATAGCTGCAGCTGGACCCAACCTGCAGTGGGAGCAATGGGAGCACTGGCGTGGAGGCAGCTTTGAGGTGCTGTCATTGAAAGAATCATGTTGCCACCTCTCATAAACATGAAAGGAAATGGGAGCCAATAGCAGTATATAACACCTCCTAAACACGACTCGCTCTCTTTCCTGCCTGTGACCATTAGAGACCCTTCATTCAGTGACCCAGTGCATCTCTTGCAGTGGAGTTTTCTGACAATAAATTCAATTCAGAGCTGCCATGCCAGAGAAAAAAACACAGGGCACAAATAGTCAGGAATTTGCAACTGAAACCAAGGCAGCTTAAATTATTTAAAATTTTAAATAGTGTATCTGATATTTCAGAGAGCAATTAGTATCTGGTTTTATATGTGGATGTTATGCATCTAATTAAAGTTAGAGTTTCAGAATACAGATTTTATAGTTCATTTTGAAGGTATTTCCATGGTATTGCAACATGTGCTTAGGTGTCTTCACAGAACCTTAGGGAAAAAACCTTAAGTCCTGGTTCTGAACTGCTTACAATGTAAGTGCCCAGGTCTGGAAAGAAGCAGAAGCATGTGTTGAAGCCTGTACATTTTTGTCAAACCACCGGAGTCCTGACTTTCAAGAGGACAAAGTACATTGGAATATCTTTGAGGATTTAGGCCTTAATCCCTGACACAGGATCACTGAAATTGAAGAATGACTTCCATTTGTGACCACGCTTCCTTTTTTTCGAGTCTTAGAAATGGGTGGTGATTTGAGAAACTTAAATATTGAAATGTGGGAAGTATCTGACAATTCAGAAAACTGTTGATAATCTAGATACAAGTGCTGTTAGTATTTATTAAGTATACACATTTTTGCTATAAATCTAGTTTACTGTACTTATTTTACAAAGAAGCCAATAATAAATTTGTCTGGAAAAAGGCAAAAATGTCTGGAAAAAATTTGTCTACTTGTGATCTTTTAAGAAGAATGGTTAATATCACTCTTCACTTTCCTACCAGAATATTATATATGACTTCTGAGTCAATGTTGGTAGGGAGAAGTAATATTACTGATTAGTGTTACCAAATTTCTGGCCTGTAAAACTGTACTGGACAACACAGAAAAGTGATGTCTGTTAGTCGGCAAAACTCTCCTAAACCCTCTTCTGCAGGTTAACAAGTTAGTCTTTCTTTTGCAATCTAAGAGTACATTGAAATTCACTGGCCTTTGTGGTCAGGTTTGCAACTGAAACCAGACTGACATCTATCTTGAGATCTTTGAGGTTTCTCTCTAATGCTGTTGGTACAGTGTTCAGAATTAGTAGGACCTTCCTGTTCTTCAGATATCTGGGTTGAAACCTTGGCACCATTGAAAACAATCACTGAAATCGCTCATTAACTTTGATTCAGCCTCAGTTTCGGTCTCAGAAATACTGAGACTAAGTTCACAAGTGTCCTGACAAAGACTATATTGATCTATTACCTCTCCAGGAATACACCTTTATATGCCGTGATCCTATAAACCTCCCTATAGGAAGCTTTCCTGGAATGGATCATGAGGTAATGAGGAGCCAGTAGCAAATAGAGTCATCATCTAAGACTCTTCTGAAAAACAACAAAACTCAGCTTGATACTGGCTCTTTTTTTCTGAAGAAATCAAGTTGAATTTTAGAAGGTTGCTCTCTAAGGTATAAAATCGGTTTCAGTCTTTCATTATGCATTTCCTGGGCCTTATATGGATCCAGTGCATCTGAATATCTGCTCTAGAAACTGTCAGTCTTCCATCTCTTGATTGCATCAAAAGGTCTTAATAACACAGCACAAATATTCACTAGGGTGGCTCCATACAGTGGAGATAATTTCCTAATATACTCCATCCAGTCAAGAAAATAATAGTTGCTGGGTCAGCTAATCCCTGCACTTCTCTTTCTTAATTCCCCTCCTTGCTGCAGCACAAATAATCTGGAAACCTTCTTATAAATGTCACAATGCATAGACTCAATCGAGCTGCACAATGTACAAAATTGCCCCTAAAAAAAAAAAAAGTTGGATTGCAAAATCAAAGTTTCTGAAATAAAATAATGATAGAACTAAGTTTATTCCTGAGTCTCTGATGGTATGACAGTCATTAATCACATAGTCATATAACAGGTCTTCTACTGGTCCCCTGTCTTACTCATTGACCCACCATTCTCTGGGAAGGGGCAGATCCTCCAACTTTCTATTCACACTCAGCGTGTGGTTTTACGTTTTGCCGACCACACCTCCCTAAATCTGCACTGAAGAGTGACTGACTAATTCCCTCCAGGGCTTTTTGTGGGTGCTTCTCCTCCAAAAGAATGCTTTTACAAATAGTGGGCGTGCTTAATGATGCACTAAAGGGTTGCAGAAGGAGCTTGCTATCCTCTAAGTGCTTCAGCTGTTAGAGGTGGGTAAGCAGGTGCTTGCTAACAGCAAGAGGAGAAAAAAGAAGAAAAAAAATACTTAATTAGGGATTCTGTGAGAGAATACATATTAGATTTCGTGTCCAAATGCTTCATACACAGTCCTCCTTCCATGTTGACCTTCATCTTCTCTTCTTACAACTTCTTCCTAATTTGTAGCTTCTTTTTTATAAAAGTTACAATATTTTATATTATAAAATATAATAACGGGCAAACGCCCTTTAACCTTGTTCTGAGACATGAAAAAAAAAAAAGAAACCTTTCATCAAATATTTTAGTTTGACTGACTTCGGTGTGACAGAACATCAAAGTGCTAAACACCTGGAAATTACATCTTAAAATACAAAATAGAAGGCAATTTAAAATAAGTCCTATTCAATGCTCACTGTGCAATTCATTCTGTGTGAAGTGTTAAGCTGTTAATGTCTGTTTTGCAGATATCTGTGAAGTCATTCAGAAACATCAGTGGTATGACACTGAGTAAGTCAAAGGATCCACAATCTAGTTGCAGGATAGTAGGTATCCCCGGCTTGTCATTTAGCTTAAAAATATCAGGAAATACAAAGGAAATGAATAGAGAGCAGCTTCAGCCTTTGCAAGAGTCATGGTGTTGGTGGTTTTTTTTTTTACTTTCTAAAATAACATATGAAGCTTGATACTTGGAATTCTAAAGAAAGGCTCCTTTAATCTTTCTTAAGGTGTGGAAAATGCGAAACTCGCCTTCCTTCAGGCAGATACCCAAATATTTTGGCACAGTTTGATTCCTTGAGAAATACATCACTTGGTTCTCAAATCTACCATTGAGCAAGACTTTAAAAGTCTGATATGTTAATTGCATATGGGTGGACAACCCTAACCACCCACACACAGTAGAATTGATGGAATCTGTGTACTGGATTCCAAATAAACACACACTGGAATCACTAAGAGGTCTGAATTCCCACTTGTGACCATATCAATATCCATCTTGGCTTGTACATTCTTCCCAGGTACACAGGGTGTCTGAGAATATGTTCTTTGGTTGTTCCATGTGCCATTTTTTCAGCTTTGTTGATGCCTTCAATGACACTCCATCATATGAATGGCAACAAGCTACTGCGCATCAATGCTTTCTGAAATGCAGCCAAAGAACATCCTCCCATGCAGGACAAAGCAGACACTTAATAAATGATGTATTGCAGCAGGATATGTGGCATTACATTTGTGCTCCATTCAGGGCTCCAAAAATAAAAGCAACATATCAGTAATTGTGAAAAATGTTCTCACTCTCAGAAAAATATGCACTAATATTTAATCAGATGCAACAGGCCCATTGAAGTAAATAAATACTTTTTCACCAAGTAATTGCTTTTTCTTCTTCAAAAAAACAACTTGGAGAGGTAGGACATCAGGAAAAGACAAGATACAATGATAAAAGTAAGAAACTATCAGAGGACCACAATTAACATATGTGTATTAAACCAGTAGTTCCCAGCTCAATGGAATGAGTACAACTTTGCTGACAAGGCCAAAATTTTTCTCATTTTTAATCCAGAGTAT
>VZTM01027968.1:68997-84165 GCA_013400555.1 Jacana jacana | reverse complement strand
AGTGTAGAGAAGAAACCTGTACTTCACAGAACAGACAGATCTATGGGCTTTATTTTAGGATTGTTTATTATACAAGAATATAGGGCAGGCACTGAAATTAAATATTTATGTCATACATACATTTTTATCCTATTTTTATTTTCTGATTTTAGCAATAACCCAAATGTTTTAGTGAAGGAAGGGTGTTTTATTGCAGTATTGTCATTGCCCTTGAGCCTAACCATAACCTAACCATATAGAAGGGTAAACTTCTATAGCCAGCAAAACCACCCAGCATTTAATGAGATTTCAGGAGAAGCCAGAGTCCATCTGTGGGTATTTATGGCCACTGAATGGAGGACTTCCCTCAGCCCGAGCTGGAGTCCTGGGACAGTGGTAGAGGTTTTCCAGTCACCAGTTGTACCTTTTATTTGGCTTCACAGCATCATTCTTGCATGTGTTTCCTTCTGCTGGAAAACTCCTTTCATTGTATTTCTGCCATCTTTATTATTAAAATATATGCTCAAGTGGGAAAAAAAAAACAACACATTTTACATATGAGGTAAAAATTCACTCCTGAAATTTGGTAAGATTCTAATCTCAAGACTTGCTCTGTTTTTCCCATGTCATTTAAGAAGCCACTCCAAGATCCACTGTAAGGTACTTTATGTGACATCAAGATAATTTTATTTTTTGAGAAGTGGATACATCTCACTCAAAATCTGTAGTAAGCTTTTAGGAGTGTAATTCACCTTTTATGTTCTTTAAGCTAAAAATATTTTATTAAGATTATTTTATTGATTACTGGAGTGTGTAACACAGCCATCCCAACATGTGTTGATTTCTAGTAATTACCATACAACAGCATGAGTAGTTGCACCGTTAATTCAGAATGGACATGAACTCGCATACCTCTCCTCCCCCTTTCAGAATGTGGGATACTTGTTAAATTAATGAGATGGGAAGAGACAGCAGATGATTGAATAATTTCAAATAGTGAAAGAAAGCTGTAAAGTCCATCAGAGAAGGAAAGTCAGATCTCTGAGACCAAGCAGCAACCACAGGACAGAGAAATTGGAAGTGGCATTCAGAGATAAGTAAAGTCAGAAGGACCAATTAATTAAGACAATGAACCAGAAGAAATTTAATTTACCCAAGAACATTTTAAAAAAAGGAAAAATAATAAAAATTAATCACATTACAAGCTTTCACTCTGCTCCTTCTTTAGATGATATTATCATATTCATGTAGATGTTTCAGGAAAGAAATGCTGGAATCCCCAAATAAGGTGGCTTTTTACCTTTACATTATGCCTCTTTTCTTCAGTTGTTAGGTAAGTTCTCAAGAATTACAGTGTATTCAAAAAACTAGAAGAAGCGTAAAGTGATTTATAAAACTAAAGTAACTAGTATCTCTTAAAACTTTTTGAGTGTTATCAAAGATTTGGGTGGTGGCAGCATTTCACACTGCCCCATGACCTCTTGTACAAACTCTAAGCTAGCCCAGGTATAGATGGGTGCTAGAGAAAAATTTCATTTTACTCCCCTAAACACACAGCAAAATTTATAATAAAAAAATCAGATGTTGACAACACGGTACACATTCACAGGAATATCAGCTAAATCTGAGCAATGTATTCTCCTTTCTCATGTAACCAGGTTTTTGAAACAATGTTTAATCTGTGAGTTTGATTTCTTGAAGTTTATCGGCAGGATCCAGACCTATAGCTTTACAAGTACAGAGGTACTATGGAAAATTAAAATTATCTATCTTGGTGGTTTTGAACTGCTGAATGTTCTAATTTGTGTGCTGTGACTCTGCATGCTCAGTTCTGTATTTTTTGTTGATGCTTCCCCCTCTGCATTTGTTAATTCATACATAAAGATGAATCTGCAGCATTTCGTCAAATGAAATTATCTACCAACAAAAAGCAATAACAGGATCTTCAACACAGCATAAACAAGCATGCAGAACCACACATTTCATCTAAGATATCCATTACCGAACAGTTGCCCACTTAAGCTCAAGGAGAGGCATTCCCTTCCTCAGGTGCCCCAGCCGACTCTTAGATCTGCCTCTGGAAGGCCTTTTGCTGCCATTACAGAAACAAACTCAGCTTGAGGAGGCACAAAGGCAATTTTATTTCCTACAAAAAAAAAAAAAAAAAAAAAAGCAACTTCAAAAGCCCACCTTTGTCAAATACTTTCGCAATGTGAGTGGCCTCTCCCTTTTTCCCTCAGCAACCCAGTGTTTTATGTTCTTGAATTATTATGATGCTCCTCCTCCCCGGCTGTCCCAGAGCTACCAATGAGCTCAGCCTTCTGCTGATTGCTAAGACCAAGGGCCATTTGCCAAGCCATCAACCTGTAACTCACCAGGCTGATGGAGACCTGTCTCCAGACTGCTTGTTTCAAAAGTATTTATTCTAACATGTAAGTAAAATACATACCATGATGTCCATTGGGCAGGCTGATGGCAGGGGTTGGGATGAGAGAGAAGAGAATAAGGATATGACTCTGAACTCGCCTGTGAGATGGGGTAAAAGTTAGTTTGACTGAGGAAAACTGCTGACTGTTTCACTTTAATAAACAAACGCATAAATGAGGTGAATTCTGCTTTCTTGCAAGTTTTGTTATGAAAGGTTCACACATCTTTGTGTGAAATAAAAGTATGACGCTAATCAACACCTCCTAGTCATTAGCATACATGTTCTATATATAACTTCCTTCCTTTCATGCAGCGAGATCGTAACAACTCTTCTCCCTTTCATTCAGACAGAAGTTCTATCACTAGTATATATTATGCTTGAAAAATACAATTAAAACAACAGATGGATGTTTTGTTGAGCCAATGGTATTCAGTTAATCAGCCCAAATTATAGCAAAATAGATACAGAATGGGAGGAAAAATTAAGCCAAATGGAGTGAATGGGGAGAAGCTGCATGTTATTCTTTGCCTCCAAAATGCTATCTTTTTCAGTCTTTGCATCCAACATAATTGGGACAGGAAAAAATAGAATTAGGAAGACCATGATCTAAATTCTCAAGCTGGAGTGAATTGGTATCGTGTAATTAGAGAAGTTGAAGACATATCCACATAAGTGTGAGAAATCTGCACCAAGAGAAAAATCATGAAGTGGTGATAAAGTAGAGAAGTTTATGTTAGTTGTAGTTGGATTTCTTCAGATTACACGGGCCCCACCCAGAGATCTGGGCACTTGTGCTCATAGTTATGCTGTTTTCCTCCTTGATATTGCAAGACATAACAACCTCATTTATAGGACTGATAGTGTTACATTTGAAAATAAAGTGTTGTATCTGTTTGGGGTTTTGGACTACAGGGTTACACAATTTGGCTTTTTGTTGCTGTTGTTCAGCTGAGTTACCCGTTCTGAGAAACATGGATCACTTTTTGGAAGTGTAAATGGTCTCTCTTGTGCCCACAAGAAACGTAAAAAGATGGCAGAACCTTAAGTTTGAGCACCAAAACTTGTGGGTATAAAACTGCATGTGCAAAACACAGTTTCACGCTGATAGCAGAAACCAGAATATACAACCCTGCTCACCAGTGAGTTCTAAATCATGTCTCTGATGACTGGGACCACTGGAACCACATTGAGCTTTTCACTCTTCTAAACCGATCTTGTTTCACTTCAGCTGGAAGAAACTCTGTTTAGAATCAACAAGATGGTCCATAAACAAGGGGAAAAGAGAGATGAGTGAAGGTTACATGCTTTTGAGTGCATTTTAAAGGGTACCATGTAGAATTTATGCACTGAAAATAGGATGTTAACTAGCCAAGCAGAAAGAGCATGATGTCTGATCATATAGTCATCAGAGTTTCATTTTTCTTTACCAAAGTGCTTGTAGACTATCTGTCTGATCATCACCTGAGACCAGCTAATGCAAAAATTAGTCTTCCACATATCCTAACTGCTTCTAGGCTCTCCTAGGCTACTTCTAGTGTTGAATAACAGAGAGAATTCAGTCTACTAAACTATTTCTCAGTAGAGAATTTAAAAGTTACTGGTGGGTGATAAATACTAGAACATTTTTTTTACCAGATAGCATATAAATTCCTTTTACTTCCCTATTAATCAATCAAGAACAAAATGATCTTTTGTCCTATTGTAGTGATGAGTCAACAGAAGAAGCTATAAATACTGAGAGCAGCCTGTTGGGATAACACTGCTGGCACTTTGGTTTTCATTCCATTTGGCTTGCTCTCCCTGAGCACTCTTATGGTAGTATGTAGGAAAAATACTTTCTTGGTTGGTAAGTGAAATCCTAGATGCAACTCTCCTTCTGAGCCACTAGCCCTCCAAAAAGAGGGGATAAAATAAAGAAATGGAGAATGTTGCCTCAGTAAAAGGCTCCTATCTGTTATCAAAATTAAACCCTTTGGAAGTGGTATGGTTTAATCTTAGATACCAAGCCACCTGTGCTCCATCCTGTGGCTCAGCCAGGCTGGGTGCCACCCCATAGGAATTTTGCACTGCCATGTCCATGCAGGAGTGAGAGCAATGTACTGCAGAATAGGCAGCCCTGTCACTGCAGTGGCACAAATCCCCATGGGACGCCTGCCTGGGAGAACTCGAGAATCAGCTGAAGAACAGGTTTCAATACACTGGGTATCAGTCTGGATCGAGCAACTTACTGTCACAACAAGATTGCTATTTAGCTAAGGCTTCCCTACTCTATAGTACAAGAGAGGAAATGATTGTACAATGAACTTACTGTCCACATGAAGACAGTGTCTGTGTCACCGTAATCTTTGGCCTGTTGAGACCTGCAGAGCAGTACTTTCAAGCACCACCCAAATGTTTGGCCACACCAAAGAATAAAAAATGATGGAGAGAAGAAAGGATGAAGAGAAGGGTCCAGTCAGGTTGGAAGAGGACTGACACATCCTTTCTTTTTGCTGACGTCTGAGGGCAGAGTCCTCTGGACCATGTTTCTGACAGAAGATTCCACAGCTGTGAATATCAGACAACTTCTATTTAAGTAGAATACTGTTTAGTCCTTAATTAAGAATTAGTACTGTCAACTTTTAGCAATACTAGAAACCTACCATTCAGTGTTTGGAAAAAAAAAAATGTTAAAGCTCTCTGCTCTTAATCTATAAAAAAGTGTAACTGGTACAAATAAATTCTTTCAAGGACATGGAAACACACTGAGCAAATAGAAATTTTGGATCAGATTAGGAGCTATTTCACTGCAAGAAAACTATATATTTGAAACTCCTTGAGTTTAAAATTCTTGATCTCCAAATCCCATTGATTTTCTCCCTTTCTGTGCTGGGGTCCTTCTGCTGCTTGCATGATTTTACGGTATTTAAATTCTCCCTAGAGAAGATCACAGGCTCATTCTGCTGCAGACTGTACAAACACAGTGAAAAAGCCATTCTCCCGAAGACTGTAATAACTTAGAATCAAGTTAGACCTAACAAAATTCAGTACATGAAACCTTTACAAAGAGAAGTAATCTGGTCAAGGTCATCAAAAAGATCAGAGTGGCAGAACCAGCAATATCATCCCAGACTCTGGACTGGGAATTGAGGGCTACAGTCACTATCCTGTAGTTGCTAGGTCTCTTTATATACAATATGACTTATAGCCACAAATGCAAATGTATCAAAATAATTTCCACTCAATTGTATTCTCCTCTGTAAATCAGGAACTAGAAGCTATTGCCATGCACTCAACAGCATCGGTATTAATTGGTCCCATTTCATATTCTTTTTCTCTGACCAATGCAGCTTGACAGTCTCTAATGGGATTTTCAGATGCACACCATGGATTCTTAAGTGATCACTTTTTCTCCCCAAACATATGAGTTGTCTCTTATTCAGACCTACTTCCACACCCTTCTGGTACCTAATTTCCAAGCACACAATGAAATGCTAATTCTTTTAATCTGTTTTTTTCCCTGCCAGTAATTGCAGAAACATCTAAATAAATTAATTAATCTAACAAATGTTTTTCTCTAAAAGCAACATTATTTCATTGACTCTTTTAAAAACATTTTTTTAATAAGCTGAGCATTATGTATTCAATTATATTAGTAAAATTTTACAAATTTAAAACAAATTAAATATATTCTCTCCACACCAGAGGTCATACTTAGTCCCTGTAGCTTGAGCATATTACAGATAGATGAGACTAATTATCAGGGATCCTGGAAGGACAAAGAATGTAACTTGCTTGGTGAAAAGGGAATGTTGAAACAATTTACTGAATACCCCTTATCCTTTGGGCTGATACTGTATTTCTAGGATTATATATCTACATCCTTGATGGATATTCTTCATTGACTGGAGACTGCCATTGCTCCTAAGTGTAGACACGTTTAAAAAAATACTGATTAAAAACCTGCTTTGAGTGTCAATTGTAGTTGTAAATGGAGAAAATAATCCAGTCTAACCAATATTCTTATTAAAGTTTTCATATTCATAAAAGTACCAATTGTTTTCATGCATGAAACCAGCAGTACCTTTATATTTATACCTGAATAAAATATCCTTTCATGCTTGACAAAGAAGCAATGGGGTAAGCTTGCTGGTTTGTTTTTTTTTGATTGTTGACTCGATACTACAGGATGTTTACAACTAAATCTATACTCAAATGTAATGTTTCTGGAGTACAACATTGTCTGCTACATTATTTCAAAAATATGGATCACTTTATTATTTTTGGAAGAGCTGAATTAAACATAATCACTTAATTCTTCTATTTGCTGTGTTTATGTAACATTTTCCGTCTCGTTTTTTGGCCTGTCCTAAAGCCAAATTTGATTGTGAGATTGGTGAGATATTAGACCACATGTATTCAAAAAAAGATTTCTCAGGGATATTATGAAAATGTTCAGCTATTTGTTCAGAAGCAGGAAAACCCATGTCCATTTAAATGGCTCTATATTTTAAACCACTTAAATAAATTTTATCACTACTTATACTCTATTTATTATTTACTACACATCGAACAAACCAATGAATCTAAATGACAGTGCCCTTACTCAAGTTTTTACCCTATACCTGTAGTGATACAAGTTCAGATATCCTCTTGTAGGTATTGTCTTCAAAGCTGTGATACCTATTGTATGAAAATACTCTGCCCAACTTCTCTGTGGCTCTATCTTAATCTTAATTCTTTCCCCTAGCCTATGGATCTTCTTTTTCTGAATAACTGAACCATGTTTCTCAATAGCTAAGATCATTGTATTGCTGTGGCGCTCTGCTTGCCCTTAGCCGCACCTTTTCCATTTCTGTAATATCCTGTTTTATAATAAAGTGAGCTGCACTGTGTAGTTTTCTTAATATGGACTCATTAGTCTCTTGGACTGTGTGAGGATAATTTCCTCAAATTTCTATTGCATAATCAGATCTATACTTTTCCAACATATTGTTTGCTTTTACCTCTTTTTTGACTGATAAACACTACACAAATTAATTCACTTCCCCCTCCCTCCCCCCCCTCCCCCCAGCAATGTAAAAGCTCCTTTTTTTTCTCAAATATAGTAGTTTGGCTTAAGTCAGAGGCATGAGAAGACCACCATGATGATCTTGGTAGTCTCTTTCCTTCTTCTGCTTCATTCATCCTGTTGCCCCTCTCCCTGGAAGTCCTTCTTGCGTTGCGACTTGTCCATAGTGAATATTGAAAGCCAAGAGTTGCCTTACTTAGAAGCTATATGAGTATGGACACAGTGATGGAGAGAAAAGGTGCAGAAGGGTGTGAGATTGATGGTGTGACACTGAGAGTGTGATGAGAAGAATGCTTCACAAGGAAGCAGAGAGGCAGCCAACAGAGATGAGAATGCTTGGAGGGAGAAAGTGCATCAGGGATGTTATGGCATCTAAATTCTCTCTAGAGACGATAACAGGCAAGGACAGAAGAGTAAGAATGGGGAGGTCACTTGGTCACTGTTAACATCCAGCTGGGAAAAAAAAAGCGCCTCTCTAATACAGACCAGTTTTCTTTAAACGTCACCAACAATACAGATGCTCATCTTCACAGTGCTTACATTTTGAACTTTACTCTGGCTCATCAAGACAGTTACCAAGCCACCAAATGATAATTCAAATCACGCTTGTACACATGACTACCTAAAATGAACTAAAATGGAAAAATGATCCAACAATCTCTCACATGGCAGTTTTTTGCAATTGTATTTGAGTTCCAAAAGGTGACATATTCTAAATGTGTCACTGTCTGTTTCACCAGATCAGACTTTCTATAGGCAATTTTGATACCGAGACCAGAGCAAGACCAGTAAACTGCCAGTTGCTACAGGTTTTGACATGCAAGCTCCAAAAATGGGAATTGAGTACCAATACAAGCAGCTCAGAGGGTGTAAAATGTCTGAGATAAATTAAGCAATGCCTTTTGATATCAAAAACTCTGTATGTTGCATGCATTTTTTGTAAATCCCATGTTTAAGAATTCAGACCAGCATGGAAAATTAAATCCATGAACATTACAGTTCCACTGTCCGAGGGAGAACAGGATTATTTCTACTACTGAGACCATTTTTATAGTCCATATGTTTCTTCCATTAGGGGATTCCAAACTGTGTTTTGAGGTGGAAATTGGCCACATTTTCCTAAGAAAAACTCAATAAATATATCAAAGAGATTTTAATTTCACACATAGTGTTTTAACTGGACAAAAATTAGAACAAGGGAACTCAGATCTGCAACATAAGGAGAACGAATATAAATAATTTGAGGTAATTACTCCTTGCCCACATTATCCTCTTTCGGGTTGTGGTGGGAGAAGGAAGAGAAGGCTTTTCCCCATGTCTACCAGCCTGTGATGGTGGTGCCAAGCTGGCACAGCTTCTTCTCTGTCCCAGGGCAAATCACATTTCTTCTGCCACCTCTAATGACAAAGTGTGCATGTGCCACCCCCTCAGCAAGCAGCAAAGATGTTTGTGTTCTGTCACCTGTTTGGGTAAGTCTCCTGCCTTGCTCTGCACTCTCCAGGCAGTGGAGCATGTGGGTGGCTCTCAGGGTAACTACACTTTACCTCCACCCTAGACACTTCAACCTGACCCACAGTGCAGAACTTGGTTAGTTTGGAGGTAATTTTTTTATTTTTTGCTAAATAGAGGATATATTTTGTGGGGAGTGTCTCTTCTGACACCTAAACTGTAGCGTTGGGAGAAATCATCTGTGTGTTTAAATCTATGGCCAACTCATACAAAGCTTCTGGCTCAGTAGGAAGGATCTTACAATGTCAGATGGAGCCAATATATTACTAAACAGGAAAGGGGGAAGGCAACACAGATCTATTGCACAGAAAAAGCAATTGTTAATGTTGGATGTCCAAGAGAACCCACGCTCCTTGTAGTTCCATATCTACTAACATTAAGGTTGGGCTTCTGCCATCCCAACCCAGTGAAGCAGAGAGACTGGACAGCACAAGCGCAAATCTCCAGTAAGCCTAAGTCAGGCCATCTTTCTCCTTCAGAGACTGTTGTGATCTGAGAAGTAGATCTGGAGATAGATTTGAAACCGTGGTTGAATTGTCTGAATTCCATCTTTTAAAGTAAAAACCACAAGAATTTTCAGTGTTGATCTTTAAGACATCTGTGGCACAAAACTTGTTCTATCTTTTTTACTCGCTAGTTTCAGCTGCCAATTTTTCATGCTTCATATTTTCATTTTATTATATGTTCCTCAAGGTGTATATTAGCCAGCATCAAAATATTATTATG
The DNA here is from genome assembly GCA_013400555.1 of Jacana jacana. NCBI lineage: Eukaryota > Metazoa > Chordata > Aves > Charadriiformes > Jacanidae > Jacana > Jacana jacana. Next base: position 74,473 of record VZTM01027968.1, on the reverse strand, counting down.
TAACTGACAAAAGATAGAATATGGGTAGCGTCAAGCAGATTATTCTGTGTAGCTTTTTGGTAGCAAACACGAGGGAATATCAGCATGAGAAATATTGGATTGGGAATATCAATTTGTAATTACAAATGATATTTAATTAAAAAATTATAACAGATTAGCTATACCATTACTTTCTGTAACTTTCAGAATCACAACAAAAATATATTACTGCATTATGCTATCTTATCTCCATATGTAGTGATTTGTTTAACAGCACTTTGCATAAATTAGCAGAAAGCAGGAGAATCTCTACAAGCACGAGGGAATTCACAAGGCAAAATGGTACAGAATCATTTCATTTCCAACCCCACTATGCTACCCATAGAGAAAATGATGCCCATGTTCTTTACTTCTACCAACATAGGAATATTTTCACAGAGGTTGCAGTATGTTACTGCCTTTAAGCAAATGAGGTTGTGAATCAAACCCCCAAATTTATATCCATGTTCAGCAATAAAGATGGGGTTTGGAATATTTTTTACAGAAAACCTACTTTTCACCTGTTTTAAACCTTTCTTTTGTTTAGAGCTCTTAGGTTCACAGTCAAAACCTGAGAGTTTTGAATAGAAAATCAGATGAACTTCTGTTGTTTTACCACAAAGCAATTTTATTATGAAAAAAAGAAAGAGCACCTGGTACAGATTAAGGCTCTATGATTGAGAAATATCTAACAACAAGAGTAGAGCCTACTAGGAGGATGATAAATTGGATACCCCATACTTTTCATGCTTGTAAATTTGAAGGTGTTAACATCCAAAGAAATTTCTGGTTCAGTGGTTCTTGTGATACTGATCTTCTTCATGCCTTTACTGCTTTTTTCCATTGCTGTGCAGTTTTTCTGAGGATGCTGGTGAATTTTTAGGCCCTCTACAGTTTGATCACAGCATCAGAGGAGCATCACATCAGATGTTCCCTCTGTCTGTTGTGCAGGAGGCCACCAATAGGGTAGATCTATACTAATTAGTGTACATACACTAATTCAGTTTGTGCCATACCCAGACAGGCTGGATGCAGAGTTGTACACAGATCTATTAACATGCCCGCTCTGTCATGTGGCAGTCAACGAGCCACTAAGAGGTTTTGTGGTAACAAAGGTTAATTAACCATAATATAGAAAAAAAAAATCTGTACTAAGATACTAGCATAATATCTGGGATGTTAGCTGTGCCTCACTATTTTGGGAGGGCATAAACTTATCTTTTAAAGGTCCTTGGAATCACTCACTTAAAGATTATAACCTTAGTTTTAAAGAAATTAACCTCAATACAGTTTTGTTTTGTTTTCTTTTTTTCCAGTGGTCGTCTTGGAAAGATGACCACCTCATTCATTCCATTCTCTTTTCTTCATCTTACTGCTGAACTGACTTCATTTTTCACTTGTATCCAAAAAAATGACTTAACCTTAAAAAAAAAAAAAAAAAAAAGGAAAAGAAAAACCCTCTGACAGTGCCAGAGTTCATTTATGTCTAAGCTTTATATAGCTATAATCTAGCTTCTACAGAATGAGCCCCTTGAAGGCCTTCAGAGGTTAAATATCTGTATTTAGATCTTTATCTTCCTATTACTCAATATCCCCATCCACTGCACTTTGAGCACTGGTTATGATTTGCCCTCATGTAAGACCCTTGGCACCTTATTCATTTTTGCCTAATGTGGTTTTCTTCATTGTTCTGACTATACATTTTCTACTTCTTATTATAACCTAGACATCCATCCAGACAGAGTGAATTTGACAATTCACATCTAAGATTTTATCTTGATTTTTTTTTTTCTGGAGAAATATCAGATTGAGTTGGACTTTCCTACCTGATAATGATGTGCAATGAATCAGCTAAGTAAAAAGTACTTTACCTCATCTTTCCTGACTGTCCAGGTTGGCCTCAAGCTAAGACAGAAGACTGTGAAACAACATAAGCCCAGGAAGAAACCCCTGTATTAGAAGAAGACACCAACCACAGAGGGAAATTGGAGGTGTACGTTGAAGCTGAGTATTGGGAGCAGATGTGTAATACGAAGACAACAAATGGCTGCAGAGGACAGCAAAGTGGGCTAGGATCAACAGAAACCACAGACTGATTTATTCATAGTTGTGATGAGGAAGAGACCACAAAAAACCTCTTGGGGATGGACAGGCGGTGGATAATGCTACCTTATCTGGTAGCAGATATATTAATATACTCTACACAGGGAAATTAATCTGTATTGATGTGAGCTGAGAAACCATCAAAAGGTTTCATTTTTCGTAAGAAAATAGATGGGTCAGGAAGTTATAAACTATAGGCACTTGAGGCACATTTTAGCCCTTCACCAAACTGGTGCCAGTATCTGTGGCTCTGTATGAAAGGGGGCCAGTGCCTCCAAGAGATTTCTCTGTAGTTAGTACAAGACAATGAACTCTTGATGTTCCCTCACATATCCCATGCCTGTCTCTCCTCACTCTCACTGTTCTCAGTCAGTCTTGTTAACTTAAAAAGCATCATTTGCTGAGGATTTCAGTTGATATACATATCTGAGCCACTTCCAGTTTTTTTGCATACGTCTCTTTGCAAGAGCCTTCATAAATATAATTTCTTTTCCTCCTCTTCCCATATATAATATTCCTCCTGGCACCAATTTGAGTAGTATGCTGACGTTGGTTCAAAAAGCCATCGGTAACATCTATTTTCCGGTATGTACGTTAAATATTCCTAGTACAAAAGGGACTTCTCTTGATGTGGTTCTTCTAAGCTGTACTGTACAAAAAAAAAACATAAATAAAACACAACTTTCATCAGGAATAAACAAAACATTGACTATTTGTGGTAAAAATGCAGATAATTTTGAAACACGGGGAAAACCACCCTATTTTTGTCACCTATTTTTTTCAGCAGATTCGACATTAAATGTAACAGGACTGTACATCACAAAAATTTTAACTGAAATTATTGGTTCAGTGTGAAATGTTAACTGCTTACATTACTGGCAAAAATATTGTAGGAATTGCAAATTTATATTTCACACTTTGCAGCTGCATAGAAAGTGGTATCTAACTTTGAATAAAAGACAGAAACTTGTTTTGAACATGTTATGCTGCTTTACCATAACTTTTAATACCAAGTCAATTTGTTTTCTCCAAGAAAACTCTTCAGGTGAGTCCTGAAACAGTCAGTTGGATGAAGAAATCCTATTGAAAGGGGGAGGAAGTGGAAACAGTAAGTGTATTGTTTAAAGATAACCTTGTAAAACTTTCTTCTCAACATATATTTCCCCAAGAATAAATGCCATTCAGAAAGATTATAGCTTCAGTATGGGACTATTGTTTATTAATAGGTTCATATATAACAATATTCTGTGTCCACAAGCTGTTCATGTTCAACAACCCATGTAAAATGCATGAACCCATCTTAGGCCAACTACCAACAGGTAGTGTCAGCTCCCTCTGGTCATGACACTGATTTTAGGCATACCCTATTAGCACGCAGGTGGACAGATGTTGTCAACAGCTTGTTTTAGTTAAAAAAAAAATATGCTGTGGAGTATTCAAGCTGTGAAGCTGCCAAACTGTGTGTTAATGCCATCAAAAATCAGAGTAGTGGAGGATAGGGAATGTTGGTTTCAACTTTTACTGCTATTTAAAAAAGTAGCCCTAATCCTGCTAAACAAGAATCTAAGTGGTTTCATTGAAAGCTGTACTTACTTACACCAATAAGTATATAAAGGTCTGAGGGGTGAAATTCAGAACTTATTGAAATCAATGGCAAAACTCCATTTGATGCTAACAGAGCAAGAATTCCGCTTGATCTTTTCTTCTCCATTCTGCAAAAGCCTGCATGAACTCCTCCTCCACTGCAGTCCCATTGGATTCACCAGGACACTCTAAAGAATCCCATTCTTCCACAGCATTTTATATAACAAGAAGTAACTTGGCAGTCTTCAGTTATCCGGAAATGCTTTGAGGCAAGGTCTGAGAAATAAAGGACTACCTCCACATACTGAGTAGAGGCTTGAGTATGATTTTTTATCTTAGAGGTGATGTGTCTTAAGCAGCTGAAAGACAGTCCAAAAAGTGGCACATTGCACAACCCTCGCGCTTTCTTCCTATGTGGCTGATTTGCAGCCATCCTGATGACTGCCACTTTCTTGGCTGCTGAGACATCAGGCATGCTGACATCCAGCATACTGAGACATCCAGCAAAGGAGAAATCACATTTCAGAGCTTGTCTGCCACACAAGTAGCTGTACGAGCCTGGTCTTAGTGATGGCTGCAGGACAGCTTCAAAAATGCAGGGTAGGTAAAACCAAGCTAGACCAAGGCAACGTCATATGTGTTGAAGGTATCTGATCTTAAATAATCTACTGAATATCAGAGATTAATCCACTAAGATCAAGTATTTTTGCTTATTTTCTGTCAATTTAAAATAATCACACTGATGGAACTCCAGAAAATGAATTAATTTTTGCTATTTTAAATGCTTGACATTTCCAACAGCCAGCAATAGTAGTTTAGAATTTAAAAATTAAGCTCGGTGTTTTTCTGAATAAAATACTATAGCAGAATAATAAAATAGAACATAGATAAGCAGAATGGTGTTCACGCTTTGAAGTTTTAAAGTATCAGAAGTAAAATAAAAACTAATCCTACTCCAAGTACTTGTTAGTGAAACGTCCAAAAATGAAAGAAAAATATTTTAAAAAAATGTTTGTGTTTTTACAGAAAGAAAATGCTTCACGGCCAGCTAACAGGAAGAGTTGAGCTCAGTGTAACCAATGTAACAGAAAGACATTTCAGGATCCTGGGGAATGTCCTTCAGACAAAGGCCCATTCAGTCGGGCAGAAAAAGTGTTGTTGACAGGGTTGCTCTCTGAGAAGACTCTGCTATGGACACTACCAAAGACCAGTTTTGGTTCTGGAGGGATTAGAAAGACCCTCTATAGGCAGCATAATGGGTGAAAGTACATAAACCTAGTTTAGAGAGGGAAATGAACTGTTTCCCTGGAAGATTTTGGAGGAGAAGCTTTCATATTTGCAACTGAATGTTTGAAGAGGTGTGCAGATTTACGTTTTTGTATGAATACTTTGTGCAATATTTTCTTTCATAATAGTAATACTTCTCTCTATGTGGACTTCCTTTTTAACTTGAAACTCAGCAATGTTTTACTATGAGCCATGAGGAAAGGCTGAGAGAACTGGGTTCATTCTGCATTGAGAAAAGAAGGCTTAGGGGAGAGCTTATCAACATGTTCCAGTATTTTAAGGGTGGCTACAGAGAAGATGGGAAAGAGGAGGGGTAATAGGCACAAGTAAGTCCTGGAGGGGATTCTGACTAGACACAACAGGAAAATTCTTTACAATCAGAACAATCAGGCATTGGAATAATCTTCCTGAGGAAGTGGTGGATTCCCCAACATTGAATACTGTCAAGGTTCAGCTGCACAGGGTGTTGGGCTACCACATGTAG
>VZTM01027968.1:33997-63997 GCA_013400555.1 Jacana jacana | reverse complement strand
TTAAACAGTCTCAGGATTTGTGCTTTTAAGATATGCTGTGCCTGAAACTAAATTTTCTATTGTAAATATGGAAATGGTTATTAAAGTTGATATTGAAGTATTGATAGGCATTGCAATTACTCTTCTAAAAATTGTATTTAAAGAATGTTTTAAAATACATATTATATTAAAAATCAATGTCGATGATTAGATAGTTAATAGAAAAGTTTCCTGTGTTAGGAAGCATTTTGATGCTACAGGCTAACTGACAAAGACTTATCTAAGTGGGTCTGAGCAAGAAATATCATGATTTTCTTCTCATGCTGGAAATGGATTCTGTGCTTTGTTTGGTTTTGGTTTTTTTTTTGTCCAGGACCTTCACTGAACTTTTTTTCTTCATTCATAGTTTTATATGCATGAAAAAAGAAGTTATTTTGTGACATTTGTGGTATTTACCCAGCTACTGACCTAAAATTCAGGTATGCACTCAGTTGGTGCAGACAGCATCATCTACTCACATAGGTGTTCCAGAATTTCTACCAGAAGAATGCAGACATAAGATGGGAATTTACTTTTGCCAGAATCAGGTGCCAAAATCAGCAGGATAAGCAATACTCATACTGATGGTGAAATAAAGTAGGATGGCACTGTGTCATCCCAAACTGTGTTAGTATCACCTTATACTTTCTTCTGTGATTACAGAAGGATGGCTATGTGTGTTACAATTAGAGTAATTGCTTTTGCACCACAAAGCTTGTACAACTGAGCCATAATAATTTTTCAAGCTGTTTTTTTTTTTTGGCTATTTAGATACATAAACAAGGAATGAATAACCAGTAGCCTACTAAATGTAAACATCTTTCATCTTTATTTGAAAAGCAAATAACATGGCTCTAAATCAGTCAGTCATCTGTAGCTTATTCTAGTTCCTATCTTACATGAAAGAGTTACATATGAATGATGAACTGTCACATTGCCATGAATATTGCTCCTATAGCTTTTAAGGCAGCCATTGATTAACTGTAGAATGTTTATAATGTTTCTGTGTAAACATCTGCCACATTTTTATATATCTAACAGATGTAATGGTAGCCAAATCATGTAATTGAGAAAGTCCTCATGGAGCAAAAAATATTTGATGGATTTGTGGTCTAGGTACTTAATACTTCGATACTATTTTCCTATGGATATTTCTCAGAGCATATCCCCTTTGTCTTTTTCAGGAAAACTCAAATTTACTGTGCTCATTTTCCTAACTGTCTCAGCACTTACACGCTCTGATGTGAAAGTTGAATATAGCTCAATATTCAGCCCAAGGCAAAAATTGGATTGGTTTGGCTTCGTGCAGGTACACCTGCATCACTTCTAGTTGAACCAGAGAGCAAGCAGAAATGAACTTGGATGTGTTTTAAAAAGCATGCAGGTGTATTCTAAAACAATTGTGATTGTCATTAAGTTTAAATCATAGAATCACAGAATGATATGGGGTTGGAAGGAATCCATGCTGTTATGGTGTGATATCTCTTCTACTTTCTAAGTGTTCATTTCCATCAGATATCTATAATGAATATAACATTTCATTTCACTTTTTATTTTACTGTGCTTAACAAACTGAACTATTGCCTATTGCCCTCTAGGAGAAAGCCGTGCATACTATTCTGATTTTGTGCTGGTCACTATAGATGCCACCGTCTGCCAGAACGCAACAGTTTCCCAGCATTTAAACACAATTGGTTTCTCATATGATGTCTCCATTATCTTGCTATTATGATGATGACGAGAGGAAATGGACTCAAGTTGTGCCAGGGGAGATTTAGACTGGATATTACAAAAAATTTCTTCACCAAAAGGGTTATCCAGCACTGGAATAGTCCCCAGTCATGGAGGTATTTAAAAGACATGTAGACATGTCGCTTAGGGACATAGTTTAGTGGTGGACTTGGCAGAGTTAGGTTTATGGCTGGACTTGATGATCTTAAGGGTCTTTTCCAACCTAAATGATTCTATGGCAAGGGAAGGCTCTTTTATTTTATTTTTGAAGAGTGTAACTTGCCCTGAACTAACCACTTTTTTTTTTTGCAGAAGTTCAAGATAACTGTTTCACATTTCAAAACAAATTCTTTCACTCCCAGGTATGCTCTTAAGCATGCAGAAAGTAGGCGGGGTTAAAAGTACATAATCTTCTAGAACACATAAAAGAAACATTTCTTCCTGACTCTATTTTAGTGTTATCCCTGCTCACTGCTTTTGTTAACCTACCCTTGCGAATTCACTTTTGTTCTCTTTCTAAAACACTATGTTTATAAAAAAACATGAAAAGGACACAGGAGATAGATAGTCCTAGGTAACATTCTTGTTTGTGGATTTTTGATTTCCCATTTCTAGATATGTTATTTTTTTAAGTTGTTTTTAAGAAGAAAATATAGCTGAAACAAATGATAAAAACCTTTAGGAATTTCTGAAGATTTAAAAAAATATTTCAAAGGTTGAACTTTCCATTTTTTTAAAAATTCAGAATGAATTGAGATAGTGTCACTGAAAAGAAGAATAAATATTCCAAAAAAAGAAAACAGTGATTCATTTCAGATTGAACAACGCATTTTAATTAACCTAAAATTAAGCAAAACTTTTGTTGCTTCTTTTCACAGGAAAATGAAATCTCTTATTTACATATTCTTCCCCCCACACACTCTGTAGAACATTAAATGTATTACCATTAATGTTAAACCTATTTTCTTTTTCTCTCTGACAAAACTATTCATACTCTAGTGTCTGACCCTTTCTGCAATGAAGCAGAAGACTTTTTGAGTGCAATTAGATAAGAAAAGACATTATAAATCTTTTTTCTTCTTGCTTCTTTCAAATACAAGTTCTTCTCATCTTGTTATCCCTATAACAGTAGTTGCTCTTTTCTAATTTTTTTTTTTTTTTCAATATGCATAAAGGATTAAGGAAAAGACTGATATGACCTTTGGTGTGATATAACAGCATGACTGCAGTGTTTTCCTGAGACTTTCAAGTGGGTGTGAAGGTCTGCTAATTTTCAGAATTCTTTTTGATAGGCAAAACCTTGTGATAATGGAGATTACCTGTAAATGAGATGAGTTTTCTTCTTCTCTTTAATTTTGGTTAATGAGTGAGAAATCACTAAACTCCATCTCTTTATGTCATCGTATCAGTATGATGATTTCACTGCATGCAATTTAGGCCAAATTCTGATGATAAGAGATTTCGGCATAGTAATATGTACACATGCTTGACCCATGAAGTACTCTCTGATTTCTGTTGGTGGTTGTTAGTACTAAATGTTCTGGGTTCAAAAAATATTTTATGCACAGTAGTGGAAGTTATGCCAGGAAACTCTAGATGGGATCTCAGCTGGTATAAGCTAGTAGAATGTCATGAGCTCCTGTGGACCTATACTAGTTCATTTCTTCAAACATGGCATTTTAATTTCTCTTTTCTGTAATCTTTGATCAGGAAATGCCAGTTTTAATGCTTTCTTTCTTATAACAAGTGACTGTTAGTATTACTACAGTTTATAGGTGGTTTTGTTATGAGATAAGGCTGCTTGGCATTCCTCAGGACTTTTCAATGGTTCCAACTCAAAGCCTTCACGGGACAAACATGGTGAAATTCAAGGAAAACCACAATAGTTCTGGTCAAGGACAAGGTTATCAAGGGATGTAGAGGGTAAACACAAGTCTGGAAGCCTGAGCTACCAGTACTACACTCCCACCTGAGGAAATACTGGCAGCACAGCCCACTGGTGCACCATCCATGTAACTAGTGTCCAGGTTTTAAGGCCTGAGGTAAAAGGGGGTTTTAAGACACTACTGTAACGTACTAATGAGATTAAATTAAGACCTGTTAATGTTTTGCATACATCTTTGGTTAAAGATCCATGTCGTAGCTACTTTTATGAAACCTGTAAAACAGGTAACTGGAAGAACTAGAAATAACAATCCTCTAACATAACAATATTGCTTCTCTTTCAGTTGATGAAATATGTGACTTGTGTGTCAGCATGTGTTGTGATGTACTCAGCATGCCCAGTGTGCCAACACACAAAACTTTCAAAAAGCAGCCAAAACATTTTCTGTCTTTGTTCTTTTCCTGCATCCCTTTGTGCTAAGTCTTTGTGACTTTATTTCATCATTGAACAGGGAAATTAAATCTGTTGACCTGTGCTCATTACTCACCTCTCAAATCAATTCCAGTCGAACATATTTTCCTTTCTTTCCTTTTTATTTTTTTTTTGAGTTAAAAATATGTACAGATAATTGTGAAATAGCTACAAGATGCTTTCAGTGACAAGCTTGATAAAACAGGTGAAATCCAGCCCAGTGTTCTGATTTGGGCTACAGACAACACAGGGCAAAACAAATAGCACACAGTCAAAACAAACTAGAAAAGCTCACCATTTTCCAATTTTTTGGATTATATATACTATATATAAATTCTCCTCAGATAGGAGGGGCACCCACAGTCTGAGGTAGGCATTTTTTTTCTAAGTCCATTTGGCCCTTCTCTAGCCAAAATCAAAACCTTCTGATGCAGTTTCAGACTGGAGAGCCTATTGAAAACTCATTATCTTCAAATAGGATTACACTCAGTTAATATGAGAACATGCACATTACAATATCACATAAAATCAAAAGTTCCAATTTGCTCACTACATGTAAATCCAATTCAAAATATTTCCATAACATATATCCGCTGGATGTTACACTATTTGTATGTCACTCTAGAATGGATTAACTCCATGACAGGCTAGTCTCAGTTTTTCTGCATTTGGTGTTTTTAAACAGTTTATATTTGTTATCATATCAAAGACAGGCTTGCAGTTTTCAAAAGGAAGAAGAGAACACAGCGCCCAAGGCTCTTCCAGCATTACATTTCTTATTCCATTTTATCTTTCTTGGTTTTGACTAATGTCAGTAACAGCTACTGGTAATAAACTGCTTGTTACAGCTTGCTCTTGCCTTCAAGCACTGGCTTTGATACATTGTCAGCCAATTGGAAGCATTTCCTGATTACATTTCCAAATTGCTTGTTTATTGATCGAAAGTTAATAAAGCAAAAGACAACTTTACAGCTTAAATTAAATGAAAGGTTCCTTTGATGTTCAAATTATCCAATCAACCAACGTGCAATGAAATGTAAGCATTTGAAAGTTTTATCTGGAAAGCAAAATGTACTAGATAATGGTTTGTAGCACAAATGCTGTATCTAAGAGCTAATGAAAAATACCCATAACTTTAACATATGAAGATTTCATTTATTTTCTGTTGAACAGTAAACGATGCTGAATTTTGTTATTTTTAAATACCTGAAAACATGAAAGTGCAGATATTGTGTATCTCTTTGACAAACTATAATTACTACTACAGGTGTATTTGGTTAGCTGCAGTAAACAAAGTAATATACTGTATAATTTCCTCAGAGTCTGGCATTTGCTTGTTAATCTATTTGCTTCTGGTGCTATATTAAAGCTGCTGTGCTCTGTCAACTAGTAACATCCCATCCAAGGGGCTGCTGTGACCTCCCCAGGGTATTTAGCTGAGCAAGAGATGCCTCGTCTCCAAAAGTGACCACAGGACTTATCGTTATGCTGCTTCTTTAAGAGCTTTTACTTACATAGTGATGTTTATTTGAACCAACTAGACTTAACATTATGGTGTTTTTCAGAGAGTTGGGCACTTCCAGTACTGAAAATTTGTCATGCAGTGATTTTCAGTACAGTTTAAACAATGAAAAAACCCTCAAAAACCCCACAAAACCCACTGGACTAGGTTGCTCAAAGCCCAATCTAACCTGGCCTTGAACACTTCCAGGGATGGGGCGTCCACAAGAGTGTTGTAGAAGACCAGCTTCATATGACCGTTCTTTTTTTATTCCCTCTTTCTTGTTTCCGTGTAGGTAGAGAAATATACATTTAGAATAGTCCATGCAAATAAGAAATAGATCTATTTTAGTGACAGCGGCCCAGACTCAAAATTTACCGATTTTTCATCTTTTGTGAAAGGTGGTTGACGTGAAATGCAAGGAAAACAGACAAACAGCAACAGAGAATTAGTTTCAACCATTAATTCCTTGCACAGAGTGTTGGAGAAGGTGGTGGTACCCACTAATTTCAGGCTGACTGCATAAGCCTGGTATGATCTCTCATCCTGCCCATGGACTTGCACTTCCTCAGCCTCTGCTGACACCACCAATCTGCCAGCCTTCCTGTACCTCAGCCTTTATGGTTTCTTTTCTACCATCAGCAAATGTCAGACTCAGCGAAACAGAGCCTGCAAAGCGATTGTGTCTGGCAGTTCTCATGAGGATGGCACCTTGGCATCTCTTGGACATGGGAGGTTCTGTAGGCCTGCAGCAAATTCCTTCTTATGGGGATCAACATCTGTACCTGGAAAGCTAAGCTGACAAGTACAACTCTAAAAATATAGGGGTAATTTTCTGCTTGCTTTCTAAACTACGGAAGAGAGGGGGGAAATTGTTAATGACACTTCCAAATCAGGAGCTCGCTATTACTCTTTAATTAATACTATTTTTTTTTGCCAATACAAAGGTATTTTGTCTGCACTTTGTTCATCAGCCTTTACAGATCATGTTTTCTGGATTATTCTTCCAAGAAGAGAATAAAGAAAAAGCAGGAAACATACCGTTTTGAGTGAAATTTCATACACATGTAATATGATGTCCGCAGCATAAGTCTTAAGCAAAAGGGGCAATTATCACAAGACTTAGAATCAATTGACAAAAACTGAAAGCACTGCAAACAGCAGAACTTATTTATAACTTAGAAATATATATATTTTTGGGGGGTTGAGTTCTTCAGATGATGGCAGTATTGACATTTATCCAGTGGGAGCTCTAGAAAAACATTCTGAGGATCTTAACCTCATTTGGAAAGTTAAGCTTGATTTTGGGGAGTCGTTCCTTTCATAGCAACTTGGGATTTCCATTAATTTCCCCTTTGGCTGGAATCAAAATGTATCAGAAAAGAACCTAAGAAATAAAATTATTAAAATAAGGATGAAGTAGGGGTGGCTTTCAGTTTTTTGGTTGTGTTTCTAGCCCATTTTAGATAATGGATTATGTCACTTAGTCCAGGAGTTCCTTTTCATGTCAAAAGCTCTATTGACTGATGTGAATGAGTCATTTTCAGCTAACTGAATCCTAGGCTTTTTTTTTTTTTTTTTAAGTAAATAACCCTGTGGGTGTTTAACTACCAAATATTTTTATTGTTAATAACTTCACAGTGACAGCACCATAAGTAATGGAGAAATGTAGGTTTTTCTACTTGAAACTACAGGTATATTTTGCCCGCTGTTTCCCCTTGCAGCACATTTTGCACTGTCCAGTCTACATCTATCTGGTACAAGGAGGTATGCAAAAATGTGAATCCAGGTCTTTAATTGCTTCCTAACTTCACTAATCCAATATAGCGCTTTAGGAGTGTGTAGTTTTAATGACACAAAAGTGCAGGAAAATGTTCTTTAATATTCATATATTTCTTTATTCTGATCTTGTGAGTTTTAGAAGCCATGCATTTTTTAAGGATCTTTGCATTTGTGTGTGCAACTTTATACATACAGTTCTAAATAATTTTGAGAAGATACTATATTTTTAAGAATAAACTATTTCAATGCTGCAAGGTTTTTTTTATTTTTTTCAGGAGTCATCTCACCCTTAACCAGTCTTCCAGCAAATTATATCCCTCTGAACCACAGATAAACCAGATATTAGATTTAATGGTGTAGTTAGCTTTAATTCTGAAACAAGCAAAACACCAGAGGCAATCTGAAAGTCAGGCCATTAATTGGATGCCGATTTTGTTTAATTTTAGTGAGAGTAAACTGCTAAGTACTGACAGAAGGCAGAAACTACTATATGCAACATTAACCTTTTTCCTCCCACACAGGAGATATGCCTTGGGGTAGCTACTCTGAGGTATTGACTTAGAGTATTGTCATTAGAAATTTGTAGGGGCAAAGTCCAACGCACTCGGTGCCTGCAAAGCCACAGGCTTGTCCTTTTGTTTGATCTGCAGTGGCTGGAAATCTTACATCACTCAAAGGGTTAACCTGCTTAGACACAAGGGTGAATTTTGGCCACAAGAGACGTCTGTTGGCATCCAGGCAATTCTTTCAAAAACCCGCTGTCTCAGAAAAGGCTGCAGCCCTGCTGACTTGCAAACTGTGCACTGCTGTAACCCACATACCCTTCACTGCAGCTCCTCCTCCTCCTCCTCGTCCTTACTGTGTAAAAGGGAATGTAAACAATATTTTTAATTTAAAGACAGGACTTCATGACTGCTCTTGTCCTGCGTAGCTATTTAGCCACTATGCAGTACCGGGAAAAGTATTTCTCTTGTGTAATTTGTCACATAATCAGTACAGAACGCTCAGTCCTTCAGAGGGCTGAAGGAGTCTGAGCTGTCTAATAAATTCACCCTTTGCACAGAGAAAATGTTTCACAATGAAATAATAAAATGGGGTTTCAGTTAGGAAAAAATGAGATAAACTAGTGTAGCAAATAAGTAAAGATTATACACGTAGGCAACCCACTGATCAAATATTTCTTAGGGCTATCGGGAATCTATCAAGGATACTGAACCAGTTAGATAAAGAAATTACTGAAGAGTGATTCACTGAGTTGTTTAAGAGTCATGTTAGAAAGATTATTTTGCTCACAGCAATGTGCTAGCTCTGTTTTATTTAATGATTAGTTAAAAGCTGTGGTAGAATATTGCACATATATGTGAGCTTCAGTCATTTATTTAACTATTGGTTATGCTTACCTCTACACTGTTGCTCTGAAAATATTAATCATGCTATTAATCAAAAGCTTAGCTTTGCAAGTATTTCTTCTGCTCAGGCAGCATTAAAGCAATACTGTATATTAAAGAAATCACCACTGTGTCTCAGGACATTTCCATTTTGGCAATAGACTGCTGCCATTTGGACTTCTGAACAGTGATTCGTTGTTCTGAAATCATCTGTATGGGAAAGGACCTTTACTGTTGGTTACAGATAAGTTAAAACATGAACTACAATCAGGGAGTGCTTTTAATTTCCTGGCTCCTTCAGTAAAAAGAAAATACAGNGTTACAGATAAGTTAAAACATGAACTACAATCAGGGAGTGCTTTTAATTTCCTGGCTCCTTCAGTAAAAAGAAAATACAGGTTTTGTATTCCAACAGTGTTTCACCCCTCTTTAACAGTTGTTCAGGGTTAATCTCAGACAGAAAAGTCACCCCCTCCCAGCTCTTGCCTTCCTGTACCTCCACATGTAAGGCAAGTATGGACACAATGCTCACTTGGGGAAAACAACTTGACTCAAGTGCTTTTGATTTTGAGACTTGGGGTAAGGATTGCCTGTACTTTGAGACTCAGGAACCAAGAAATAAAGATAATTGTGATGTCGATTGATTTGTCTATGACATCTTCTGTTCATCTCCATTGAGCTGGCACGAGGACAGAGTGCTACAAAGAAAGATTTCCAGCTGGCAACTCCCTGTTACTGATGGTGGCCCATTTCTGCTCATCACTCATTTCCTGAGCTCTGCAAGTTCAGAGCTGCAAGCATTAACCTATCTCAAGAATCAGTGTTTCCTTCCTCAGCATTTCCTTCTTCAGTATTTCCTTCTTCAGCATTTCCTCACCTGAAACCAGTGCCATTTCCTCTTTGCTGTTAGATGCAGAGCGAAGACTTTGGCCCTGATTTGCACCTATGATTTCAGAATATCTGAAGTGAATTGGTCTCTTGCCATCACTGATTGCATTTAATGCTTCCCTTCACTTCTATCTTTTGTTGTGAAAAAGGAAAAGTGGGAATTTTCATTTGTGTATGTTTTTTAATGGACAGCAAAGGTTATTTTTTTCACCTTCTGCTTCAAAAGCTTAACATTTTCCTGCATTATTTTTAAAATTAATTCCACACTGGTTTCCTGAAATAAGGGAACCTAAAAACATACATTTTGGGTTTCAATCTTCAATCTTTGTATTTTCTTTCTTAGCATAAGTTGAGACCTGAACTAACATGAGATCACATTAAAATATGTTTAACAAAACATACTTAAAAAAAAAAAAATAATTTGCCTGTCTGCAAAGGTAACTCATAATTAAAAAGTAAGTATTAGCATGTTTGTTTCCAACAGAGTGCTCAAGTGAAAACACTCAGTTGCCAAAGACTCTTAATGATTCTTCGTAAATCACTATCAGGTAAGATTTTGCTAAATTCTGGGTACATCTCATTTTAATCTTCATGAGAGTTTCTGGATTTTCAGGGGTTATAGGTGAGGAAGGCACTGACCCCTCATTTATTGAGCTATCTTTCTTCTAACTTGCTTTCTTTTGGCTCAGACTTTAGGCTATGATGAAGCACAAGGGCAACTTTCAGACTTACCCATATTTGCAGTACTAGTTTCTTAATTTCATACCGGTGAACATGTTCATTACTGGCAAAATCATAGGGGATCTCAGTAGCTAATTGACACCAGCATTGCAGCAAATCAACTTAAATAGCAAACATACATAGTATAAACTCTGGAATGAATGCACTCTAATAACAGATATTTCCAGGCTCTGGATTATGATGGATGTACCCAGCAGGGATAAATTACTTTTCTCCACAGCATGACTGTGCCTAGGAGACACATCCTCTGCCTTGTGTACTTTTATCTTTCGCTATACTTCACAGAATCAGAGCAGTACCAACATATAAATGTTCTTGTTTGCTTGCCCCACATAAAAGACAACATGCCACTACCCTGTTCTTTGCAACAGAGGGCTATACCCACTGAACTGGATGCTCATCTTCACAGGCAAGTGCACAAGCGCATTTCATTTTGCTGTTAGGTTCGCTCTGCTGTGTTTTAGTTATTCCCTTGGGGCTGGTATCTAACATAGGAGAGCTTGACAGTTAATGGATGGTGTACATCCTGGCTTCCCGAGTCTGATCCAGCATACACATACGCATAGTGGCTGAGCCATTTAAAAGCTAGCAATGGGAAAAGGAAATCTGAGAAGTGATGTCTTTCTGCTATTACCGTCAGTAAGTAGCCATGAGTGCTTAAGTTTTGTTTTCTTCTCTTGGCTGGAAGGGTGAGAATAAATTAAGAGAGGAAAAATAGTGCTAAAGATCAGTGGAAATCTTGTACTTGCTGAGAACTTTAAAGGAGTACAGTAGCCTCCTAAGAGAAATAACAAATGTCCCTTTTCTTGCAACATCTAGGTTTAAACGTAGAGAATGCGACAAAATATGCAACCATGAATCATTCTCAATTCTTAGGAAGACCATAGGTGCAATATCAAGCCTTCCCCATCTTCTAGTTTTACTATGTTCCTATTTGTGTATTTCTACATGTAAGAATCTTGTTCTAATAGAGATAACATATTTCCTTAGTATTAGTAAGTAGAATGAAAAATCAACAGTAATATTCACCTTTCAGTTCCCAACACTACTTTTTTTTTTGTGACAACTTCCACTTTGAACAGCCTTCTAATACAAGCCCTCAGTGTCTTGGGTGATAAGACAACTTCTGCCACAGGTAAGGAAGAAGTTTTCCTGCTCGTACAGCAATCATCAGCTGCAAAATTTGCTTGAACTTTCTTTTAAAGTATAGGCTAAAACCTGGCCTTGCATAACAAGTAATACTGAAGCATCAATAATGCTGACCGGGTCTTCCTCCATCCAACAACAAATAATTCAAACAATCCGGGGTTCTTACAATGTGGGAAATAACGAAAGAGTTGGCAGAATAACCTAGAATCATATGATCACCAATTTATTCAGTTTAATGAACTGGAAGAGAAGTAGGCTGGGGGCGGTGGGAGTGGGGGCTGGGGGGTGTTAGTGGGGCTGCATCCTTTCCCATTAGCACCACTTCATGTGGCATGGCCACCAACTCACATGCTGGCACAGCAGCTGCACCACGATGCATCCACCACCCCCACCAGCACAGCTGCATCCAAGCTTGTAAGGATCTCAATTTCAAAAGGATAAACTTTGAAAAATTAAGGAAACTAGTTAATGAGGTCAACTGGATTAAAGAGCTTAGGGATTTTAATGTGGAGAAGGCGTGAAATTTCTTTAAATCAAAGGTGTGAAAACTGTCTGGAACTTGCATCTTAATCAAGGGGAAAATCTTGTAGGGAAGGGCTCCCGAGCTGACTGGATAAATAACCACTTCTGAAAGGGCAGGAGAAATAAGCAGATAGCCTAAAGGGATAGTGAGTATTCTGTGTCTGAGAGGCTAGGAAATAGAGAAGTAGAGATACATGCCAAAAGTCAAGCTGAATTAGACCTTGTAAATTAAACCAAGCAGCATAAAATGGTTGGGTTTTTTTTGTTGTTGTGGTTTTTTTTTCTTTTTTTTTTTTTCCTGTTGTTGGGTTTGTCATTTCTTTATTTATCTCCAGACATGTATGTATAAATATAAAAAAGAATGGAGAAGCTCAACCAGAGTGTAATAAATTGAGGGTCAAGATTAAAATGGCTCAGGTGTGGCATCAAATTTAAACCAAATGTCTTTTTCTGCGAGAACAGAACAGTCTGGAAATTAAAATATCCAGACTGAAAGTAAGGCCAAAAGCCTGACTCAGATACATCAGATACAACAGGCAGATACATAGGCATCTCTATCCCCAAAACACCCAAATAAATAAGTGTGTGGAAGTGCAGGCACAGCGGCAATGATCTGAGGGCATCTGTCAAGTGGAATGAGGAAGGGACCGGCAAATAGAGCCCTTCTATTTTAGACGACGGTGGGATGTAGGGCAGCTTCGGCGGTGGAGGCCTGTTAGTCTGATTGCAGTATTACATAAGGCTTCAGGGAAAATCTTGAAAGAAAAATTAAGGAACAGGGGATAATGAATAAAACACAACAAAGGCTTTCCAAAGATGTCTTGCCAGACTAACTTGATCTGTTTTTTGATTTCTTAGACAAGGGAAATGTAGTAGGTCTAATCCATCTGGAGTTCAGTAAAGAATTTGATTTAATGCCACTTGTGAAGTGGTTCAATGAAGTTTAGTAAAATGCAGCTAACAAAGCTCTCCAAAATAAGAAAGAATAAATATCAGTAAGTCTGGCACAAAAGCAACCTGCTCTCCCTTTTCCCCTGAACCAGTTCATACTATTGAAAAAAGCAAAAGTAAGCTAAGCCCATCATAGTTTAATTTTGTTTTGCACTATAACGCAGAGCTGACTGATATTGAGAGAAATGTGTGTTGCATTAACCAATTTCATGTTATATTTATTAATGCACTAGCTGGACAAAATATTGCTTGTTTTTCAGTAGAATTAATGAAACAAAATGAAATTACATCATTAGAAAAAATATGTTCATTTTAAGTGCATCATATGGAAAATAGAAGAAAAAATGGTTGCCTACCCCAGTGCCCAAATTAATCAAGCACAGTAATAGATTGCAGAAAATCCATGTTTTTGTTTAAATATATTAACTAGAGAGGCCCATTGAGATTAGTATAGGCAAGGCATCCCTGGACACTGTCTCATTTACAGCACTGCCTTAGAGAATAACGTGCTGGTGCATATTTCTGTGTTGTTGACGGTGGTTCCACTCACTCTCCAGCTGGGAACATGTGCTCAATTTTTTATTGGTAATGGGTATTTTCATGCTTCTACTTTCTCTGTTTACCTGAGTGTTTGTGTGAAGTCTATCTAATTTATGGTTGGAGGATTGATTGTACTCAGGAGAGTTCTAAATGCTTTTGGTAAAGCAGTCATGTTCCTTGGTTAAGAAAAACCCTGAACAACAAAAAAAAAAGGAAAAAAAGAAAAAAAAACAAACAGAAGAAAGCCTCTGTGTATTTAATGTCGCTTTTTACAAAGGGTCTTTCCACTCCCTTTCCTGTATTACTTAATAGAGTTTGGTATATCTGCATTTTTAAAAGCCTGGATTTGGGTAAAGAGCTATTGGTATTGTGAAATTTACCTTCCTTAGCAACAGTTCCTGAAAACAGATCCCTAAAGAGTTTTTCTTCAACTATAGTCTCCTACGTACAGGACAGCAAATGTAATGGGGAAACCTGAATGTTTTTGTAGTACTTAAAGCTTGCTAAAACACTTTCTAATTCACATGCTTGCTGGAGATGCTCTGATGCAGATTATGTTTCAACGGATAGTGATTTGCGAATAAATAGTTGGCAAACAGTTGGGAGGCAGAGATGTGAAACAATCATAGCTTTGGCTATTGCATTAGCCATATTTTAATGATTTTTTTTTTCTTTCAGAGGGAAGCTCAGCAAAATCATAATTTCTTTAATAAATAATTAACAGTGTATTATTTCAATAAATAAATTAGTGTTTATATAGTAAAGAATACAAATGTTTTGTGCATACATTCTGACCTACTTCTCCAGTCCTTCTTGGATGTTTCCCAAAGAATTATTTTAAAAAATTAATGAAGAACATCAAAATATTTCTGTTTATAACATCATATCAATGGTAGTTAAATCTATAAAATAATTCAACCGTTTATCCTTCTTATCTTGGGAATGTTTAATCAAGCTTGATATTTGCTTTAAATTAGCACTGTCAAATGTACATTTGTATAAAATCTCCCAAATCATGAAAGATTTATAATTTGAAATGTATTTGGATTATTCTCTAGTTAATCAGCTAGATAAAAATTAGTGGTACTGTAACTAGAACAATTAATTGGATTTAAAAATTAAAAAAAATAACTGGCATGAGCTACCTCATGTGCTGCTTCACTTTGGAAACCCAAATATCTTAAATACATCAAAGGAGTTTTGTGAACTGTTCACTGATCCTAAATCCCTTCTTTTGTCTTTAACTGGCAAAAGTTGTATTTTTCATAAGGGAGTTCTGGAACAGAAAGGGAGGAATATGTTCTTCAGGTAATGGGTCTATAACAATATTTGTGAGTTATAGCTTAGTAAAACGCATATGCATCAAACCACAGATGAAACTTTCAGTATACAGAATTTCATATTTAGTTGAAGTTTAGGAGTGTGTATTCCTTTATGTGACAGTGCTTTAGATGTTTCCAGGAGGTGAATACTTTCTGCAGAATTTACTAACTTTGCTCTGTACTTTATTTTAGTTAAAAACCCCTATGTGCTTAACATCATTAATGATCAAAATCAGCCTGTAAGTTAAGTACCAGTGGGCAGGCTTTGCTGCACATCCCTAAAAAGCGACTTCACTGATGACTTGCAGAGAGTGTCCAATGACCAGTAAACCCCACTTCTGCGAGGGCTGGACTGGACTGGTAGGATAATGACAGCATGGAAAACTTCACAGTACTACCCACTCCTGGGCTGTCCAGAAGAGTTAGCAATGGAGCAGGGAGTTTGATGTCTGGCAGGTAGACTCAAGGTGAAAAAGGAGTTTTAGAAGGGCTACTCCCACTTGGGAGAGACTAAATAAATTGGAGGGTACTGGCATGGGGAGGAGGTATTTAAAAATATCCTCTGCTCTTTCTACTGAAGAAATGCCAGAATTTATAGGTTCTGAAGGTTTTGGAAAAGATAATAAAAGAAAATAGTAAGGGAGGAGGAAGTAAATACATTTGTGTCATGCAAATGTAGCCTGATGCTTGACCCATATCCCAGCATCTCTTGTGCCAGCTTGTGCATCTTGGGACAGGGAATACACTCCTGCCTGTCTCACAATGCATTTGTTAAAGGAAACCATCAGGGGATGGTTTGGTTGAGTAGGACTTCAGCCTCGGTCAGGGTTTCAGGAGACCATTGTGAGAAGTAATCGCATATGTGCCACATATCTTGTGTTCTCCAGAACTTTTGATATTTCTTGCTGTTATGAGCAAGTATCTATTTACTATTCTTGTACTCCAATGAATCCCCCCAACCTCTTTCCTTGCAGTCCAAAATGTTAAACTGATAAAATGTAGGTCTCCTTATTCACAGCAGGATGTGCTTTACTCATTCTATCAGGCTAGCTATGCTTTGTGCTTTTAAATTATGTAGACCTGCCAGATAAGTCAGAGTCTGTTTCTTCTGAGCCTTGTCTTGTACACTATTTTTTCATCTCACAATGCTGCCATTACTCATCACAGGCATGCTTACAGGCTAGTACAGCCCTTCATTCACCTTCTGGCACTGGAAATGCTGCCTTGGGCCTTCTAGAGCATTGGAAATTCTTCAGAATCTTTTTCTAGTCCTCCAAGGCAGGACGGAGGATTCTTTGGAGATTTGGGAAGCAAACAAGAACATACCATATAAGATTTCCTTTGATCATTATATATACCAAGCAAGCTTTCTGTTGTCAGGTCTAGGTTTCATAATGTGAAAATGACTATGGATTTTCATTTGTGAAAGTATATTAAATATTCACAATGGCCACTAAAATGGATTTTTTTTATGAACCTCTAATAAAAATTGTCACCTATAATGGCCTTATACTATTAAATTATGGAAATGTGTATCTGGCTTTTCTGAAGAAACAAGGAGAAAGCTGAGTTTTGTAAGGGATATCATCTTAGAGTCATAGCAAACTTAAAGAAGGTGAGGACTCCAGCAGGGTCCCTTTGCACTTCTCTGGTAGTGTACAGGAACTATGAACCTGTCCTAAGGCAGTATTTTTGGGGTGGGCAGTGTGGCCAGGCAACGGAAGGTATATTATTGTGCTACTCTCCTCTGGCTGGTGAAATGACCCCTTAGTGGACCCATGAAGATTATGGAGCATGTAATTCAGATCATCTTCCTCTTCCTTGACTAGTTGAATTCTGCCTTGTGCATTTACAGTTAAATGTTGCTTTTCCTGGCTCTGTGAAATCATTATTGTGTTATCAATAGCTTATGGACATTTGAATGTCACCCTGCTAGGTGTCATATCCACAACTGCAGCCTAGGACACATACCTCTGCCTTCCCTGTGGTCCAGGTGCAGCCCTAGCTTAGCTTTCAGTCAAATGGCTTAGAGAAGTCTATCAAATGGTGTTATGAACCCGAAGGCCTGGAAAATCCCAGGGAAAACAAAATCTCTATTTGCTTTCTGGTTCTGTACCCCAAAAAATTGATTGGGTGTAAGGGCTGCAGCTACAAAATGGAAAGCTGCAGTCTGGCTACACTGAAGTATGAATATCCTACCTTGAAGTTATCATGGTTTTGATGGTGCCGGCTGAAGGCACATACCTTCCAAGGAGCAGGGGAAGACACACAAGGTTTCTCCTGAGCAATCTGCTCTGCTCACAAGAGGAAGTCATTCTCACAACAGAAAAACGCCTTGCAAGCATATTTCAAATATCTCTAGAAGGTATTTTATTAATTTTGTGGAAAACTAGTCTATTCTTGGATCTGCATGTCGTTTCAAAAATTATTAAATAGGACAAACCTAGTGCTGCCATGCTAGGTGAGGGCTCCCACAGCCTCAGCTGTGCTTCTCCTCTGCTTCATTTTCTTGAGCATGAAGTATTGCTACTTGCAGACAGGCTGAACTTCAACCCTTTCAGCTTTGGAGGGCCCCTACGCACCTTCCCTGGGGGACAGCTGCATGTTGTGTGCAGGCGCTTTGCTGGGTGCCCCAGGCTGGCTGACTTTGAAGGTCTCACTGGACTTGGGAGGCAGAGTGTAAATGAGGAGAGCTCTGGCCCTCTTATATTTCAGGCAATAGACAAATATCACTGCATATCCTCTAATGGTAGGAAATAAATATATCACACCATCCTGTTTGTTGTAAAGTGCTGTTTGTGGTCTGCTGATCTAGGAAGGTGTGTGTTTCATGGCAGTGACTTCTCATGCATGTTATCAATTTAAGGCTAAAGAATGCTGGAGGTTGGTTTGGGTATTTTCTCCTGCATTTTCCTTGTTTTGATTTCCTGAATAATCGATTATTTTTTTCAGAGGAAAGACAGAGGTTCATGTTTCTGAAATGAACGGCAAGATACAGCAGTTCAGTTTTCTTTCTGGTGTCTATCTGCACTGTGGTATGGCAACCACTTCGCCACAGCTGCATCCCAGAACTGCTGCTCCCCAGACTTCCCTTATTCCTGGCTGTCTCTTACTAAAACTTCTCATGCCAGTAGGCCCCAAAATTGAGAACATTCCCTTTTTCTTTTTTTTTTTTTGTTTTTTTTCATATATCTGCATGAGGAAGGATTGTACATCAGCAGCAAGAGGCTGCAGTACTAGTGCTCAGGAAATACCCCAAAGCAGACATTTACCAATATCACAGATGCTGGTGCTCTGTCCTCATCACAGCATCTTGGGCTGAAGACCAGGACATGGCACACAATCTCTCTCTTCCCTGTGGTATTAAGGTCAGAAAGCAAAATAAAACCTTGGGAATTAAGCTTTGGAAAGAGAGGCTGAGGGATGAATTTCCATCTCCTGGCCCTGTCCTCTCCACTTCACTAGCTTGAGCACCCAAATCTGCCATCTGGGTGGAGGAAGGATTCTGCAGACCAAGGAGTTTCTACCACCAGATTACACTTCAGCCATGGTGCAAAGTTCTCAGATTTCAGCAGGAAGTTATAAATGCTGTGACATTTGTGCTACAGCCATCGATCAGCTATGGTGTGTTTTTTCTTAAAAACTTTATCTATTTTTTTCTTAAAAATTATCTAGGGATTGTTTGACCTTCTGGTCAAACAATCCCTAGATAATTCAAGAAAACATGACATAGATGTGCTTCTTTCTGCTGCTCATGTGACATGATTGTTTCATTGGCAATGATAAAATCAACACCAAAACACTCTCATGGTTCTTTGCATATTTTGGAGATAAATGTATTTTTGGTCTGTGATTTTTTTATATTATTTTATTTCAGTAATATGTTTATAAAATGTTTTATTCTCTGGATGCTGTCTGTGTTATCTCTCTAACAGAACAGCAGGCCTGTTACATCTGTGAGTTTGGATCTCAATTAATTTTTTAAATTTATAGAGGCCCCCACTAAAATTCGGGGCCTCTGGGCAAACTTGGGTTTTAGGTTTTCCTGATGGCCATGCCTATTTCCCTTTTAGAAGAAGGACAGCTCAAAATCTCCATACAGCTAGTTTTCCCAGCGTACAAGTTAGCTTTCTTTTCAGTCTCTATGACAGAGGTATTCTGACACTGGATTCTGTTTCTTTTGTAATTGATAGCCCGGACAACGTCAGTCATCAATCAGTCATTTTTATCTCTTCTGTTCTTGTTTGATTGGACCTCTTTGCAGTTGAAAGATATAGAAGGTGAACTTTCAAACACCAACCTCTATTACCTACCTTCGCGTTTCATCTGGTACTTCTGGTTTTCAACGTGGGAAGAGGTATAACACATATACCATCACATATGAAGAAAAGAATTAAAAACTGTGTGGCAGTGGTAACCTGCAGTCTCAAAACACTGTCAAAATATTTTGAAGGAGTTATGTCCATGGGACTGCACATTTACCTGGGCTGTTTTTAGTAGTGAGCAGAGCTGCATGGTGGCTGAGAACGGACAGAAGCTGCTGGTATTCACACATGCTGGAAGAGCAAGTGAGATGAGGAACACCAGCCAAAAAGCTGCAGGGCAGATATTCTTGACACAACTGCACAGCAAGCTCATAAATCAAATTTATCTCAGAGATCATGCAAAGCATGCATCGTTCACAGTTTTCAAGACAAAATATTTTCAGATGCTTAATTTGGTTTTTGTTATTTCAAATTAATTGAAGCAAAAGTTTTCCATTTTATAAAAGTACAGTGCTAAAATGTTTATTTCTTAATACTCCATTGCCCATAAAGTAACAAACACAACTATGGTATTTCAAAGTTTATTGCTCTGGGTAGGCTTGGATAAAAGGCCATATGTTTCTAGCAGGGTCTCTTCAGACCAATAAATGTAATGTTGTTTTGCTCATTCAGAGCAGTGAAATTCAACTGTATAACCATTTCAGTTTACTACAGAAGCTTTTACTGTAGAAACACACCTTTATCCATGGGGGTACTATCTTTGTTTCCATAATGCTAATAATGTTTTCCTTCTTTCTTGAGTGTTTAAAGATGATTATTACAGCTGGCTGACACTGCCTCTGAATGCCAAAGCCTTCTCAGCCTTCTTAAAAATTCTGCATTGGGTATTATTCATTCGGTTTTTAATTATTAGCATTTATATCTGTTTTTATATCTTTTGCATATCACTCAGCTGTTCAAAAGGAAGTATTCCCACACTGCTGGTCTGAAGAGCTTCTGTTTAAAGGCACTAGCAGCTTGGGGAATCCTCCCATCTGTGGCCAATCCAAAGAGCTGACGATTGGGTTCTGCCAGTGTACATTAAATTGATACCATTTTGGAGCCACTTTATTTGTGATCTTAAAATAATGAACTCAAAACGATTATTTCAGTATCTTTCTGACATATTACACTTGCTTTGGTGTCTGCTATTTCTTTTTACTTGTATACAGTTTATTTTCTGTTACATATCTACCCTTTATGGCCTGATAGTCTAGTTTCCAAATATGCCGAAGCTGTTGCTGAGAACATCCTGCAGAGGATGCTAGAGAGATAAAGTGCAATTACCACCATTAACTGGATTGTGTTTGACAAGATCTAGAACATTTTTTTAAAAAATTCCTCAGCATTTCCACTGCTCTCTCCCCCAGATTCTTGGTATGTGGAGAAGTGATTTCATCCATAGCTTAAATGGGATGTAAACAAAATGCTTGTGACTTTCTCCCTCAGTTTCAGGATCAAAATTAAACTCCATTTTTAAATTCCATTTATATTTTGATATATACCTATGCACTTTTGAATCTCCAAGGATAATCTGTCTGCCAGGTCTTGGTTTCCATGGTTCTAGCTTATGCTAACTTCTTTTGTTCTCATTTTCATCTTGTTTTCTAAAGACTCAGTTCACATTGTCAATGTTTGTGCCGTGTGTAAGGAAAATATAGGAACTTTGGAACCTCCTGAAGCATTTCAGTGTATATCTGTAAATGCCTACCATTTTCATCAAAATACTGTACTGGACAGATCCTGGTAATTCCTCTACTGCAGGAGCAGTTGCAGTGTTAATTTGTCTAAACATGAGAAAATCAACATTTAAGTTTTGGGAAAGAGGGAGAGAACTTTTTCTAAAAATTAAGGACTTCTATAAGACTGAAGTTTGCACTGTATTACAAACCAAAGAATCTGATCTTCTTTTTTTTTTTTCTATTGAACAATATTGAGTCTATATCTTGACTTACATTTTTGCTATTCTTAGGTCTTTTTGTCATTTTCTCCCCTAGGGATTATTTGATATCTAGCCTTGGTTTGCACTGCAGCCTTAATATAATTAAGCAAAGAACGTGCACCAACACAGTTCCTTTTGAGAGCAGTATGTCTTAGTTCCACTGTTCACCCAACTCCTTAACTCCTTCCATTGGGTTTCCAATTTCTTCTAACCCTCAAATCCTCTAGCCCTCTGGTATCTTTAGATCACATTATCATCTGTAAACTAGAAAACTCTTTGCATATGCTAGATATTTTGTTTTAGATATGCTGTTGGACATGAAAAGTTGAATAGCTTGTCTGATGTTTAACACAAGGTAAGTCTCTGTATAGCTGTTAGTTCACAGGAATTAATGAACCACAAATGTGCGCACCTGTATACCAAATACTCATGTGAACTGAACTTATTCTACATTGCTGCACTGATTCTGTCTGCACACTTTCCCTCACTCTTCACAATGAAATATATTCAAAACTTAAGTCTATGTGATTTTTAAAAAATGTTTCTGTCTTGTCTGGTGGAAAAATTTTGACTAGCTACAATTAGTTACTGAACTAGCAGAATAAAATACTACCTTTGTTTTGCTTCTTGCTTTCTTACAGCTCTTTTACCTAACGATAGCTCATTCTGTGGGACAGAATAGTACTCTGTGATTTCATAAATTTTTTTGTGGGTGTGACTGCCTGCTGCAGTTGCTGTGCCTGCATAATGAACTGCAAAAGCCTTGCTGTGTGGGTGCAGCATAGGTCAGCAGAATTTTATTTTCTGTTGATGAAGTTTCACCAGTTTCCTGAATGTAAGCTCAACCCGCTTCAAATAGTAAGGCTTTGTTGGCTCTGTTGGGGTTTCATTTTTAGGATTTTCTTCTGCAAACACACCTGTATCAGTAGTATCTTCATGTAGTTTTGCCCTTTTTATTTACTGTAATTTAAGTGGATCTATTTATAAAAACAAACCTGGCTAACATCAGCCATGGCCAGTCTTCAGTGCATTCCTTTGTGTTCACAAATTAAACCACATGAGTAATGCTTGTAAGATCAAAACTTAATGTCTTTGCATTATGTTACAGATATCTTAATTGGTTTCATATTGCTCAGAAATTCACAGGGATGTTCTGTGTAGGCATGATCCACTTGCTGGATTGCCATGAGAGATGCCTGAGTAACTGGCATATGTCAATGAAATGGTGTAGAACCCCACTCTTCCATTCTTGAGCTACCAAGTGGTATTTTTGTCTTCAAAACAGGTAGCTAGCTCTTCTGTTTTTTTCTACACCATGGAGATAATTTTTCAAAAGAAAGTCCTAGTTAGATGCTAATTTCATTATTTCCATTATTACTTTTATCACCTTATGATATTTCAATATAAATTTGAAATGTTTTGTAACCTTGATGTAAGTGACAGTGTGTATCATCTTTCAAAGAAGACAAATTGAAAATTATGTGTAAGTATTAATTTTGTAAAAATGTTTTGAAATATTGTTTTAATAGTTTTGGAGTAGATGCTGTTGGTTTTACCTGCCTGCTTTCAGTGGCTGCAATATTAAAAAGGCCTTTTAAAAAAGTTCCTTAAATCTTTGGCAATTATGCCAAATCAGATTATGTAGCAAAACCAATGCACATGTGTTGTACCATATGTTACCTCTGGTACATGCATACACCTAGCTATAGTAGAAAAGAATGTGTACTCCAAGTCCGTACAGAAATGGTTTCCTGAATGGGAGAAACCGTACCTACAGAAGCATATGGTACTTTGGAATTTCCACTCTGAATTAGCTCTCATTCCATTGTGGACATTGATAGAGAGGAAGATGGGGAAAGGCAAATCTACACACCAACAGGGGTAGGACATGAAGAATACTGAGATATTGGAGTTTTAGAGAGTATTTGAGCTCAGGACACTCTAACATGAAAAAGTAAGAGCTGTGGTAGAAAGCCAGTAGAGAGGTTAAAGACAGCAACATGTAGGAAAAAGAAAATTTATCTCTAAGAGGAACTGGTTCAGAAACATCATTTACTGTGCCTAGTTAACTTACTAGTGCTTTGAAAATCTGAAACATGTGTGATGCACACCATCAAATAGGGGATTTCTTAAATTACAGTTGTATGCTAATTACTCACTTTAGGCAGTGGTTTGTCTGATGCAGGAAATGATCCTAGACTTTTTGTCTTAGCAAGAAAAAAAATTTTACCACTAAAATGTTGGGGACTGTTAGTCACCAGTGCAGGAATTGCTACTTTTCTAAACCTTGAATAGAAATGAATTCAATAAAAAGAGACGTAATGACAGATTTATAAAAGCAACGTTCCTTTACATAATGGATTTTCTATTCTAATGTTTCTTTATTGTAATCCTTTAAAATTATGCAAAAAATTATTATTTAAGTGATAGTAAAGAATTCATTAAAAGATTAATAGTTCTGGTTTACCAATTCGCTTACCAGGTCACTTAATTATTTAGTTCATTAATTCTGCAAATGTCAGACTTACCATGAACTCTAGTGATTTGCATAAGTAAGGTTATAGTTCTAAGAGCAATAGCAGTCTAACAACTTCAAAGAAGAATTTGGCATTATTTTTACATTTCAAATGAAAGAATGTGTTTATTTTGAAACATACACATATATAAAGATGGGAAAGCCAATCTAGTTAACTGATCTATCAGCATTAAGAACAACTTGGCAGGGGGATGAGAGGGGAGGCATATTTTTTTCCAAAGCATCAAGATAGCCTCCAAATTAGACTATATGAGTGGGACTTCTTTTAGGATCCACACTGAAACAAAAAGAATTAAAAAAAATAATAAATCAGTCTTTGGAGAAAATATGAAATCTTTGAAGCTTTATGTATTTATTTGAAAGTATTGCTCATTGGAACAGGGAGATAATGGTTCATTGTAATTATCAAAAGGATCCAAATGCTGAGGTGATGTTTCAGATAAAACAAACACACTATGCTAATGTGATTCCAACACCAGTACTTAAATGTATAGATTTGCATGTATACATACACATATATATGTACAGAAACACGCCTAGGGGTACAGCAGAAATAGTTGTAAGAACATTGGAATTAGTCTGAATAGCCATTAGCTGTTATTTAATCTAGCCATCAAGGCAAGACACTATACAGTATGGCACGATGAGCCTTCCTTTTGCATAGGTGAAGTTTTCCATTCACTTGGTAAGCCTGAGTGGAGAACATCAATAGCTGGTCATTATGCACCATGTAAAATAATTTGATGTCCTATGATGCATACAGGCTAAGTAAGGCCATCTTAAATAATTTTTATTGTGGAATGATTTCTTCCATTACAGATTCTATGCACTGTAAAATAGCATGGGGCCGTAACAGTCACAAGCCAGTGTGTACCCATGTATCTTGCTGCTGCAAACGGTTCAATGTTAAAATGAATCCTTTCTGGCAGGCTAAACTCACGGCCCTTCTCTATTAGTGGCATCTGCTCTGGCATGTGAATCAGCCTTGCTCTTAGTGGGTGCACGCCAAGCAAGTAGAGGTCTCTAGGCAGCAATACATAATCCGTTCAGACCCACTCCCAGAGCCCCTGTGAGTGGATCCATTAAGTACAATTAGTCTTGTAATTAAGGGCCACAGTGTTAAGCCCTTGAAGCTTTTTTTTCTTTTTTTCCTTTTTTGACAACACAGAATCAATCTTATGACAGCTTCCCTGATGTACAATCTTAAATCTTGATAAACAAAGTGTGAGGATTATAGCTGAGATGATGTGAAAGCCAGTAAATCTTGAGGTGCTCTTACAGCAATTAGACTTATTCAGGTCTGTGGAGAAAATAGATATAAATCAAAGAAGAATAAGTCAGTGTTACGTATACGCAATAGAGGTATATAAGTGTAAAAACGTGAGCTTTCGAGGCAAGAATCTTTGGGTATTTTCACTTAAGACATTTGGATGTGTTGAATATTTCCTGCTGGAATAAAGTGAATCTTTTGCAATGCCGGTAATTTTGTGAGTAGTGGTGTGAGTTTTTGTACGGTCTTGGGAAACAATCAATAGTTGTAGTAAAAAAAAATGTAGAGAGGAGGTTTTGTGGATTAATCACCTACTATGTGATTTCCTGGGACCGTCTGTGTGTGTATACAGACAGAGAGTAAGGGACTGGGCTGATCTCAGTGACTTTAGGACATAAATAAAATTTCTGTGTCCTTTAAAAAGTTTTATTGTCTTAAAATGGAATCTTTAAAGAGATATAGCTAACAGGAAAAAAAAAAATCAGTGTAATGTCATCTAATATGAATCACCACAGAGCTAGTTCTGAATAGGACCCAGAGTTTATAGACATTCAATAATATTTGCGGACAAACCAAAATGATCCTCAAAAAATGGCAGATGTCCTATAATCTGATCCTGTTTTACTTATAGCTAAAAGGTCAGGTTTTTGTATGTTTGGTGGTGCACAAGAGTTACTCAAATATTTTTACTAGCTCTGAAACCTTTTAGGGAGAAGAACACAAACCCAACCATACTGAAAAGCATTTAAAAATGTTCAAACACTGTAATTTATAAAATACTGTAGCCCAAATGGTTTTAAATTTTCTGCCATATTTCAGACTAATCAATGCTTTTATTACTTAATTGAGCACTTGCTTTCAAAAAGCCCCTCAGTCAACAAACAAAAACAAATGTAATGAAGACAAAACTCCACGATGCTACATTAAATCCTAGAAATCTGAGGGTTGGATTGAACCTTAAGTCACAATATAAAGAAATCTGAAGATCCTGTATGAATCAACCACAACAGCAGATTGCAAGAATCACCACAAAATCTGATACACTATGACAGCACTGGTGATCTCGCTTGAGATCCTGGTGCATCCCTTCTTCCCATACATTGTACCTTTGTTAGCAAGGAGGTTCTTTATATAATCCTATGAACAGTAGCACAGCTGGTGAAGAGGACTGGGTTTGTATAACATTTGATTTAAAATTAAACCAGCTGCCTTTTCTGAGTTCCTCAGTCATCAATGAAAAGGCAGGTAGAAAAACAGGTTGATAGTAGCTTTCCACATTTAGGTGAGAGGAGGCAAGTTGGGTGGGATTGTTGCCTTACCCTATGAATAGTGCTGCCTGATAATCCGTAGGTGAGTTTACTGAGGAGTTGTGTCCCAATTAAACTTTGTAATTTTTCATTTTCTTACATGCTTTGAACAATGACATGAGTACTGCAAACCGAATGGCAGAATATAATGCCAAACCCTCTGCAGCTCAAGCTACTTGCTGGGGTGTCCTATTGCTAATAACCATCAATTTTCAGACTCTACAGAGCTCTTGCATGCAGAAATCTTCTAAATTTTCCTGACCCCTAGGGCACATAAGACCAGTAGCGTTTTACTCAAGTCTGTAACTGTTCGTGGTTTATTGGCTTTAAGCACAGTGAGGACTAAGGTGATACTGCACTTTCAAGAACAGAAATAGTACAGATGATAAGGAATTTGCCAGGCAGCCTCCTGGTTGCTTGCAGATGCAGCTGGTTTGGGTTGGAGGCTGCAGCAGAAAATGAAGTGTGGCTGGAAGCAGCTTCTAAATACCGGGCCAGAACCCCTGCTGATGTATACTGGCACAGCTCTGCTGAAGTAGTTATGGTCATTTATGCCAGTTAAGCTCTTGCTCAAGAGCCTTTCTGATGTGCTAACTTGGTGTTATTGGCATTTTTCTTTATTGCTTTTCTGATCTAGATAATCCTGATTTCTTAAAAATGCCACATTAGCCTTCCCAATGCAGGGGTTGTTTGTATGTGTGGCATTATCAAAGTTAAAAAGAAGTTGACAAAACAAAAATGCTACTTCAGTGTAGGAGGAACCTGACACAGGCAATTTATGTTGAATTATCCAGCTGTGGTGCAAAAATTGTAGTGTTTGGATTAAGTGAAGTGTCATTTGTAGGGTGGATTTTGATATATGGTGGATTTCGAAAGTGATAGACATCAATGTTTCATCAGCTTTGTATTACTGAAATATTTGGGGATATCCTAATGACTCTTAATAGCCAATGAGTATATATTCTTCACTGCCTACTGGTCAGTAGATTATTATGGAAATATGCTTCAATCTATTTTCGGAATATAGATTAAGTCAAAACTCTGTTTCCTCTGTTACGAAATATCAGATGTTTCTGATGAACAGCTACTCACGATTCTCATAGTGATTTGAAATGTGAAGATTCAATAAAGCTCGTGTATTGTGCATTATACAAACTTCAATGTTATAAATTAAAAATTGAAACAATTTACAGTGTTATGTGTCCGTATGCTAATGGTTTACCTGTTGTTCTATGTTGTGTAAAACATGTATCTTCTCAATGTGTATTTGAGATTGTTGGTATAAAAGGACTTTTAAAATATTTTTTACTATAAACACTGAAACTCAAAGTAAAAGTATTTGTTCTGAAGAACTGGAAATATCTGTCATTTTCAATTTTATTTGGAATTATAGAGATTTAGCACTACAAAATAATCGTAGGATTAGTATTCAGCCTGTGCTTATTCAGACTGTTGCTCAGACAAAATGACAAAAAACAAATGTGAAAGTTCTATGAAAAAACATCCAAGGCTGTGAAAGTCTAAGTACAGGGGACATATTCTTTAGTATCTATTCCCCATCTTTCTATGGTTTAATCAAATACCATGTTAATAACTGTGATACTGTAAGACCTTTTACTAGCTTGCTCTGACGTTTTTCTGTCAAGGGCTAACTAATAGTTTTAGCTCTCCAAAGAACAACATAACAAAGATAAGGCAAATGCCAGGAAATGTATTCATTAAATAGTCAAGAGAATGCCAAGGACAAGCTCACTGTATAATGTGTTAGGAGAACATCAATATTTGAGAAAAGAAAGATGCTGCTTTGGTATAACATATTTGTGAAAACTGGAATAAGCATGTTTTAAGCAAGGCTTCTCTTTAATTATTGTCTGAGTTTCACATAAAGTCTGCTTCATCAACTGGATAAATATTTGACTGCTGTTCAGTAAATTGCATTAGTTTACTTTAACTGTATGCTCAGCCTTATTCAGGCATCCTACATTAGGCAATGTAGTGTGTAATGCATCTCTGCAGGTGACCAGAGCTATTCTCTGTATGAGGTAAATTAAAACTCATATTTTAAAAATTAAACATTCTTGCACTTCATGATTTCAATATTTAATTATAACCTGTGTCAGGGCCTAATCTCTGACTGAGTCAGGCATGAAATTAATCAAAAGCGAGGCAAAAGCTTAGCAGTTCTACTGCACTGTAAAAATATTTTTTTTTTCAGCAATTCTGTGATTCTTACAGAAGTTTTATGACAAAGATGCTCATGAGCATGTAGTTAGGGCAACAGTTAAAAGGTTAGTAAGTAGCCAAAACAATGATGATTTTTGTTGGTTGCCTTGAAAAAAAACCCAGCAGAACATCTCACTCCTGAGATGTGAGTGCACTGAGGATGTAAAATTACAGACATGATCAGACAAGGAGAGAAATCTTTGATTCTTTCTAAATCTATTTCAGGAAGAAAGCCCAACAAAGCACGGCTCTGTCATTCTCACGTAAGTTGCATAAGGCTGCTAATACAGAACTTGATTTTATGTGAAGTTAGGAATACTAGAGCTGTAGAGAATACAACTATATTTTACTTTGCAAGGTCCTTGTGCAAATTAATTTGCTGTAGATTACCTATTTCTGGTTACACCTTTTTGACTGATGGAAAAAGCTGGTGCAAAGCAGTGAGTTTCTTTTTCACTGTGTGTAACCTTATCATTCCCCCAATTTAATCTGCTCTTTTAAACTCAACAAGTACAGCACCAAACTTCGTAGCTGAGAAACAAGAAAAATGGTGAGGTGCTGAAAAAAGGCTGAAAAAAATTCTTGAAACTTCATGAAGTTCAGCTTTTTCTGCAAACTCATGAAATCGTGCTTTAGTTTTACATGGAAAACATAGTGTCGCCTGGGTTTGGTTTATTTTGATGAATTTCTGTGTTTTTTGTGGCCTCAGCACTTCCTGAAATGAATCATCCACAAAAACAGGAAGTGCGGATGCGGCCAACAATAGTGGAAAAATTCCCAAATGGGCTCCTAAAAGCTGACTAAATTACTTTAACCGTAACAACAGAAAGTAGATAACTATGTTTGAACATATGGTGTAAAAGGTAACTTTCTCCCACCCTGGAACAAAGCTGACTGGCTTCTGAAGGCAGGCAGGTAGAAGGGCTGGGGGTTTTATTTAACTCAGCTCTATATTCTGCTCAGATACAGCCTGCCTTCGTGGTTTTAGGCTAATCATGTGTAACCTCCTTAGTTTTACCTGTTGTAAAACACTTCACACTGATAATTATTTGTCTCAGAATTAGGAAGGTGTTTGGCATACAAAAAAATTCTTATTATTGCTGTAAGAAAGATTTGGAAGGCAGTAGCTAAGTACAAACTTAGCTGCTGGTTTGTTTATCTGGGAGAAGGAGCCATTCCAGCAGACACAGGTCTTGAAGTGCCACCTTTTAAAAAGAAGAAAAACATTTTGCAGGGTTTATTTGTCTGAGCCTGCTGCCCAAGGTGGCCAAGACAGAGCCTAGTCCTTGGTGATAGTTTGAGAACCACGAATTTACATTCACTGTGTTCTATTATTAAGATTATCCCTGAACCCTGAAATCACACTGGGTCTGATCACTGAGAACATTTTACACCCATTAAAGTACCTTGGCTAGTTGCAACTAGAAATTTACCTGGTTTCACCTAGCCAAGCTGGTCTTCTCAGGGAAGGGCTCTTGTTCCCCACACATGCAGGGTAGCACAACAGCTGGCATTGTTCACTGCTTTCA